>JAQFVV010000365.1:0-572039 GCA_028023455.1 Epiperipatus broadwayi
ATTGAAAGTAAGACACACCCTTTATTAAGGCATATTTTAAATTTATAATTTTCCAATTTTATTATCTTGCAAATCACTAGATTAGAAGTGATTCTATTCTTTAATATATAATATAATCACATAGTTTAAAATCTACATGTTATTGATTTTAATCTAATATGAAGGTATGTGTAGGGTCAATGATTAAATGTGTTCCCTAATGCAGTTGCGTATATAAATCTATACTTACTTTTCAAACCCGCAAGCATGCATTTTCCTATTTTAATTACCATGTTCTACTTTAATTATAAAGTTTATCATTGACGTCTAGAATGTGCGGACCCTTTTAAATGAATTTCGGGGAATTTGATTGGGCATTTCTCTTAATCCGAGTAAAACCCATTCAGTATGTTTTTATATACACTAGTCTCGTATTGCTGGTAAACGAATTGGTTGTTGAGACCGCTTTGTTTTATTTTTCCAACGATTCTTTACACGGCAAAGTCCGTTCTTTTCGCTTATTGCAAGTTTCCAGGTAGAGTGTGTTCCAAATGACACACCTGGGAATTAAACGCAATCGTCACACATTCGCTAAGTTTCGGCTGTTCATAAAATACTTTCCTACAGGTTAGCGGCGAGATGCCCTCCGTAATTATTCCGGATCTTCAATATTGTTTTATTTTATATTTATTTTACAAAGCATCCATGACTTAAACGTGTCACACCCTCCAACTTTAATAAATTCATTATCAGCAATACTGACCTCCCAATGTAACTCTATTATTATTATTCTCACGTAAATGCTTTGATCACATTCCCACTTGGTTGCTTAGTAAGCTTTAGTCCATACTATTCTCGAAATCAATAAATATTTTAGAACACTTAATTTTCAAATATTTTCTTAAACTTGTATAATTACTCAAAGCACCTCGCACATATTTTCTTAAACTTGAATAATTACTCAAAGCACCTCGCACATGTTCCTATCTCGTCAAGCACATTATCGTAATGCTATTAGCCCGAAGAATAGAATATATCACTTTGTTTTAAAGTCTTTTTGTCATATAATGCCAAATTATTTAATACGCGTCCCTGTCTCATATAATCAGACAGTGGCGTTATATATATAATTTATATGAATAAATTTTGTGAAATTATTTAAAACTAAATTTGATCCCTTATTTTATTTGATTCCTATCACTGTCTCGGTCTATATATATATTTTCTGCATTTCTTTTGTAAATCCATAGATGTTAATTAGCCACCCAAGCTTCTTTTAGTATAGAGTCTTTTGTTTCTCCCTGACCACCAGGCACCGGTCAAAGGTTATACTAGTAGTGGCAGCAGATATGCGTTATCACGTAGATGGTGCTGTGAAATTTGGACTTTAGATTCGAACTTAGTATATCTAGAAGGCAACCCCCTCCTAGAATGTTCAGTTTCGTGTCTGGGGTTTGAATTCTGCAGTGTGTTAGCGAGATAGACGATTCTGACTGTTACATAGTATTTTTTTTTCCGGGTCCCTTACCAATGTTCAGAAAATTCCAATACCTGTTGGTGACTTATGACATATTTTCCAACTATGTCCAGGCTTATCTGGTACAGGCAGCCGACTCTAAAGGCGTGATCCGAGCATTCCAAAACCGACAGTTTCCTGACCAGGAAAACCTGAGGTGATATTATCTGACCATGGGTCAGCCTTTACTTCCAAAGAATGGAAACAGTGGATAACAAAGCAGGGCATCAATCACCAACTTACATATATCCGTAATCCACAACCGGTGCGAACGGGTCATGCGTGAGATTAACAGACTGTTTCGCTCTTGTCTTGCAACCAACCATAGGGGATGGGTAAATAATACTGAGGGGATCATCAAGTGTATTAACAACACTGTTAATGAATCAACAGGATTTGTCCCTCACCGTCTTCATTATGGAAAGCCTGCTGAACTATATAAAGCCCCTTTCAATCCAAAAAAAAAAGGCCCTCACGTCTTCATTATGGAAAGCCTTGCTCGCAACTATATAAAGCCCCTTTCCCTAAGAATGAATTTTGCATCAATCCAAGCCAAGACCGAAGGGATGCCCAGGTACGCTTGGCTCATATGGCCAAACAACGTATATGGACGGGGGCACCCACACTACCATAGCTTCCAAGAAGGAGATAAGGTATATCTATGTCTGTCAACATTTTGTAAAGCCTTTCATTTGTAAAATTTAGTATTAGTTATGAATCAATTTGTAAATTCTTACCTTTTAGTTAATTGTACTGTGTTCTCTCTATATAACTTTGCAGTAATCTCTCCCACATTAAACCTCTCCTGAACAATTATTATTTCTTGATTTCATGTCTATGCGGCAATACTTTATTTTCATTATTATGTTTTATATTTTCATATACTAAATTATATGTCGATAATTTTCCCCAGAATCGCAAATGCTTACGCTATTTTTTTTTTTATATAAAAAAAAAACCTTCCTTACCTTTCAGATGGTGATTAATCTAATATTTAAAAAAAAAAAACAAATTTGTTATTCTTAGTATAGAGGATGCCTGCCAGTCTGGGGAAATAAAATCAGAATTTGATAATTATTGTCCAGTGTTATTTTAGAAAAACTAAGTAAAAATCTATTTTCGTAGAAATGTGTTTTTTTTTTGTTAATTAAATAATAGCACTAACTTCTAAAAACTGTAAATAGATTTATATGAGTTAAATTAATATTACTTTCTTGAAATCATTAACCACCTTCGACTTTATATATATATTTCATAATATGAAAAGTATTTATTTATTAAAGCATTCAAAACGAAAAATTTATACTAGTTATACGTTGTAGAAAGTTTACGTGTAGTTTAAAGTAATACATAAAGGGGGGGGGGATCCTTTAGTTCTATGAGCTATATTATATTAGAATAAAATGTAATTCTTCCATGTCCACATAGTAATCAAATCATACCAGTACGCTGGGTTTTTATTAATAAAGATAGGCAATAATTCTTTATTCCTTAGTTAAGTATATGTATTTATATTAATGCAAGCGTTACGTATATACTGGCCTTAGTTTTATATATATATTTATGCTTCGTTCATTTTGACTTCCAATACCAAGGACAAGATTTGGCAAACCCCTTTGGACTTCTTCAGCACGAGATATTATTGCATAGGGTTTGCTCTGGCAAAAGTCCAGCCTATGGCAATTCAATAAAGCGCATTCTTCGTTGTTATGACCCGACCCTGCCAACATTTGCAGAGAGTCGCCCTCTTTAACTGTGAATTGAAGCACCTTCTTGGATATCAGAATAGATCTCTCCATTGCCATCATACACGTACTGTTCTCCCATATTTCATTCTCGTTAAAGCCTATCAATGCTCCTAAACCGTACTGTTATGATTATGCTAAATGGATTGCCATTTTTGTTATATTTCATTCACACTTTCAGATACGCTATTTCTGCCACAATTATTATTTCTTAAATTAGCTTCCCACATACGTTCTTATTTCGCAAATGCGAATGCTATTTTATCACTTAAACATAATTACTGTTTGCCATCAAACTCAGTAAACTTATATATTGGTTCAAGTGCCGTTGTTTTATTAATGGTGGATTTAATTAAAGAACTTCAAATAACTGTAGTCTAGTTCTATTATTAAAAATCGTAGGTATCCCATACAATCTGCAAAATATTGACATATAAATAGCCGCATTAGAACAAAGCCATAAATAACGTGTAATTGCTGATTAAATACGTTCGTTTTATAGCATTGTAAGAGAGGTTAATGTCATCTAAGGGAGATAAATACCCATTTTGTTTACATGTTAACACAAATAATGTTTGCAATCAATTATATATATATCTTAAGTTAACTTAATAAATCTTATACATATTACTAAATATCTAAGTCATTGTTTCATTTATTGAATAGAAATAATTTTGATGTCATATAAAAGGTTTCATTTACTAGATGATCGAAAATCGCTAACAATAATATTCTATGCATGAATAAAGTTCAAACAAGAGTCTTTTTGTGTCATGACTTTGTGATGCCGGCGGGCAGAAATAAATTAGATCAGTATCATTGGAATTGTTGCTCATAAGTTGGTAGATCTGGAAAAGAGGCAAAGAGGGCAGAGTTCACGAGTGTTCCTGACTTATGTATCTTGCGCATGATTGGACTCGAGGTACTTTTGCCTAGATGCTAGATCTTGTTATATGAACAGACAAAACCGATCGGTACAGTTTTTTTTCCCCCTGGGTATGGCGCCCAATAGAGGTTGATGGCTAATAATTAATTAGGACCGGTAGCTAAGATAGGTTGAATTTTACCGGCATAGGATCGATTTGGAGGTTTGCATTGGGCACAAGTGGCGCCATACCCGGGAAAAAAAAAAACCTGTAACGGTCGGTTTTGTCTGTTCATATAACAAGATCTAGCATCTAGGC
Source organism: Epiperipatus broadwayi (assembly GCA_028023455.1). Lineage (NCBI taxonomy): Eukaryota > Metazoa > Onychophora > Udeonychophora > Euonychophora > Peripatidae > Epiperipatus > Epiperipatus broadwayi. Next base: position 4,425 of record JAQFVV010000365.1, read on the forward strand.
AAAAGTACCTCGAGTCCAATCATGCGCAAGATACATAAGTCAGGAACACTCATGAACTCTGCCCTCTTTGCCTATTTTCCAGATCTACCAACTTATGAGCAACAATTCCAATGATACTGATCTAATTTATTTCTGCCCGCCGGCATCACAAAGTCGTGACACAAAAAGACTCTTTATTTGAACTTTATTCATGCATAGAATATTATTGTTAGCGATTTTCGATCATCTAGTAAATGAAACCTTTTATATGACATCAAAATTATTTCTATTCAATAAATGAAACAATGACTTAGATATTTAGTAATATGTATAAGATTTATTAAGTTAACTTGAGATATATATATAATTGATTGCAAACATTATTTGTGTTAACATGTAAACAAAATGGGTATTTATCTCCCTTAGATGACATTAACCTCTCTTACAATGCTATAAAATGAACGTATTTAATCAGCAATTACACGTAATTTATGGCTCTGTTCTAATGCGGCTAATTATATGTCAATAATTTGCAGATTGTATGGGATACCTATGATTTTTAATAATAGCGCTAGACTACAGTTATTTAAAGTTCTTTAAATCCACCTTTAATAAAACAACAGCACTTGAACCAATGCATAAGTTTATTGAGTTTGATGGCAAACAGTAATTATGTTTAAGTGATAAAATAGCATTCGCATTTGCGAAATAAGAATGTATGTGGGAAGCTAATTTAAGAAATAATAATTGTGGCAGAAATAGCGTATCTGAAAAAGTGAATGAAATATAACAAAAATGGCAATCCATTTAGCTTAATCATAACAGTACTGTTTAGGAGCATTGATAGGCTTTAACGAGAATGAAATATGAGAGAACAGTACGTGTATGATGGCAATGGAGAGATCTATTACGAGATCCAAAAAGGTGCTTCAATTCACAGTTAAAGAAGGCGACTCTCTGCAAACGTTGGCCGGGTCGGGTCATAACAACGAAGAATGCGCTTTATTGAATTGCCATAGGCTGGACTTTTGCCAGAGCGAACCCTATGCAATAATATCTCGCGCTGAAGAAGTCCAAAGGGGTTTGCCAAACCTTGTCCTTGGTAATGGAAGTCAAAATGAACGAAGCATAAATATATATATAAAACTAAGGCCGGTATATACGTAATGTTTGCATTAATATAAATATATATACTTAACTAAGGAATAAAGAATTATCGCCTATCTTTATTAATAAAAACCCAGCGTACTGGTATGATTTGATTACTACGTGGACATGGAAGAATTACATTTTATGCTAATATAATATAGCTCATAGAACTAAAGGATTCCCCCCCCCCCCATTACGTATTACTTTAAACTACACTTAAACTTTCCACAACGTATAACTAGTATAAATTTTTGGTTTTGAATGCTTTAATAAATAAATACTTTTCATATTATGAAATATATATATAAAGTCGAAGGTGGTTAATGATTTCAAGAAAGTAATATTAATTTAACTCATATAAATCTATTTACAGTTTTTAGAAGTTAGCGCTATTATTTAATTAACAAAAAAAAACACATTTCTACGAAAATAGATTTTTACTTAGTTTTTCTAAAATAACACTGGACAATAATTATCAAATTCTGATTTTATTTCCCCAGACTGGCAGGCACCCGCTATACTAAATAACACATTTGTTTTTTTTAAAAATATTAGATTAATCACCATCTGAAAGGTAAGGAAGGTTTTTCTTTTATATAAAAAAAAAAATAGCGTAAGCATTTGCGATTCTGGGGAAAATTATCGACATATAATTTAGTATATGAAAATATAAAACATAATAATGAAAATAAAGTATTGCCGCATAGACATGAAATCAAAAAATAATAATTGTTCAGGAGAGGTTTAATGTGGGAGAGATTACTGCAAGTTATATAGAGAGAACACAGTACAATTAACTAAAAGGTAAGAATTTACAAATTGATTCATAACTAATACTAAATTTTACAAATGAAAGGCTTTACAAAATGTTGACAGACATAGATAGGTGAGAGTTTAAATTGTTCACGGTAACTTTAAGAGTCTAGCAGCATTTGAAATGATTACATCTGTAGAAACGTGGTGATTCTTTTGATGATTTTCAGATTCCCTCGGAGACTAGATCTAGTTTGTCAAACTTAGTTATTCAGGCAGGTGGTAAGTTTATTATTTAACGAATAGACATATAATTATAGTCTATAAGTATCGGGATCCATGGGCACAGATTTCAGAGAAGGCCATCTTGAATGGCGAGAAAGGAGAAGTGGATTTACTCACTACACATTGAAATTAACGAACGCAAATTTTCTTGGCGACTGCTCTCATTAACTGTCTTGTTACTCTCTGTCTAATACCCTTTTCTCCTTGCAGAAGGAAAGCATTTTCCCCATACTTTCTTTTGATCTGAAATGGTCCCTGGTACAAAAAAAAAATTTTCGAAATTCCCTTTTTGTAGTATTGCTAGTTCTTGGAGTCCGGACGCATACCTTATCTCCTTCTTGGAAGCTATGGTAGTGTGGGTGCCCGCTCCGAATATGTTGTTTGGCCATATGAGCCAAGCGTACCTGGGCATCCCTTCGGTCTTGGCTTGGATTGATGCGAAATTCATTCTTAGGTAAAGGGGCTTTAAATAGTTGCGAGCAAGGCTTCCCATAATGAAGACGGTGAGGGACAAATCCTGTGGATTCATTAAGTGTTGTTAATACACTTGATGATCCCCTCAGTATTATTTACCCATCCCCTATGGTTGGTTGCAAGACGAGCGAAACAGTCTGTTAATCTCACGCATGACCCATTCGCACGGGTTGGATTGTGGATTATGGATAGATGTAAGTTGGTGATTGATGCCCTGCTTTGTTATCCACTGTTTCCATTTTTTGGAAATAAAGGCTGACCCATGGTCAGATAATATCACCTCAGGTTTTTCGACTTCAGGAAACTGTCAGTTTTGGAGTGCTCGGATCACGCGTTTAGAGTCGGCTGCCTGTAGCGGATAAGCCTGGACATACTTGGAAAATATGTCATAAGTCACCAACAGGTATTGGAATTTTCTGAACATTGGTAAGGGACCATAGTGCTTGATGGCTAATAATTTATTAGGACCGGCAGCTAAGATAGGTTGAATTTTACCGGCAGAGGATCGATTTGAAGGTTTGCATTGGGCACAAGTCGCGCATTTCCTTAAAGTAGTTAGGATCTGTGCATACATGCCAGGCCGGTAGAATTGATGCCTCACAGCTTCTTCTGTCTTCCGAGGTCCATAATGCCCTATAGTTTCATGCACTTGAGATATTATTCGGGTCCTTAATCGACAAGGTACTAATATCCTCCATGGATCCTCGTTGCATTTAGTTCTTACTTGCAGTATTCCATCTTTCAATCTATATTGGCCATGCCATTTAGATTTGTTCTCAGATTGAATCTTTATTTCTTGGATCCGTTTGATAATTGATTTATAATGAGGCTCTAAATCCTGCCAATAGCACAAGTTTTTCAGTTCTGATTCAATACCTGTTTCTTTTATGGTGGTCATGACCTCTACTGGATGATCGACAACCTCACGGTTCTGAGGGGTTATGGATATGCGGTGCCGGCTCAAAATATTATGAAACAGTCAGAATCGTCTATCTCAGTAACACACTGCAGAATTCAAACCCCAGACACGAAACTGAACATTCTAGGAGGGGTTGCCTTCTAGATATACTAAGTTCGAATCTAAAGTCCAAATTTCACAGCGCCATTTACGTGATAACGCATCTGCTGCCAGTACTAGTATAACCTTTGACCGGTGCCTGGTGGTCAGGGAGAAACAAAAGACTCTATACTAAAAGAAGCTTGGGTGGCTAATTAACGCCTATGGATTTACAAAAGAAATGCAGAAAATATATATATAAACCGAGACAGTGATAGGAATCAAATAAAATAAGAGATCAAATTTAGTTTTAAATAATTTCACAAAATTTATCCATATAAATTATATATATAACGCCACTGTCTGCTTATATGAGACAGGGACACGTATTAAATAATTTGGCATTATATGACAAAAAGACTTTAAAACAAAGTGATATATTCTATTCCTCGGGCTAATAGCATTACGATAATGTGCTTGACGAGATAGGAACATGTGTGAGGTGCTTTGGGTATTTATACAAGTTTAAGAAAATATTTGAAAATTAAGTGTTCTAAAATATTTTTTGATTTCGAGAATAATACGGACTAAAGCTTACTAAGCAACCAAGTGGGAATGTGATCAAAGCATTTATTTGAGAATAATAATAATAGAGTTACATTGGGAGGTCAGCATTGCTGATAATGAATTTATTAAAGTTGGAGGGTGTGACACGTTTAAGTCACGGATGCTTTGTAAAATAAATATAAAATAAAACAATATTGAAGATCCGGAATAATTACGGAGGGTATCTCGTTGCTAACCCGTAGGAAAGTATTTTATGAACAGCCGAAACTTAGCGACTGTGTGACAATTGCGTTTAATTCCCAGGTGTGTCATTTGGAACACACTCTGCCTGGAAACTAAGAACGGACTTTGCCGTGTAAAGAATCCTTGGAAAAATAAAACAAAGCGGTCTCAACAACCAATTCATTTACCAGCAATATGAGACTAGTGTATATAAAAACATACTGAATGGGTTTTACTCGGATTAAGAGAAATGCCCAATCAAATTCCCCGAAATTCATTTAAAAGGGTCCGCACATTCTCGAAGTCAATGATAAACTTTATAATTAAAGTAGAACACGGTAATTAAAAGAGGAAAATGCATGCTTGCGGGTTTGAAAAGTAAGTATAGATTTATATACGCAATCATGCATTAGGGGACACATTTAATCATTGACCTCGCACATACTCTCATATTAGATTAAAATCAATAACATGTAGATTTTAAACTATGTGATTATATTATATATTAAAGAATAGAATCGCACTCGAACGAGTGATTTGCAAGATAATAAAATTGGAAAATTATAAATTTAAAATATGCCTTAATAGCGGCATCTTACTTTCAATAAAAAGAATAGTTCACTCGGTCAAAGACGATTCTGACACATTATCATAATAAAATAAAAGAAAGCTTTATAAATAGAAAATATTAACCCAAGGATAGAGCAAAACGGTTGATTATATTTGAACACTTTAAAGAAGTACATAATAAAGTTATGTGAAATAAAAAAAAAACAATTTAGAATAGCTATAGCATGTTAGTTAGGAATCACAAGAGCTCTTGGGTTAATTTAGGGTTACCTCTGGAGAAGCATTTTGGGTAGATGTTCGGCAGGTTTTATAATTTAACAGCAAAATCTGGAATGTTCATATTTTTGCAGCAGCAGCAGTTCCGGGGTTCCCTATGCGATAGCTTCCGATGGTCTGGAGCAGCGGCCGGCTATTCTGAGGGGACATAGCCATCTTAACGCCTCTACTCTATCATGTCAAGGTTAGCAAATTATTAGAATAGAACTCAGAATGATTTCTCTTAGAAACATTAGAATACAAACTGAAGAACAAAAGAAAACCCTTCTTTTTATAGTAGACGTTAACAATAGAACTGCCCTGGAGCATTTCAAAATATATCGGACTTATCAGCTGTAATTAAATCTATCCGAATGTCTAAAGGAATTCAACATTAATTAATTTCTTTTGTTAATTTCCCTGTCGACATTCGAATTACAAACTAGATTTAATTAAAAATTACTTTTACTAATTAAAGAAAACTGTAAGTGGACATCTGCTGTTTTTAGATAAACTTATAGAACATTAACTAATTAAACTATTGTCCCTGATTTATTTTAAAGAAATATTTGGAATGACTTTTATTAAATTAAACGAAAATTATTTGACTTTTAACTTGCAATATTTGAATCTATTTACTAAACGAATATTTACTAAATGAATTTTATTTTAAATCAAAATATATTACGACGGTAATATATTTGTAAATAGATTCAAACAAAATAACTTTAACAATTTATAATTTTGATATGTTTTAAAATGGATATCATAGTGTGTACGCAATTACGACCTATATAACTTACTTTTTAATAAATCAAAATTATATGAACATATACATAATCTATAATCTTTTATTTATTTGGGAATGACTTATATATATAATACAAGCATTGTACTCGTGGTTTAAAATTAGGCGGGATTTTCGGTATATAAGCGTATTGCAGACACACTACGATAGATTGGGGTTCAAACTAAGGTATGAGGGTAGGAAATAGGTGAGAAAAGGTAAAACGAAGATCTGCAAAGCAGACCTTACAGTTTCACATTTCCTTAGTGATGGAACAAAAAAAATTGTTAAAAAAAAAAAATCTTAAAACAGGTGTCCACCTATGAAGCCTGCATAAGCAAAATTTACAAGATAACCCATAATGTACAGGATATAAATATAATGAAGAAACGAAACTGAATTATATACCCGGATCATATTAATAAATCTACCATCTAGCGAACATTTTGTCTATTATTTTCCCCTTTCAACAAATTTTATTTAACGTTTTACAAGTTTAATATTGGTTATATCCTACCTCCTTGCTCATTTATTCTGTGACGTGTCCATTTTTATTTTATTGTTTAAAAAAAAAAGTACTATAATCCTGGGTCTGGTGGGTAATCACTGCTTTTATAATTTGATGACTGCAGTCTCAGATTATCAGGTCTCTTTACCTTGTCTGGCGGTTCTTTGGCCCAGGGACTGAAATCCAGAGTGGTTGTTAATAACTGAAGCTTTAGTCTGTTGCAATTATTTGCCTTATCTGGTGGTTTCTTGGCCCATGGGCTGAATTCCAGTGCCATCATTGTTTTCACTATTTCCTTTATTCGATATCTTCTTGCTATATCAGGTGGGATATTTTCCTGGTTTTCTTTAAGTACTTTGATGTTGGTGGTAAGCATGGTTAGCTGGGTTTGAATCCGTAAGTCCCGTACATTCTTGGCTGGAAATATCTCGTCTAAATACAGTTGTGGATATTTTTTTGACTTCGTGAAAAATTTTTATGTGACGAGGCTTGGTTAGCTGGGTTTGATGTGCTGTGTCCCGGACATCATTTAATGGAAGTACTCTTTCCAAAGAATGTTCGGGACATTTTTTTACTTCATGGAATATTCTAGTGTTGAGCTTGGTTGGCTGAGTTCGAGGTCCCAGGTCTGGTGTATCAGTCTTCTTTTTGGAATCATTTGTCTCAACTTTCTGGTTCAGGAGTTTATCTGCCATCTCTTGCCATCCAGGGAGGAGTCTGTACAGTGCTCTAAGTTCCTCACCTCTCCTTCGGCTTTCTTCTTCCCATCTTTTCGCTCTTTCTTCATCTTGCTTAAACAATTCTATAATAGTCCGGAAATGGACCTCATTAGTATCCGTATTTTCCATGGCCTTGGATGTTACCGTGATCGATGATTATTTTTTTCCTTTTATTTTATTGCTAACTATATTAATATATCCTAAAAAAATTTTTTTTTTAACGAATAGGTGTACTCTTAAAACACAATGTATAGCACTGATAAAGAAAATTTTTAAACTGTTTTACGTTGAGCTTACTAAAACTAATACGGTTAAAAAAAAATACTATTATTATTTTTCCTTGTTTGATTCTCTGCAATTATTACTTTTGTCTTCAAATTTTATTAATGGCTAATAGGCTATCTCCCTCTCAGTTCTGTTGGCCTAATTACTGGTTTTATATTTATCACTAAAAACCCCGACTACTACCCTTTTATTACTGCAAAAATTTCTTGTTTAAATCTGCTGCCAGATATATATTTTACTGTCCGTATATATATAGAAGATTTCTTAAATTCGACCTGTCAAATTGTTTTGCTAAAATATATTTTTAAACTCAAACAACTTTATTTACATATATAAACATTCGCTAGATCCGGGTATAATTATTTCGTTCCCTCTTATTTAAGATTTGCAAACATATATATTTATTTACATAATTATTGATCCGATTCACGTCTCATTATTTGGTCTAAGAAAATTTACACACGTTGAAAAAAAACAAATTACATATAAAAGAATTTAGCCTGGTGACAAAATTTATTTTAGAAGTAACTCTGTATAATGAAATTACCCTTGGGCACCATGTCACCAGTTAAAAGGATCCATAGACTGTTAGCTTCCCAAAATTAATTTTAATAACTATTCCATTTAACTACGGGCACTCGTTAAAAACATTCACATTTTTTTTTTTATTGAATACAACATTTTATTTTTTACATTTCTGAATTCCATACGATAGCCTATTATATCTAGGTCATTACCGTACAAAATTATTATTATGCTATCTTGCGCAGTGAGCCGATAAAACTTTATTTTGAGAGTAAAATACATTATTTGAAATATTCATAGATTGTCACAATATTTACTTGGGACAATATTTAAGTAATTTACGCTATGCATACATAGCTTGATTTAAGTGAAACAATAAATACAGATAAATACAGATGGCTCGTATCGCACTATAGCAAGTTTGGACAAATTCTGATTATATAGTATAAGTAATTGAATGCCCGAGTCAAATAAAATATATGAAATATACACGCAAATAAACAATATAGATAATTTAGAGTTTGAAAATATTATATATATCAAAATTATAAAGGATTTGAGTGATTAAATACGAAACAACATGCTAAAATTAAGCAACAGGGATGTGGGTGTTTAAATAATTAAGATCTACAGGGATGTGGGTGATTAAATATTCGAGGCTCCACGTTTGGGCAAGTCATGGACCCGGAAAAAAAAAAATACTATGTAACAGTCAGAATCGTCTATCTCGCTAACACACTGCAGAATTCAAACCCCAGACACAAAACTGAATATTCTAGGAGAGGTTGCCTTCTAGATATACTAAGTTCGAATCTAAAGTCCAAATTTCATAGCGCCATCTACGTGATAACGCATCTGCTGCCACTACTAGTATAACCTTTGACCGGTGCCTGGTGGTCAGGGAGAAACAAAAGACTCTATACTAAAAGAAGCTTGGGTGGCTAATTAACGTCTATGGATTTACAAAAGAAATGCAGAAAATATATATATAGACCGAGACAGTGATAGGAATCAAATAAAATAAGAGATCAAATTTAGTTTTAAATAATTTCACAAAATTTATTCATATAAATTATATATATAACGCCACTGTCTGCTTATATGAGACAGGGACGCGTATTAAATAATTTGGCATTATATGACAAAAAGACTTTAAAACAAAGTGATATATTCTATTCCTCGGGCTAATAGCATTACGATAATGTGCTTGACGAGACAGGAACATGTGCGAGGTGCTTTGAGTAATTATACAAGTTTAAGAAAATATTTGAAAATTAAGTGTTCTAAAATATTTATTGATTTCAAGAATAGTACGGACTAAAGCTTACTAAGCAAGCAAGTGGGAATGTGATCAAAGCATTTATTTGAGAATAATAATAATAGAGTTACATTGGGAGGTCAGTATTGCTGATAATGAATTTATTAAAGTTGGAGGGTGTGACACGTTTAAGTCACAGATGCTTTGTAAAATAAATATAAAATAAAACAATATTGAAGATCCGGAATAATTACGGAGGGCATCTCGCCGCTAACCCGTAGGAAAGTATTTTATGAACGGCCGAAACTGAGCGACTGTGTGACGATTGCGTTTAATTCCCAGGTGTGTCATTTGGAACACACTCTGCCTGGAAACATGCAATAAGCGAAAAGAATGGACTTTGCCGTGTAAAGAATCCTTGGAAAAATAAAACAAAGCGGTCTCAACAACCAATTCATTTACCAGCAAGACGAGACTAGTGTATATAAAAACATACTGAATGGGTTTTACTCGGATTAAGAGAAATGCCCAATCAAATTCCCCGAAATTCATTTAAAAGGGTCCGCACATTCTCGACGTCAATGATAAACTTTATAATTAAAGTAGAACACGGTAATTAAAATAAGAAAATGCATGCTTGCGGGTTTGAAAAGTAAGTATAGATTTATATACGCAATCATGCATTAGGAAACACATTTAATCATTGACCTCGCACATACTCTCATATTAGATTAAAATCAATAACATGTAGATTTTAAACTATGTGATTATATTATATATTAAAGAATAGAATCGCCCTCGAACGAGTGATTTGCAAGATAATAAAATCGGAAAATTATAAATTTAAAATATGCCTTAATAGCGGCGTCTTACTTTCAATAAAGGGAATAGTTCACTTGGTCAAAGACGATTCTGACACATTATCATAATAAAATAAAAGAAAGCTTTATAAATAGAAAATATTAACCCAAGGATAGAGCAAAACGGTCGATTATATTTGAACACTTTAAAGAAGTACATAATAAAGTTATGTGAAATAAAAGAAAACAATTTAGAATAGCTATAGCATGTTAGTTAGGAATCACAAGAGCTCTTGGGTTACCTCTGGAGAAGCATTTTGGGTAGATGTTCGGCAGGTTTTATAATTTAACAGCAAAATCTGGAATGTTCATATTTTTGCAGCAGCAGCAGTTCTGAGGTTCCCTATGCGATAGCTTCCGATGGTCTGGAGCAGCGGCCGGCTATTCCGAGGGGACATAGCCATCTTAACGCCTCTACTCTATCATGTCAAGGTTAGCAAATTATTAGAATAGAACTCAGAATGATTTCTCTTAGAAACATTAGAATACAAACTGGAGAATAAAAGAAAACCCTTCTTTTTATAGTAGACGTTAACAATAGAACTGCCCTGGAGCATTTCAAAATATATCGGACTTATCAGCTGTAATTAAATCTATCCGAATGTCTAAAGGAATTCAACATTAATTAATTTCTTTTGTTAATTTCCCTGTCGACATTCGAATTACAAACTAGATTTAATTAAAAATTACTTTTACTAATTAAAGAAAACTGTAAGTGGACATCTGCTGTTTTTAGATAAACTTATAGAACATTAACTAATTAAACTATTGTCCCTGATTTATTTTAAAGAAATATTTGGAATGACTTTTATTAAATTAAACGAAAATTATTTTATTTTTAACTTGCAATATTTGAATCTATTTACTAAATGAATATTTACTAAATGAATTTTATTTTAAATCAAAATATATTACGACGGTAATATATTTGTAAATAGATTCAAACAAAATAACTTTAACAATTTATAATTTTGATATGTTTTAAAATGGATATCATAGTGTGTGCGCAATTACGACTTATATAACTTACTTTTTAATAAATCAAAATTATATGAACATATACATAATCTATAATCTTTTATTTATTTGGGAATGATATATATAATACGAGCATTGTACTCGTGGTTTAAAATTAGGAGGGATTTTCGGTATATAAGCGTATTGCAGACACACTACGATAGATTGGGGTTCAAATTAAGGTATGAGGGTAGGAAATAGGTGAGAAAAGGTGAAACGAAGATCAGCAAAGCAGACCTTACTGTTTCAATATGTATGTGCATTTAAGCATACACATGCATGTCACTATTTAAAAGCACATAGAACTACATTAATCATTTGTTCATTAAAATCTTTTATATCTTCAAACATTTTAATTTTATAATTTTTATCATTAGAATCTGACTCAATATTTGATCCTTAGTGATAATTATGTACTTTTTTTATTAATTCACACTCCATTCATTCTAATTTGTAAATACCATTCATCTTTTCTAAATCATTTATTATAATTATTACAAAATTTATAAATAAAATATACATAAAAAAAGGATTAATAGGAAAATTGAAAATAAAAAGTATAAGATAAATAAAAAAATATTATACAGCTTCAAAGCAAATAAATTACCATTTAATAAAATTAAAAAATAGACCAAATAATAAAATAATGTGTCTATAAAAAGAAAGCAAACATAAATAATTTGCCAAATTATAATAATATAACAACAGATTTAGAAAAGAGGAAAGGTATTAATGAGATAAATGCATAGATTGTAAATTTAGAAAAATAAATAGAAGACAAAACTGGGAAGTGCATTTTCATTACAAAAATATGTGTGAAAGAGCATAAAATAAAAGGGAGGCATGAGAATTATAAAATATTGCAAAATGTAAAATATTTTAATAAGAGAATGATTAAAGAAGCTTTATACATTGATTAATATAGACCTTTATTAAACAAGAAATAAGGGAAAAAATTGATTTTCAATTTACAAAGTAGATGATTCAAATAATTGTTTAGATGCTATTTTTAAATATTTTTTAAGGAGACTGTAAATTGTGATAGTGTTTTCAGATTTTTACTTTAAAGACAAGATTAATATAAGAATCTTGTTTTAAACTTTATATTGTGAATAATTAAAACATTTCCCCCCTTAGAATTAATGAACATGGATTTTTTGAAAATTAGGAATTTTTGAAAAAAAAAAAAGAAGTTTTATTTATATTGAAAAAGAAAATTTTTTTTGCAAGAGAAGAAGAAACGTTTTTTGGAAAAACAATAATTTGTTTAAAAAATACAGCTTGGAAAGATTTTTTTACAGAAAAAGAATATGGTTTTGTTATACTATTTGAATATATATATATATATTTAAAACATTAATAAAATATGTCAAAATTTTTTTGTTCATACATTCTATAGTATTTTGATATATTATTTTGTATTTATTTTTAAAACTTTTGGTACTTTAGTATTAAAGATGCAATGTAGGGGAGAGAGGCGGCCTTTTGACACCCACAATAAATGTGTAATGTCTCATTGATGTCAAATTGAAAGAACATTATCCCTGTGAATATCTGTGAAAAAGTTTTTTTATCAACGTTATCTCTCTTTTTTTTTTGTAATACTTTGACATTTTCAGTATTGTCTAGACTTCTTTCTGACAAGAGCCAGGATAAATAAAAATGTAATAAAAGTCTAATAATTAATATATATATTTTTTGTACTTTTGGTTTAATTTCTTTATAAAAAATGTTTATTAGCACCCCTCTGAAAATCTCAGCATACTTCACAATCAAGAGGTATATTTTCGAAGACAAAAATTTTTACTGTAGATCTCCATTTTCTATGGTAACAGTATATGTGAAAACTTTGGTTTTAACATATAAATTCCTGTTATATATTACATGATAAGTGTCATAGGAATATAGTTAAAGTATTTTTATCCAAATTATTTAAAAATAAAAATCATTTACTGTGTGTTTGGTGTATATTTATATTATTTTTTTAATTAACAGCATCATTATTGTAATATCGCAAATGCACATTTTATTTTAAATGTTGTTCTGAAAAGTTGTTTTTGAAACTTATTACTGTTGAAAGTTGTACATATTTATTATTTTTTTTGAAACTTGTTACTGTTGAAAGTCTTATATATTTGTCAAAGTCACATTTTTCTTTTGAAAACTTGTTAATGTTGAAAGTCGTAGATATTTGAATGCATTTGTTATTGAAAATGATCTATATATTTATTATGTTTTACTGTTTTTTTTACTTTTACTTATTTTTAGTCCTGCAACACGGAGCATGTATTAAACCTACTGCACCTGTTCACATTAGTATCGACCTCCCAATAACTTTGTAATTCTTGGCAAAATACCATGTGCAAGATCTGTGTACATGTTCTTTTTTTTGTCAAAAAAGTCATGTACGAGATCCGTGTACACGTTATTTTGGTCAGATCACAAGATTACAAAGTTATCAGCGGATTGATATGAAATGTGAACAGGCTTAGATCTGATACATGCTCTGTGTTGCAGCTTAAATACCACAGTTCCAAGCTTTTTAACAAAATTAAATGGTTGAAATATTAGACACATATTTTGTTTAATTCAGTAAAAAAGGAAAGTTTTTTTAAATGAAAATGAGGATTGATATTTTTACTCCCTCTGACTTCATTCTAAAAAATAATATTATTACACTAATCTGTCTATTTATTAGTTAATGTAATGTTGCATTGGCAAAAGGTTGCTGATATTCTATTGGTTTGTTTAGGTAAAAGGGTTATGTTGATGAAATTTATATATATACATATACACAGAAACACATATCTATAAATCCTTCATTGGTATTTTATTCAGTTTTATTTTTTCAAAAGACCTCTACTTTTATAATAATGAATTAATTGCATTTTCAGTTTCAATAGTTAAAAATTACTATTAAATTATAAACTGCACTACATAATTCTTCATAAATAGAATGAGTTAAAGGATTAATAAAAATACCCCTCCCCCTTTAATGAAATAAATCATGTTTTAAATAATCACACATGATTACATAAAAATAATCTTAATTAAAAAAAATTGTATTGTATTTTGTCTATGATTATTATTGCAATCTGTTGCAATTATATTTTGTCTGTAAGCAAACGCTGTTTCCAGAATGTTTGTAGATTTTATTAAATTATTTCTTTTACCTGATTTTTAATCAGATTATTAGTTTCAAAAACATTACATATTTTAAATTAGAATATTATATATCATCTCATCATTATTTGAGATGAGATTTATGTTATATCTCCTGGATTCCCATGTACCAAATGAAGTATTATTTATTTGACAAATTTCATTAAAAGAGTAAAACTTGGCAAACTTTTGTGGCAAAAATTGAACATCATGAACAAGTAAATTAACAGTTCCGCATTAGACATAAAATAGCACACACCTTTTTAAAGGTATATGAAATGTAGAAGACATAAGTGGATCAATATGTTTAAAAATCAATCACTGATATTTGTAATTTTTCATACTATCATTGTGAACTAGGCCATTTTGCCATAGATGTTATTTGGTTAACCATGATAATATGCTGAGATGTATGTTGGTAAATATAAAAAGTGATTGAAAGTGAATTATTGACATCATCGAAATGAATCTGGGCTGGATATATTACTAGAAGAGATAGATAGATAAATACCAAAAGATGGTAAAAGACATAGAATGGAACCATGTGCGAGATGGATGGATAAAAAAGTTTGCCAGAATGTGGAAAAGCAATGGATTAAAAATAAAGTATTAAACTTGGTGAACCTTCAACATGCAAAAGACTGATAATAATTAAAAATGATGATGATGACTAAGTATTGAAACAATTTTTGTTTATTATGGAGAGTATGTTATTGTGTCATATTTGAAAAATATACCTATTTTTAGATTAAATAAAAACCTACAAAAAATTGTTAATTTTGATTCAACTTTTTGTCATATTTATGGCAAATGAAAATTTGAAAATATTTACTTTTTATTAGAATAGAGAATCCTGATGTAAACTATTACAGAAATTGAGTAGTTGTCTGAAGAATTTACAAAAAAGATAAACATTACTAAGTGCAACGTTATATGCAGATTTTGATTCAGAAAAGTTGTGATCACTAAAGCAGCAAACAAAAAATAAACAGCACATTTAAGATACTATACTTAATAAAAATTAAAAGATTAGAAAAGGTTCCTAGTACATATAATAATGTTAATTGTTGAAAACTGTCATATTCTATCACTTATGTGAAAAACTGTGATGTTATAACAACAACAAAAAAAGATATTACGTACCAGCAATAAAACATATTCAACTATATGACTTGAACTCTGTTATCTTTAACATTTTCATTTACAGCACTAAAATTTATGCTATAGATACAATTGTTTCATTGTATATTTAACAATGGTTTCAGTATTAGCATTTGACTTTTTCTTGCCATCTTGTTTAAGTTCCATGAACAAATTTTTTAAAACAATGACAAACTCTCCATATTATAGTGCTACCAAATGCAAGCCATAGTAAACAATGGATGCAAGAAGGTTTATTCATAAAATCTCTATGTAGTGTCTGCTAATCCAATATTCCCAGGCTAGTTTCTAGCTTGTAGCTTTCATCAGTGAGGAGCATTGGATCCGAGAACATTGCATCTAGATCTTAGGATCTAATGCAACCCTCCAGCAGCCACCTTTTACCTTATTAACTAACTATAAAGCTTAGATTCCAAAATGAAAACACAATAATGTTTCCAATCTAAGAGCATTCACTTGTATAGTCATACAGATCTGAACTAAGTTTAGTATTTATACATTTTGGTGTCTTTAATTCTTCAATAACCATAGAGACAATCATCACACTGGCAGGAATGCTATTAAACCACTAAATATCACATGATCATTTCCCATGCTTATAAAGACCAACTCTCCATACTATAGTGCCACCCAGTGCAAGCCATAGTAATCAATGGATGCAAGAACATTTGTATATAAAATCCCTATCTAGTACCTATTCATCCAATAACCCCAGGCTTGTGACTTTCATAAGTAGGGAGCCTCGAAGAACACTGCACCTACTAATGCTACCATCCAGTACCCATCTTTTATCTTTTTAATTAACTACAAATCATATGATGTTAATGGTTTAACGAATTTTGTAAAGTAAGTTCTGTATCAAACAAGGAATCTCTCCTCCTCTTTAGCAGTGTTTAATGCAAATTAATTTACATACTTTAATGATATGTATAATTGGTCCAACTATAACATTCCTGTGTCCTAAAATATTTTAAAAATTAATTCATGAAAATTTGATAATTACGAAAAAGCTTGTTTTCTAAAAGTTTTTTTTTATATAATATTTTAAAAATGAGTTTATTTTTAAGTTATCAAATAAATTAATAAAAAAAATTAATATAATAATGGTAACCTGAAAAACAATATGCATAATAACTTTTTGAATAAGTTTTGATATGGAAATTCATTGAAAAAAATTAAATATAAATTTTCATTATGATTTTTTTTATTGATTTATTTTTAAGAATGCACGTTTTTTTTTTTAAAAAAAGAATAAAGATAAAACAAAAGCTGTAGTTCTCATTTAAATTTACATAATATCAAAAATGGAAATTAATAAAATCCATTATTCTGTTCTTTCATATAAATTATAATAAAAAATCATATATAACAGCTATATAAATATATATTGTAACCTTTCGGTACTTCCAACATACCTCTCTACCTTATCCTACCTTCTTTATTGTATCCCTATGCTAACCCAATAATAAACCATCGAATATAACAACAATAATGTATAAGATTCTTTATGGGGTTTGAAACTTGTTAAACATAAGATAAACTTTAAGGACGATTATAAGAGAGTGGTTTTAACATTGAGAAGTATATAAAATACACTCCACAATGGCATTGCCATTAGGACAATTCTTCTGCTACTATCCTATTATAATCATTAGGAAAACTCACACAACAAGCAATGACCTACATAATATTTCATTTAAATAATAAAATAATTACTCTTCTACAATTTAAGAATCCTAAAAATAAAAACACCAACCAAATTACATTAACTTTTAAAATAATTGATGCTAACCTATGACTATCTCAGGGATCATAAGTATTCCCTTCTAAAATCCAATATAACAACTAGATTGATAATTAAATAATTGAATCGCAAGAGGGATTTTACTGGGATCCAACCCTTTAATAAAAACATAACTTACTATTACAAACCTTGATTAACCTCCTATTGGAAACCTAATCTAATTATAATAAGACATGGAAATTAACACTCATTATCTATTCATTACTTTCCCTTAAATAATTTGATGTACTTTTCCAAAGATTTATTCTCATACTTATGTTAACAACAATTATTCAAGAATACTTATTTTCTTATAATCAAAGCTTCATCTCACCATTACTATCTACTAGTCTAATTCAATGAAATAATATCTTACTTAGTTAGCATTCCCCAACTGTAATTAACTCCTTCAGAATTACAAATCTTAAAATATATTTGGTTAGTAACTTGTACTCTGATATTATATAATACTTTTAAATTATGCTATAAGATATATTTCAATTTAAATTACCAAATTAGAATGTGACTCTCAATCATATTGTTAATTTCTATTATATGCTCTCCATTTTGTAATATTTAATAATATTTTTCATATGACTCTTCAAAATTCATTTGAATGCAATAAAAATATGAGGAATCATAAACTTTCTTTATTATAGTAATAATTTAAAGCAATTGATAGTTAATGTATTAATTATAAACTCTTAAGCATAGCTTCTCAAATGAGGCAGGGATGTATAATTTTATGAAGATAATCTGTTTTATTGATATGACCTTGTGATAGAAATGACTCTCAGACACAATGAAATTAATACTACAAAGTTTAAATCAAAAAGGTCATTTATTTACAATAATACTAATAAACAACAAACACATACAAACGTTAGGTTAAATATTTCATTAACAATAAAAAAAAAAAAAAATGCATGAAAATTGTTTATACATTCATAACAAATTATTTACATTCTTTACAAATGAACTTCATGATTATTATAGACCAATAACCCGTCCCTGAGTTTGTCTTTTAGTTCTTTTGAATTTATAAATTTATTATTTTATTATGTATGCTCTCATAGTAATCTGATATATTTGCATCATTCATGAGTTATCTGGGATCTTCACAATCTTTTTTCATATTACCTGATATTTTGTAACTCTCAATATATTGATCACCTTGTAATAGTTAAATTTTTGGTTTAAAATATTACACTTCCATCTTATTAACAAAATGTGGTAAATATAAAAAAATAAAAGACAATATTTATGATGTATTTAAAATGAATAATAAAGTTAGGATTCTTTTTTTTTATATATATAAGGTAATTCATTTATGCATTCATTCTCTCTCTTAGTGGTGTTTTCTGTTAATTTTAGATCTCAGTTATTCTTATTCATATGATCATTTATTCAAGTTTTATTTAACTATATAGAACATTTGTTCTGGACATGGTTCTACTACCTACAGGCTGATCTGTCCAGACTTAGGAAGAAAAAATATAGAATCTTTTAAAATATTGAGTATATCTTCGATGCATACTGTATCAGTATTTACTATGAAACTTAATAAAGATGAGCAACTGATTTTAATAAATACTATCCTAATAGAAAGATGAAGATTTCTTTTATTTATAAGGGGTCATATTTTGGTAGGTAATCATTTTCTTAATGAACTTATCCCAATTTTATCCTGGCTTGCATTATGGTATATGTTCCATGCTCATTTCTTTGCTGAAAATCCTCCTATTTCATTCTAATAACTATCTGGGTATCACAAAGATTACACCCACTTAACTATTCATCAGTTCTTCAGAATATTTTATATATATCCTATCCTGGAATTTAAATTCACCTTCTCCTACAGTGTATTTAACATCTATGATTCTACCGATTCTATACTAATAATATAATATATTCTTCCCGTGAAATATTTTTCTATCTATATTTGCAATCATGTCATAAAACAAATAATCTATTTTTATTATTATCAATAAGATATTTTTCTTTTTCTTATGACAAATGAGATCATGATATTGTCTTACATTAACATTCACTCTTTCTTGGTCTCATAAGCATTATATTTTGTAACATGTTTATTATTCTTTTCCGGGAATCCTATCAGATTTTATTTATGGTCACTAGTTCATTTCCTTTTTGGTTAAATATGTTTTAACAATAATAAATTTGAAATACCTTTTAACGTATTTTATCACACTTAATTTTCTAAAAATATATCATGGTTCAAAATATGCAGCTTTAACAGTATATTCCACTCACACTTTTATATTATAACTCGTAAGTACTCTCTTCCTATATTTAAACAATTTTTTCTTTTCTAACACGAAAAAATAACCAAAAAATGTAATACTTTTAACATTATATACTAAATTGCACCTACCAATTCTTTAAATCACTATTATGAAAAACACCTTGTGCGTATATTTCATATCAAACAAGAAAAATATTAGTAATAAATTTAAAATTAAAATCTTTTTTTTAAAAACCCATTTCCAGTTTTTATTATAATATTTCAATGTTTACCCTGTGAATGTTTATCATTCTTCACACATTGAGGTACTTCTATCTTCTCTCTGTTAAAAGACATGTATAGTTAAACAAAACATGAACGAACAAGCACACCCTAACTGGACAAAATTTTAAATTGGATGTATCCTTCCTTCTTAGCTAGTTTTAATTTGCATACACATAGTCTTGCTCTTCAAAATGCGCTACGAAAAGTATACTAAATATTCTTAAAAATCTCACATTATTCTCCCATGCTGCACAAATTTTAAAACCCGTTCAAATAAGTCATCAATAAGTTTACTTTTTGATTTCTCTCCTTTTCATGGGATTCATTAGTTTTGTAAAATTTTAAATACATAGATAATTCATTTAAATTTCTAGCTTGTAGTACATTTTAATCTGTTATCTTTGCTCATCTACCATTAAAAGTTACATGGTGTTTTTCTAAATATAAGTTAAACAGTTTCTTCAGAATTTTGCAAAAAGAAATATTTCTTATGAATCAATTGTTTAATTCAAAATGAAGATTTTTTTTTTTCATACATCCCTCATGACTAATTAACTATTTTTAATGTTCTATAAAATATTTCTATCAACTTTACAAATTTATCTAGGAATTTTTAATGTTTTCCACATTTAATCTATGATCAATAAAAATGCTTAATTTAAAATAGATAAATAATGCTTTCTTACGTGACAACCGCTACATTTCTTTTTGAAGCAATATAGTTGTTTTTCCTTTATCATGGTTATTTCAGACAAAAATTAAAAGAACACATTGGATTTTCAAACTTCTTTGAGGCATTATATTGGCTATAAGATGATTGGCACTTTAGTTGTAATGTAAATTAGTTTAGCTTACTCCATGGTGTTAATAATTACTTGAAAATATTTTATAATCTTAGACTGCTTTTTAAAGATGATTTTTATTACTTAAGACTTTTAATATTTCTAAGTTTTATAATTGTTTTTACAGAGAAACAAATTGAGACTCCCCTCTGCTTTATAATTTTTTTTCAATCTTTTTTCTCCCAGATCGTCTGCCATGTTATTTTTTTCTTAAAACCCTGGGCTAAAGTAACATCAGAGAAATATTTATTCAACTCTCATTGGTCAACCCCAAATAAACTTGTACAGTTTTTAACTTAAAGATTTTTCTGTTTGTATTTTAAAATAATTGAAATCAACAAAAAAAAATTTTATGAACAAAATTAATTTAAATTACTTGAAAACGAAATCATAGTTCTGATCATCTTTTTAATAAATACTATTATTAATTGAATTTATTCCTAAAGTTTGATAATAAATATTTTTGTTTAAAAGATAGTACAATTACAATAATATTAAAATAAATTCTTATCTTGTGGTAGATAATTGTTCCTTCCTTTCTTGATTACAATTTTGTTTTTAACTTTTGAAGAAACATTATTTATGCATAAAGATATTTATTTAAATGGACAAATATTATGTTAAAAATTATATAGTAGATTAAATCCCTATAGAATTCACTTTTTAATCTTTATGTATTAAGTCATTTATTATTGTTATACTCAAGTTTATAGCAATACTATTATTTAAATTATAAATTTTGGAGCTATATTTTACATTTTATATACCATTCTTACCATGGATAACTGATCAAAAGGTTACAATATAAATATATTAATAATAATTACAAATAAAAAGCTTCTTTACGTGTAGCTGTTGTATATGACTTATTACAATATATTTAAAAATATTACAATATTGTAATAATCACGGGGGGTTTAAAAAAGAAAAATGTAGAACTTTATTAAATGCTTATTCATTAACTATAATTATTATTTATTATATTTATTATTTTAACTGTAATTATGATAATTGGATTTATTAATTTATCTGTTTACATTTTCTAATTACTACAAATCTTTATCAATGTATTATACTGTTAATATTTTGACATTCAGTATTATGTAAAACTACAAATATTATTATTAAGATTTCTCTTCATATTTATTTACTGCCTCTTTACCCTGGCGATTGTACATTCAAGAGAGGGTAAAATATCATTGATAGATTAACCATCAATGATACCTACGATTAGATCGAGATTACATGAATGCACAACCCCAATCATTTTTCCTGACTATAACGCCCTTCCATACTGCTGCGACAACACCCATCATTCCAAGGCACTTTATTTGTTTTGATAAGTCTCAGGCGCCATCCAGCCATATAAACTTTATATAGCCAGCATGTCCAGATGAAAGGCAATGGAACCCAGTGTTTTAAACTAATCCAGGCTAGCTCCAACATCTTGAACAGGGGACCCATGCTTTACTAATAAATATGTAGAAATAAATTATAATCTTATAATTCTGATGATGCAGTTAAAAAAGAAAAAGTAGATCAAGTAACATTTCAATAAACTTTTTATTCCTATGCACACACAATCAATTAAATATTCAATGCAATAAAAAATATACAAATAACCATACAATAATTATCAGCATTTAAATATCATTAATTGCCCTTCCATAGTCCATTTTCTCTTAAGAATATCCAGACACTTAATTTTCAATATAGAATATTCTATTTACCTAGATTTTCTTAATGGTGAAATGACATGATCTTTTGGAAGTTAGCACATTTCCTTTCATTTCTGACTCTTCTCACAGCTGGCTACTCAGTCTTCAAAAATGACTTTCCTTGGTTTCTTTCCATACTTCTGACTGATAATAAGAGTATGCCGCAATCTATACTATGGTCGAGGCATTGATCACAGGCGAAACTCATGGTGTCGGGGACCTAATGCATAAAACCCAGATAAACACCCTTAAAAGTTCTTTAGCAACACATGTTGTTGCTTTTATGGCTTTTACTTTTAGATTTTAGGCAGCTATAAATAACTGATTCCCTAAGGATCTTGTTGACTATGCCACACAAAGATGGAATAATAATAATCACTATAACAATAGACAAGCTACCACTTTTGTAACAACCTCTCATATTGTCCATTTTTATTAAAATTTTAATTTTCATTTGTAATTAATTTACATTCATTTATCTAACATTTCTTAGATGCATCTACTATCAATAGGCCAGGAATTTTTCCAAAATTTAAGTGCATTCCTGACTATGAGCTAACTTACAAGATTATCTTCATTAGTTAATTTTATTTAGTGCAAGTTCTATTTAAAAATCTTTTAACATTTGTTTTATTTTCAATATATAAAAAGAAGAGAGCGGGTTCTGAAATCTTTATCTAACAGGATTCTCTTTCCCCACCCTTATGCTTAATAAAAACAAATCTATTCTACAAAAAATGATGCAATATATATTTTTTAATTTCATTTTTAAAATCTATTTTTAAACTATTCTTTTTTCTTCATAATTTATTTTTTAAATATTAAAACATATATGTGCTCTTATAACATATATGTTGCAAGCATTACATTCCCCATCCCAATTTGAGAAAGAAAATGTGTCAGTTTGACCTATTTTAGTTGTGATATTTCATTTTATTTTTCTAAATCAATCTCAGTAGTTTGAAACAAAAAAGCTACAGAGGGTGATCTTTCTTATACTGATTTAATCCCTATACCAGAAATTATGTTGAATGAATTTTGTTCCTATGTGCAGATCACACAGGAACAAAATTCCTATGAATATGTAAATGGGGATTGATTGCTGTGAATGGCAGCACATGTCTACTGCCCATTTGCCTTACACTAACAAAAAAAACTTTAATTATTGAACTGCTGGCAATTTCTCTACCAGCACATGGGATGGGCCCAGGACTCTCAATAAGGTCTGCATCCTAGAAAATAACTGGACACTGCAAATGGCAGGACATATCTACTGACCATTTGACTTACACTACAAAAAATGTTTATTAGATATGCTGGAAATTTTCTTCAAACAAAATAATTTGTATCATATGCTGGGAACTCTCTTCCAACTCGCTAATTTAAATAATGGGCTGTGAATTCCTCTACCAGCACATAAGATGGGTCCAGAACTTTCTCTATTGGGTTCTCATCCTTGTAAATAATGAAATGCCCCCAATCCCCTTTACAGGTCATAGACTTCACAATGTAATGACCTACATGATTTATTTAATACTTTCATTAACTCTTCACACACCTCACATAACTCAATCAGCTTCAATGCAACTGTTACATATGATCACTGTTTATTTATTTTTTATATTCATACTTTTGGAAAGTATGAGTTGAGTTACTTTATTTTTTTTTTTTAACTTTTATTTTTATTGGTTTATTTGTTCTCCGATTTCATAATTAACATAAGATAATTTTTTTTCTTCATCATCTGTGGGTCCATCCAATTATCTAAGACCATCTTAGACTTTGTCAGGTGATTCTTTTAGGTTTCTTATATATCTGCTCTGGTTGGGGAATCATGACCTAGCCCTAGGCTTGGCCTGAAGTTCCAGCTGTTTATTCCTTCCCCTTTTTCTAGAACTATGTGAAGATCTACATCTAGCATTTTCCTCCCAACCATTTTTACAAAGGCTAAAATTTATGCCATTCATATTTGCCTCTCCTTATAAGTTTTCGAATCCCCTTTTATTGGCTTCATAATTTGGCCTAATGCTGTTAAACAGACTTGAAAGCTCAAACATTTTTGTTTCAGTATCTATCAGATTCTGTACCACATTACGCAGGAAATTATACCTCACTATCTGAATAATTTGCTATTCAGACAGTGGGCTGGCCATTTGGTTTTCAGCAATGAATTTCAATGGTTTCTTTCCATGCTTCTGACTAACAATATGAGAGTATAGGTCAGTCTATATTCCAGTCAAAGCACTGATCACAGGTGAAACTGATGATGCCAGAGACCCAGGGTACGAAGCCCAGGCAAACACTTCTGAAGTTCTTTAGCAATGCATGTTGTTGCTTTTACCTTTAGATTTTATGCAGTTAGAAATAACCGATTCTTTGAGGATCACCACACACAAAACTGGAGTAATAATAATAATCACTATAACAAAAGACAAGCTACACCTTTACCCTTACCTCTTCTATTGTCCACTTTTATGAAAATTTTAATTTTGGTTTTAATAAAATTTACATTCATTTATCTAATCTTTCTTAGATTCATTAACTATCTTATTGGCCAGGAATCTTTTCAAAATTTAAATGCATTCCTGCCAATGAGATAGTTTACAAGATTTCCTTCACTAATTAATTTTGTTTTTTTTTAGTTTTATTTTAAAATTTTTTACATTTATTTATTTATTTATTTTCTCATTAACATTATTATTTTTTTCTTTTTTCAATTGTAAAAAGAAAAGCGCCCGTTCTGAATATTCTCTTTCCCACCTGTATTCTTAATAAAAATAAATCAATTCTAAAAAAAATATAATGCGATATATATTTAATTTATTCTTAAAATAAGCTTTTTTTTTAATTTTTTCTTTATAATTTATTTATTTTTAATTATTAAAACATGTGTGATGCATATATGTGTGTGTTTTTGCAACATACATGTTGCGAGCATTACAATATATTTGGTTACTTAATTGAAATACATTTATTTTGAATTTTCTATTTTTTTAAAAAAAATACTATTTACTAATATTACTAAAGAATTCACTACTAGTAAATAATAAATAAAAATATTTTTATTAGTAAAACCAGCAATAACTTACAGCATTAGAATCCACATCACTATGAACTGCTACAGTTTTTATATCCATAGCTTGGCAAGTTTTTATAATTCGTACTGCTATCTCTCCTCGATTTGCAATAAGAATCTTATCAAATTTCTATTTTTAAAAAAAGAAAAATCTATATTTGTAAATAAATAACACTGTTACAACAATTCTAATAATTTTAAATTCTGACACAAAGACATATACATTTATTACTTTTATTATATAGTAATTCTGTCATATAAGACTAGAATCTATCATTTAATTATTCAATTCAAAAGGTGTACTTTAAGTAATATATATTGCAAATATAATAAATTTTACTCATCCTATTAATAAATTGCAAAGTATACAATTTGCATCTTTAGTAATAATGATAATATTCTCAAAATGTTTATTCGTATTACTTTTACTTAGAATCTAAGTGGCCAACAAAATTCAATGCCCTATTAAATTTTGATATATTTTATACAAATTTCTCTTAAAATAATTATTATGAGCAATTATTTTTGATTTCTTCTTGTATTATGTTGCAATTTATAAATTACAATACTTACCTAATCTTTGTCAGTGTTTCTGGACTGCTAGATGGCTTCTCATTATCTATAAATATTAGCTCTAATAATAATTTCTAGAATAACTCCTTACAAAGCTGACTAACACTATTTGGGGTTATGATGCAAATTCTTTACAGACAGCTTCTTTGTCAATAACATACTCTACTGAAAAGTATTATGCTTCTGTTTGGGAAAAAGTACCCATATGAAACTTCGATAAATTTTATTAAATATTACCATGAGATGTCTTACTGGCACACTCAAATCTACTTCCAATGGCATTGTTCTTTGAAATATTCTTCCATAACATGTCCAAAGTTGTCCCACAAAAATAGTATAAGAAGCTGTTTAATAGATTAGACTTACTCCTTACTCAAAACATAGTCTGATCACCTAAAATTAAGATCAAACGAACATCCCCCTTCTGGATATTCACCCAAAATTTTTTTCAAACATATACATAATTTTATTGTAAAAAATGGATTTCTTATGAGATTTCAAATAAAATTCTTTTTCCATATCCAATAATAAAGTTGGTCAGACTGGATTCATCATTATATTTAAGAATAATCTATGATTCATTTTTATAAATGGAAATTTAACAGCCATTAACCAAAAAACATAAAGCACTTAGTTATAGACCACCAAATTTGTGGCTTCATGTAGCAGATTTTAAAGTTTAATAGTGCCACTACTGAATCCACCTTCTTGTAGGATTCTTTGTAAATGCACTTACATTTTCTTAATCTAAAAAAAAAAAAAAAAAAATTCTTACAATCAATAAATAGAATATTATTTCATCTCCATGCAAATTCTATTTTCTAAAAAATTAATTAGTCTTAATGAATCAGTTAACTTCTTTATTGCGGCTTATCATTAGAAAATAAGGTAAGATAGAGATGTGTAAATGTTGCAGGAAAATCAAAAATCTAAGCTTCGTAAAATGATGTGCAATTTCCAGAACAGCCCTTGCTTAATATGGATAGTTTATCAGGAAAATTTAATAAAATTAAATTCTGAATACAAAATATTTGATTACTTGAATAGAAAGTTTGCTTTGCATTTTATAATAAAAAAATTTATTTCATAAAAATAATTCTGAATATGCAAGTTGAGTGGAAAATTTCAAATTATATATATATTATTTGGAAGAGTGATCAGCACGTATTGTGTTTTAATGCCAAGCAATAATTATCAAGAAGTCTATTAATTTGAAATAGATGATGATGATAATAATGTGGATTTATTTTGTCTAAATATGTCAGTAAAATATATTAAAAATTTCAAAGACAAATTTTTACATCTCACATTTTTAGACATTACAGCTATTTGTTGCTGTAATAGACTTTTGACTTTAAAAACAAAACAAAAAAAATTTCAAAGTATTCAACGGCATATTATTAGGATCAAAATTTTTGAATAAAATTTTTACCACAGTCTAGTCTGCACTACACACAAAACCTTGCCAACTAGATTACTTTATTTTACTAAAATCGTCAATTAGTGTAATCAATTTATAAAATCATGTTTTGGTATAATCTAGAGCCCCCTCCCCCTCCTGAGCTTTTCCTGATTTGCAAATTTCAATAATGCACTTCCAATTTACCATTACATTATTAAAAAGTTAAATAAATATTAATTTTAGTATCTGGAGTTTAGTATCTAAATAATTCCTATATGTAATATAAATTTACTTTATTAATAACAAAATAAAACTTTAAAATAAATGCTTTTTACAACTTAATAATCAAAATAATATTATTTCCAACCTCTTCACGTTGTTATTTAAAATGTAAGCCAATATATTTAGGGACTTGTTTATTGACAGTTGATAAGATTGAAAAACTTTCAATGGTCAGCTTATTTACAAGGAGTTTTTCACTTCAATTTAGTAATTCAATGTAAACTTTTTAAAGATCAGAAAGATTTTGGAAAATTTTATTGCCATTTAATAATTTGAAATTTTTTTTTTTTTTTAAAATTGATTATAGTACTGATCACAAGTTAAGTGGAGTTATTAGGATAAGATTTAAAAGAATAAAATATAGTGCTCATGACAATTAGGTCTGTTAATTCATAGGTATTTAATGGATTATATTTTTTCTTCAGTTTTATTTTTAAATATGTAAAGAAAGATTTCTGAATATTGGAAGAGAAAGAATTAAGTGGTCATTTATGAAACTTTAGTTCTCGAATCCACTACTTCACCAAATCATGTAAATCCAATGTATATATAATTTATCTTTTTTTTCTTTCTTATATATGTCTATATTCCAAAATTATATAAAAAATCTTAACTGAAATAAATATATGGTGGCAGTTAAAAATCATGTGTAATTACGACTGGAAAAAAAAAATTTGTCTTATTTGTAAAATGTCTGCTACTATTAATATTATGAGTGAGATGATAATTTTAAAATACATTTTTAAAAATATGGTTTCTAGCTTTTCTTTTATGTTATTTCATTTCTCTCACCTTTTATATGTTTTCATAAATTTGATTTAACACCCTGTTGTTTATCTGTAAGAATTTATCATCACTGCATAATGACCTTATTTCACATCTCTATTTAAATTTTCTTTACTTATATACATATATACACACCCATCTATTAAACTTTTAGTTCAAAAACAATTTTGCAATAATTAAATAAGAGGTCACTATGACAAAGCTTTCTTAAACAATCATTCATTATTCTTAATCAATTTAGAAATTATTACTTTTATTCTTCTATTGCATTTCTGTGTTCATCATTAGTAACAAATTATTGCCCTACGTAGTTTGGTGCAGTGATAGACTCTGGAACTTTCGCTGCCTAGTTCTGTCACTTTCGGTGCTTGAACTTCATTATTTTTTAAAAACGATGAATTTTAATAAAAATCTGAAGCATTACATTAATAACTCTAATGTCCGAACTAATATTGTTTCTACGAATGTAAATAAGTAAACTTCATGAAAATTTATTAGTAAATTTATACTACCATTAAATTGTTTTGTAGATGAATTTTCCAGTTATTGATAGTGTACTTATCCCTTTTTCACATTACGTTAATATTATCTATGAAAGCTATCGACTTATTCAATACAGACATGTATATATTAAATATTTGAGAATTAATCTTATTCAAAAAAATTATCAATAAAAAACTACAAACATGGTAGCCAATAACTATATACCTGTGCAAATTATTGCTTTAGTAAAAAATAATAATAATAATAAAGACCTTGTTAATAATTATGTCTGACATACAATTAATTATTTTGACTGCATATCTGAAACAATTAGCCAGTTAAATTTAAGAGCTACTTAACTAAGAAGGACAAGTTTACATACATGTATGTTCCTAAAAGTCTATGTTTAAATCCAAGGATATTTAAGGAATTGTTATATTTTGTCAGGAGTTGACTGCATTTTATGTCTAGCAGTGTGTAATATATCAGAAAATTTTGTTGGTCAAAAATAAAAAATAGCTTCTGTTATTAGCAACACAGTTAAAAAAAAAAATTTTTAAACTAAGTTCATCAAATACTTCAGTAAAATAAATTTTATCAAACTTCCATGACAGTTCCATAAACAGCTTGTTCCAAATATAAATAAGTGTTCTATGAGAGCAAGTGTTTCATAAATGCTTGTTTTCCAGTACCAGTATAATCAATATTAATAGCAAAGGAAATCCATTAGCATTTATTAAGATTTATTATGAAAAAATAAAATAAAAACCTTTACTCTATATTTTATTTAGTAAAGAACTATTTTGCAAACTTAAGTCTTCAGTGATTTAATGTAAAGTTAGTAGAATGATTTGATTTTTGGAGAATTTCATATTGTCATAGTTATTAGTCATTCACTAGATATTTATATGTACTTTCTGGATTAAAAAATAATATGCAAATGTATTGCCAATGATGGTGACAGCCATTTTCAATCATTAATGATCCACTCTAAGGTGAAAATCGCTTTAAGTTTAAATCTATTCTCTGATGCATAACTTTTTATATAATTTCATTCTTCCACTCATTTTGTATGTAATTTTCTTTTCAGATCTTTTATAATTCATTTTATTACCAATCTTTACTTTTTTTTGAAAAGCCACTGAACATTATTATTAGAATTTTTTTTCAACAGTTATCTTTAGTCCTACTCCCTTATTTTCATGTTATAATTCTTCCTTTTCTTAAAGCTCTGAAGCATTATTTAACAAAATCTAGATGACTCGATTAATTCCCATTAATTTTTCTTTTTTAAACTCTCCATTTTCAATAAGATGGAATCACCCTGCTGAAAACTTTTACTAAGGCTAATCTCCTTAGTATTAGTATGTAGTCTAATCACTTCTACTGTAATTTAATATTTCTCAAAATTTAAAAATAACTCAACAATCACCAGTGGAATGTTTTGTTGTAGTCCAAAATTCTTTGTAGAGGTCAGTAATTTTTCCTATATTCTTTGCCGCCATTTTAAATATCAATATCATTATTGCATTTTTATTTTATTTTTCTTCATTATGATGTTATACATCTTTTAAATAATAACAGCACCTTATCTTCTTATTGCTGAAATAACTTCTCAATACCAAGATATTTTTTTTGTCCTTTTTTGAGACTTCTCTTCCATAGGTTTCTCGACAACTTCAGTTATATTTTGTTATATCATCATTCATTCTTTTTCATATTTGATAAAATTTGAGATATTCAATTTTCTAAATAATATGTTCATATTCTTTTTTCCTTCAGACATTACCCTTAGTTGCAAATTTAATATTCCAACTATCTGCTTGACAATTCCTGGTAGAGCAACAGTCTAAGTCAGCTTTGAAACTTGTTAATATTGTAAATAATTTGCAAATTCTGGTTTACATACATTAGAGCATTTCTGCTGAAATTGTCTTTTTTAATAGCATTTGCTACTCTAGCTTTGCATTAACATATAGTAATCAATGACCACTTCCTGTTCACATTGAGTATACTGGTTAATTTTATGGTAAAAGCCTGAAATCCGGGCAAAGCCGCTTGGAGCGTTGATGCTAGACAAAATCAATGAAATATAACGTTACCGGGCCGCTGCAACTTTTTTTATACAACAAGGTTTTTTTTTTTTTCTAATATCGATTAAACAAATAATTTTTATTTCATTTACAACATGATTTCTTTATTATTAAACAAATTTTGATATTCATTTTCATTACTTTTTGTGGGTTTTTTGTTGGAACCTGATATTTTTTCAACAAATTTTGCTAATTGTATTTTTTTTTCTTTTTATCATTCGAAAACTTCGGACAGTTTCACAACGTCAAAAAAATTTGTTTGAATCCCTCCGCCGAAAAAATAGAATACAAATATTTGCAACTTGTTTAGAATTTAATTCTACCTTTCTTTTATTTTTTTTTGTCTTGACTAAATGGTTTTTCTTCTTATTATTATTATTATTATTAATTTTACTTCTTTTTTTTAAACACAACTTGTTATCACTTTGATTTAGATTATGTTTGAATTAGCATTTTTTTTTGGCTACTACAAGAAACAGCTTTTTGATCGGGGGAGGTGAATTTGTACTGTTTATTATTAACAAAAAGGCAACAACAAAAATAGTCAATTATTTTAACAGCACTGAAAAAAGAGAATCAACTTTGGGACTTGTTTCGAATTTTGATTTCTTTTCGGTTGACATAATTGTTTTTCTTAATATTAAATCCAAATTTACTTTTGTGTTTTTGCTGATTCAAAAATTGTTTTCAAACACCCACCCCCACCCACACTCGGAAAAAGAATTGTAACCAAAAAGTCAAGAATTTAACCTTTTTTCTCTTTTTTTGAAACAACTTTTTCTCACTTTTTACTTTGATTTCTATTTCGTTCGAATTACCTTTTTTTTCCTTTTTAGCCTTCTACAATAAACTGCTTTTGGGGGTGGGGTGTATTTCGTAATTTGTTATTCTTAACAAAAAATCAATCGAAGTCGTCATTTATTTTAACCCCGCTGCAAAAAATTGAATCCAAATACTTGTCAATTTCGAATGAAATAAAAAACCAAAAAAAAAAAAGGACACAAACTTTGGACTTTTTAAAATTATATTTATTCGATTTTATTGCTGTAATAAAAAGTGGACATTATGTGTGCCTGACAAAATAAAAAAAAAAAAATCATAATCTCACACACTTTCTGTACTCGGCAATTTATCTGAAGAAAAGTTTCAAAATTGCTCATTCGTCTCAGATCTTTTAGTGGTCTCAAATATTTTCCCCACCACACTGAAACGTGACTTAGCGCATGAGCTTTGTCGAAGCCTGTTCGAACATACACTTTGCCAATTTTTTTACATATTAACCTTTTTTTCAGGAAGGGTGGAGACCATATGACAATTCTTAATAATTAACAACATTTTTAAAATTCAAATGACAATATTATGGAGATTTGAAAAAGTCGTACCGCCTTGAGATTCAAACACCCTCAAGCAATACTGTAATCAGCTATGAAATAGAACGAATATGCGTAAATAGCTTCGAAGCACAAAACAGGCCGTAATATTTTTGTGCGATGTCATGTAAAGCGGCCTAGCTCAATGGGTTAATACAATACGTAAATGTTGTATTAGCCTGTAAGGCCGCGGCCGCCAAAATGGCATTTTTATGTGTTTTGACATGTAAACAATGCCCCAAGCGGCCATGCCTGGATTTCAGGCTTTTACCAATTTTATTGATTAAACTGAAATTTTCTTTACACAGCTGAAAATCAGCATAAAAAATTTTAGCTTTTAACTTTACTAAATAACACAAGGGCCAAATGTGAATGAATAATTAATGAACAACAAATGTCTGTTACCAAGCAGATTATCAAAAATTAATTTGGGGATTTTGTTGGCATTATTACTATCTGATGGCTAGTTATTACTCACACTTCATAGATAGATCTACAATAATAATAATAATAAAGAGTTAAAGCAAATGTTAAATAATGAGTCATATGATGAATGTTAACAAAAATCATATTCAAATACTTCTAAAAAAAACAAACAAAAAGAATTAGATAAAAATCAACAAATAAATGATTTTAGCAAATTTACTTTAAAATAAAAACATAAATAATAATACTTACTGATTCCGATGGATCCCATTTATCACTAAAGTAAAAAGAATATTTTCGGGCTCCATTTCTTTTATAAATAATTGTATTTATCTTTAAAAGAAAAAAAGATAACAAGCAATGAATAAACAATAGATATCCACCCTGTATTAAACTACTTTACAACTACATGATATATAAAGTTTAAAAAGACATCAGTTACAAGATAAAATATATAAAAGCAGCAAATAACGATAATACAGAAAATAAGAAAGGACAATATGATTCTAAAATTACTGCAATATAGATCAAACTTAATCAGTATTGGAATACAAAGCAACATGTGAGTATACATCAGTGAAAATGAATATAAATAAACATATAAACACACATACTATGTTTATTGGATTAAATACCAGCTAAATTTTAATTACTTGATTCTACATTCTCTGTATGTCCTTTTAGTAATGGAATAATTAATAAAAGCTTAACATCTTTTATTTAATAAATTTATGCAGGTAAGTTACCTGACAGCACACAAAACTCAAGTTTTTTTAACCATATCTTCTTATTCTTTATTAAACTAGTCACAAGTATTTGATTCTTATAATTGGCTCATCTAATTTCTGTTTCTATGCAGCAACATAGTTTATTATCTCTATCACACATCCATTCCTACCTTTTCAAACCATGAAAATCACTTATATATTTCACGATTCTTTCAATAAACTGTTTTTTTTTTTTTTTAAAAAAAAACTAATAACGATTTCATTTCTAAACATATACAGTATATATTTAATCTATATTAAATCTTTATACTCTTTTAATGGTTTTGTCTAGTTTATATTTATTCTCTCAATTCAGTTTTATACCTTTTTTTGTTTGTTTTTTTTTTTTACATATTTTTTAGTATTTATACTTTTTGATTTTTTTCTTTCCACACTTTATTATTTAATTATGAACTTAAGACTTTCGTTTCATTTATCACATTTTGTCTTTAAATTCTCTTGAAATAATTTTTTCTAATACAATTTATAATTTCATCTTATAATACTAACACGTCTAACATCCTTGAAAAGTTCTTATCACCCAATTTAATTTTTATATCATGTTCTTACTTTCTCCAAAAGAAGCAAATGCTTATATTACTTCTAAACCTACAATCTAATAAAATCTATTTATTTGAAACTTTCAAATCTAATTTTTTATGCATTATAATCTTATAATTTTTAATGTTATTTTCCTTTAAAAAGTCTATTTATCTTTTTGTTTTCAAATTTCTTACTTCTATACTTTGATCTTCCCTAATTTTTCTTTAACAACAAATCACCAAACTCCTAGCTTAATTAAACAAATAAGAGCAAATAAAGCTTGAATAATTTAGTGATTACATGATGAAAATAAAATTCTTATCCTTAGGAATTCACACAAGCATCCAACAAACAGTTTTAACCCCATTTCACCTAATCAATTAAAAACTTGAAATTCAAACATCTAAAATTTTGAAAAGTCAACTTGCTTGTAGATCTGAACCTAGTTCAGTAACTATAAATTTTAGCACCTTCAGTTGCATAATTAACCATTCTGCTTTCAGATAGAAAATTCAGCATAATAAACTAGTAAGCATATAAAAGAACTACTTTGATTTTTGCTCCCAAGATAATTTCTATTCCAATATGCTCACCATCAAGCCAGAATAAAAAAATTCTTATATCTTGATTGTTTTTCTCAACTGTTTCTCACCCCCATCACCACATCTTTCTTTTCTCATTTTAATAATAAATTGGCCAAGGACTCTTGATTTATACTTTGTGATTTTTTATTTATTTTCTAAAATATTCCGAACAAGAATATCATTAACACTAAAAAACTTTAAATTAATATACCCACAGAAAAATGCTGAACAAAATAATATAAACATTGATATCTTTATAAAACAGGCAAAACTCTCCATAGAGTAGTGCCACCCCTGTGCCAACTAGAGGTATCAATGGATGCCAGAAAGCTTGTGCATAAAATCCCCATCTAGGGCCTACTCATTTAATATCCCCAGACTAGTTTCTGGCTTGTGACCTTTGTGTCAGTGAGGAGCCTTAGATCTGAGAGCACTGCACCTAGATCTTATGATCTAATGCAACCCTCCAGCAGCCACCTTTTCTCTCTACTTAACTACAAAGCCTTAGATCTGAGAGCACTGCACCTAGATCTTATGATCTAATGCAACCCTCCAGCAGCCACCTTTTCTCTCTACTTAACTACAAAACTATGAGAATGAAATTGGAAAACACAATATTTTCAATCTAAGATCAATAGCTTATATAGTCATATGGGTCAGTACAGCACCCATACATTTTGGTGTCTTTGGCTCTTTAACAATCACAGCCACCACTATCCTATTAAACAGGGTTGGTGTTAAACCACTAAACATCACATGATAACCGTTATTAAACAGGCAAAACTCTCCTTACAGTAGTGCCACTCTGAAAGTACATCATTATATGTATTAAGAACTGTTAATATTCATAAAGATATGCCAATACATACAACAACTGAATAGTGTCTAGCAAAACATCAAGTCTTCATCATGGAGAAAAATCTCAATTTTTCAGCAAATCAATGAGAGGATCTTGATGTCTCACATCTGTTGCTTAACATTTTCAATATTTAAATCAGGTGTTTATAGAAAAGCATAGTAGATATATAATGCCATCATCATACATCTTAATATTTGGAAGATGACAATGATGCCAGGTTCAATGTTTACCATGAAAATTATTTTATCTGCAAACTCAATGTATCCCTGCGGAATACTGCTAGGATGAAAGATACTGTGATGTGGCTATCTAAAAAATCATGATAGCTACACCATGTCTTAAATTGGAAGAAGGCAGACTAATTGGTTAATTTTCTTTAGACAATTATTTAGAGAAACTTGCAAAATACAATAATCCCTTATATAATGATTGACATCAGTAAAATCCAGTTCGCATGACATAATGTTACAGCTTCTATACCATAGCATTCTCTTCAAAAACCAATGTTTCTTATGGACAGTTTGGTCATAAATGTTCTACAGGGGGAAATGACTTTCAGTAGACAGAAAATGTTCAGAGATATGCTGATCTTCACAGTGAATGTGTCGCAGTTGATTTAAAAAAGTCTTATTATCATCTTTTTATAAAAGCAATCAATATTTTTGGAAGTAATGATCTTGAATCAGTTAAAAATAGTTTCCAACTTATCCACCAGTTTCATGGAAATTCAAGACAGGTTGAACATTTTTTCTTAGAGACATGAATTTTATCTCAACTTTCCGTAAGATATTTATTTTAATAAAAATCAAAACTACAAAAATATGACTATGTATTTCCCATTATTAATAATATTTTTTATTATGTCTATAGTAATAAAAAGATAGCATTTTTAAAATTATATTTGCATTTATATTGATTATAATCTATCAACATTCTGAAATAAAATGCTTACACATACATGTAAAAGTAAAAAGTAAGACTGTAATCATAAATTCAGAAGAGATTTTGAAATTCAGAATGAAATTTTTTTTTAAGTGGCTGAATTTATGGATAAGCTCAAAATTTTATCAGGATTCTGTAGCTAAAGATAACAAATTAATAAGATATAAGGTAATGTGCTGAAAAGTATAACATTCACCTTTAGTTGAAGGAGGTATAGAAATGCAAACCTTTCAGTCTATTGGCAAAAACGTATAATAAAGATTGCATATCTACTGGATGCACTTTTAAACTTTATAAATAATTTTTGGAAGGTAAAAAGAATATCAATTCAAAGTGGATCTACTTCAAAAATAACAAGAATTGATTTTCTTAATTTAGGAAAAAGATGTGACACAACTTGCTTTGTTGTATCAGAGTTTGTGTGTGTGCACATTTACAAATTGTAAAATACTTAGAAAGAAACCACAAATAAGATGGATGGATGAAATAAGGAAGTGTGCTGGAATGATGTGGAAGAGACTAGAGATTGGAGAAAGTGGATCAAACTTGGAGTGTTTCATCCTGCAGTAGATTAAAAATAGTTGACAATGATAATGATGCACTGAAATAATAATTATTTTTCAAGAGTATGAAAAAAAAAAGAATACAGAAAAAATAGGTTTCAGAATTCATAAAATTTATAAATAAAAATAGTTTAACGATTATTGCTTACTGATTAAATACATATGAAGAATAAGTTAATAATTATTTTAAGTATTGTACAACTCAAATATTAGGATTGAAAATATTCCATATCTATAAATAGCAAAATGTATGTTTATATATAATCATCATCAACTACTTGAAAATGATCACTTCTAGATGAAAAAATAAAACAAATTTTAAAAAAACCTCATTAGAGATGTGTTTTGTAATGACTTCTGAAAAAACAGTCTTTGAAACACGTGATACTTTTTAAGTCAGTTTATCTGATATCTTGCAATGTTACCTTCTAACTTCTTTTGCAGTGAGATCGATTTTTATGAACCACTTCAACATTTTGTTAATTATGCATTCTATCCCATCAATATCACATTTCTTTAAGGATATCTTTACACACTTATTATAAAAGAAGTAGGATCAATCTCTAAGGGTGAAAATCATTCTCAAGTTCATCACAAGTCTGATCTAATAAAAATGTGATTTTATAATCACACATATTAATCCGAAAATATAACAATTGGTCTTACAATTTTGCCATCATATTTTTAGAATCCATAGCATCTTCAAATGAAAATTTTCTAATGACTTTGTTCCATCGATGAGAAGTCGAGATCTCGCATAAAATAAATTGGGCAAAATAACAGCTTTATATCCAATTAAATATAGTTGTAATAGTTATATCATCATCATGATATAGATATTTAAGTTGACTTATAATCTTAAGTTGTAGTCATTCAAGTTAAAGTTACTGAATATTTTTCTTTCATCACTGGCTAATAAGGGGCTTAAGAGTTTCTCATGAACAATAATTACTAAAGTAAAATCTTTATATAGATTGTATTTAAAAATTAAGAGCATTCTTTTAAAATAGTAAGAATAGCAGCTTAATTATTGGATCATTATTCAAAAGGTGATAAAAATAGTTTCTACATCTATTTGAAATACCATAATTATCATATAAGAACACCATCTATGGATTTGATAGGATATTTTTCAGGTATATATATATATTACTCTCAATGTGGTAAATAAAAATTCTAAAGTGACCATAACCAGCAAAGATCTAAATCATCTTTTTTATTCTACCAAATATTTTTAAACACCTCAGTAACATGACAATTTTGAAATTCTTAGTTCTAATTCAAAAAATAGTTTAATAGCTGTTGAAATTTATAAAAAAGATGTTTACATAGAATATCAAATTTTGTATCAGTATGATTAGATTAGGACTAATTTTTTATTGCAAGTACCATTTTAATCTAGGAACATATTAATCTGTCTGTTTGACAATATACCCTTATGAATGCACATGTAATAAGAATTTCTTATGCATTCCGTCCCCTAAAATAATGTAATTTACTAGAGACCAATATTTTGAATGAATACATCAAATTTCCTTTATAGTGATTTATCTGTAAATACAAAAGGTCTATTATGATTAATTTATGTGTAATATAAAATTGAGAAATAGCAAGCCATAAGAATTTAGAGTACCAATATCATTATTTTCAATAACTTTGAATCAAAGTTTATTTTTCCTTCAATCACATACATTAAGGTTGCCCTCCTCCCCACCAAATAAAACAAACAAACAAAAAAAATAACGTTTTTTTAATGGTATTATTATAATTATATTATACAATTTTTCTGAATCTATATTGGAGCATATGCCGTGATAAAATGAACAAAGATTCCCATTATATAAACTAATTTTTAAAAATATTGGCCTTCTATTAAAATATGTAGAAATTCCACAAATAAAATCACTCAATAAATTATCCTTTTAAAAAAACCTTTAGCAATCTTCCAGTTCCTCTGGAAGTTTCCCTAAAATGGCTATATCAATCTTAATTCTAGACAATCATTTGGATATCAGTGCTGTCCTCTGTTCAAGTCTTGAAAAGTTTATATCAAGCAATATTAGCTTACTTCATATAACTATAATGAAATCCTTAACTTTTTTTTTGCTCAGAACTACTTTTATCTCTATTAATATGATTTTACTATTATTTATACAACTTTATATCAGGTTTAATAATTCAACCAGACTCTGCAATGCAGGCCATTTTTATAATACTGTTGTTAATATCCTTTCCACATTAAAAAGAAACAGATCTCTAAGTAGGGCTACTTAAACACACAATCTTTGTCATGTTGAACTCCTGTCTTCACATCCAATTACAAAATGGCTCATTAATGATAGTACTGTCTAAGCAAAGATCACAAACAAGAAACCCAGTCTATTAAATGTTCCCATCATTGCTTTCTCAGTACCAAGATCTTGTAATAAAATAAAATTGTTTCAGAATTGCTGATCATGTAGTTGTTTTTTTCCCATGTGTCAAAGCATCGGCTGGGAAGTGAACCCGCTAACCCGGGACAACTGCTTGTAAGGTAGCTGTGCTGATCACTCGGCCACCAACGCTTGACTGCTGATCATGTAGTTAAACAATGAAAATGTAGTTGCACAATTCCATTTTTATAGCAAGAGTAGAAAAATAATTGTTGGTATGAGAGTTCCAAGATAATTGGGTCCTATACTAACTTACGTAACTGAAGACAGTGAAATAAATGAACACAAAAGATGCAATAGAAAAAGATGTTTATATTAGAAGCATTATTTAGATTTTGAACTAGTACAATTATTGATTGTTTGCAGTTAATTCTTATATCTGTCACCTGTGTACATTGTTGGTACCACAAGACATTATGTTGTTTTTTTTGTATACAAATACAACTAAAAATAATGATATATAAAAAATTGTATTTTTTTATGTATAAAAACTTCTTTTCACAGTTTTATTGCCTTCTTCAGTATAACATACATAATATCAAGAACATTTACAAACCATAAAAATATTTACTGTTATATAATTTTTTTTATTTATTTAATAACTAATGGGCTTTGTACCCTATGCTTTCAGTACTGACTAAATTCTGTCATTCTTTTTTCCCAAAGATAATATACATATATATAATGTTGATTACGATTTTATTTTATATTTAACATACTTCTATTATTAAGTGTATTTACTATTAAATGATTATTAATAGTTTTTTTTATTTTTACTACAGACGCTGTTTCTGCTTAAATTTTTTATTTTATCTACACTTAATTCTAAGGACATATATATTAGAATCTTATAAAAGAATTGCCAATTAAAAATACAGTATTGTTTATTTGAAGAGAAATTCAACTTCTATTTTTCCCATGTTAAATAAGTTTATAACTATTTCATAAAATATAACTTTTTTCTTTAACATGTATTTAACTGCACCAGAACAAGTTTATTATTTCAGAATACTGTATTTTTATACAAAAAATGCTCTGTTTCTGCGGAAGTTTTTAAATAAATTTGTTCTTTTTTAAAAGAGTGGCTGTTTAATTGTTTATTAACAATTTATATCTGGAATTTTTAGTAAACTACATTATTTGATATTACTTCCATTTCGCTTCATCATCATCATCATCAACCATTATCACTCCACTGCAGGATGGTCTCTCCAAGTTCAATCCATCTTCTCCGATCTTTAGCTTTTCTTCTCCACATCACCCCTGCACTTTCTTATTTCATCCGTCCATCTCACATGTGGTCTCTTTCTGGGTCTTTTACAATCTCTTGGCATCCAGTTTAAGATTTCAATTGTCCACCTATTATCATCTTTTCTAGCAATATGTCCAGCCCAACTCCACTTCAATCTTTTAATTTTTTCAATGAGGTCAGTAACACCTGTTTGTTCTCTTATCCATACATTGCGTTTTCGATCTCTTCTTCTTACTCCCAACGTAATCTCTCCATACTTCTTTGAGTGGTCTGAAGTCTCTGTATTGCTCTTCTATTAAGTGTCCAAGTCTCAGATCCATAAATAAGAACTGGTAAAACACATTTGTTAAAAACCTTCCTTTTCAAACACAGGCATATTTCCTTTTAGTATAAAGTTATTTCTACCAAAAACATTCCAACAAAGTTTAATTCTATGATTAATTTTATCTATTATATTTCCATCTGTATTAATAATCTGACCAAGGTATTTGTAACTGTTAACTTCTTTTAACTCATCATAATCAATCTTTATTTTCATATTTTAAAAAAATCCATTAAACATTACTTTAGTCTTTTTAACATTTATCTTTAGTCCTACTTACATCTGATAATTCCTGCAACATTTCCTGCAGCTCTAAAGCATTATTTGCAAAAACAACTTCATCATCTGCAAAATCTAAATGACTTAAATAATCTGCATTTACTTTCACTCCTTTAGTTTCCCATTGTAATCCACAAAGTACTTCTTGCAGCACTGCTGTAAAAAGTTTGGGAATCATCCTGTCTTTTATCCTTCTCAATGTTGACTTTCCTAGTATCATTATGTAATCTAATTGTTGCTGTTGCATTTTTATAAATATTCTTTAAAATATGACAATATCCTGGATCTATACCAAGATAATTACAATTCGTCAACGGAGAATATTGGATTTCCACCAACCAAGAGTGAAGCTGGATTTAAGTGGTTTTAGTACAGTAGATTATATCCAGATATTGAGAGAAGTTATAGAAAGGGCAAATGAATATGAGTTGCCATTATGCCTTGGATTTGTAGATCATGAAAAGTCATTTGATTCTATAAACATTTCCATTTCGCTTATCATTTTATAAATATAGAATAAGTGAACAACCCCCCCCCCCCATGATTTTCTTTTATATATAGTTATTCTATCTTATCACATATTTTACATTTATAAAATTTCTAATTTATTCTACTCGGTAATCTCATTTGAGATCTACTGACCCATTCAAAGAAATATGGATTGCAAAGTATGCAATGAGATAAATTGGTACATAAAATGAGTGCACACGTATTTCTTAAATACATGCATACACACTTATATATTTAAAAATTAAATGCAAAAAATAAAAAAAAACTTTAGAGAAGATTTATTAATTTTATAATTCTGTCTTGTTAGTTTTTCTTGACTGTAGTATGATAATCAATACGGAA
The DNA here is from genome assembly GCA_028023455.1 of Epiperipatus broadwayi. Lineage (NCBI taxonomy): Eukaryota > Metazoa > Onychophora > Udeonychophora > Euonychophora > Peripatidae > Epiperipatus > Epiperipatus broadwayi. The sequence continues at coordinate 46,717 of JAQFVV010000365.1, forward strand.
TCATAAAAGTATTTTCTGATGATGAAGATATTCAGTTACTACAGCATTAATTGATGACACAAATGTAAGATTTATAAAGGAAAAAGCAATTCTTTTCTGATTTTATAGCCTCTTTTCTTTTTACAAATAATAAATGAAAATTGCAAATCCAAAAATAACTATGTATACAACTCCTTCCATAATAGGACTCACATTAAAATATATGTTGGTCACTGTCCAAAGATGAAGTCATTACTTCAGTAATTTCTGAAGATCCCTTAATGGTTAGTTCAGGTATTATTCTGAAGCATTCAGATGTAGATATATAAATATCAGGACTACTATTAGTGAATTCAGAGTATATAGTCCATATAAATTTATACAAATTACTATGAGAACAAACTTTTGAAAACATACTTTTATGTATATTATTCTTACAATAACTTGAAAAAAGAACTTTTTAAATTCAGCGAAAAAAGTAAATATGCTATATACATACAATTAGGTACATCGTAGATTGCAGTAATACAAACTTTCTCATTTATTTTAGTGGTAATGGAAAATAAATATTATAAAATAAATTATTGCATTTGTACAAACATTTTTAAGACTTGAAATAAAATTAAATAGAAGACATTAGTCTAAAAGAGAATCAATAACCAACAAAAAACTATACCTATATTTCAATAATTCTAAAAAATGACAATAAAAGAATTTATTTTATGCATATTCTCTATAAATATCCCAAATAAATAAAAAAAAATCATAAGACTTTAAGAAATATAGCGGATTTGAACTCGGACTTTCATGCCACTTTAACCATCCACATTATCTCATACTACTGATACACATGATTACACACATGCAGAAAAGATAAATAATCATCAATATACATATTTCATGCTGAACCAGCACTCATCAGTTGGTCCAGATTATCATCTCCCATACATATATACAATTAGTGCTCAGTTTATATTAAGATAGCAAATCCTTATACTTCAATGAACAGGCTTTAATCTATTCCAACCTCCAACTATCCATACCATTGAAAACAGATGATAGAATTCCAAAACCCCATGCTGATGCCAATACTGTTATCATGCCCATGTTGACCTCAAGTCACTCTGACCCCTCATGTATAGGACAGTATCCATTTAAATACACAGAAGAGGGATGAGCAGAATGCAAGCTTAATATGTAAGATTTGAAATATCAGGCACTCTTATACCTGGAGCCCAATTATAAATATAAACTAGATTTATATACCAAATTAGCATGTGCCAAGGAATTTACTTGCACTCTAATTGATATTGTTAACATATATCTTATACTATTACAAATAAATTCATTTAATCTGCTTAGCATAAATAGGATTCAAACCTATTCTGATTAGTCATTAGTGATGAAGCTTGTCACAGCTCATGAAAGGATTCTTCTGAAATTGGTTTTGGAAATTTTGAATTATCATAGTTCACAATTCAAAATTTCATTATATAACACCTTATATTTTAACTAAACAATAAGCTAATAAAGGATAATTAACTCTTTTTTAATATATACACATATATCGAAAGCTAAACTAGTCAATAAAATAAACAAATGATATTAATTTTCAGACTTAAAGAAGTAGCAAAAATTAAAACATTTAAATTTCACAATCACTGATTTCTCTATAATCATTATTAGAAATTAGTATTGTCTTCACAATTATTTTATACTTAAGAAGTCTGTCTTGGCAGTTGAATAAATAATTATGAAGTTTTAACTTTAAATTTTGGCAGTTTTTAAATTCTGAATTGGAGTAATTTGTTTACATTATAAATTGTAAGGTATGAATGACAAGATATGGGAGAGTTGATGGAGATCATCATCTTCAAAACATAACTGTTTTATGAGAATAGAAACTGAATAAAGAATCAACAATAGAAGTAAATAATAAATTATGACATGGCATCATCAGCAAAAATCATCAAGAGTCAACAGTCGATTTTTGTGACTGAATTTAAAAGATACACAATAAGCTAAGACTAATAATAACCTAGCCAATGCCAAACTTAGGACATATAAAAGCAATCATCAATATTTTATCTGCATGCATACATTTAAGTACTAAAATAGCTATAATAATGCTGAGCTCATTATATCAATCCTAATCATCATCAATGATATAGGCCATTTGACACCTTAAATGTACAGGCCATCAGTAAACTAGTTATCATCATAAAATGTTTAAGGTGAAGTATGTGGACTTTAAAAATGATTTTTATAACCTTAACACCATCCAAATAATTCCTACAGAGAAACATCTGGATATTCATACAGACATATACCATTATTGTCTGAACTAGCTTTAGAATCACAAAGACTCTAGTAATTATAATTGTAAACAAAAGAAAATACAGATACATGATACTTAATCTATAAATATGTACAAATACCTTAAAGCAAAACTATAATGAAATAAGTCACACATTGTTAAGTCATCAGTTATTTAAAAAAACAGACATCAAAATAATAATAATCACTAGAGAGATTATTACTTTTTTAAAACAATTAAAGTTAGCTAAGAAATAAATGAACAAAAATTGGAAAAATGATGTGATAAACTTAAAGCTTTACACAATACCTATAATTATTATTCCCTTCCGATTCTTCAAATAACAACCTATTTACTCTAAATGAAGTAGTTCCCTATAATAAACAAATTCTAAAAATATTTCACAATAAACAAACAAAAAAATTTTTTACCCCCCCCCCCGGCTTTTCTGCTAAAAATGAGCATGTCCCATACAATTTTGACCTAGCAAAGACATTTTTAACAAAAACTAAGAAAAATAAATAAATTATTTACTATTTTCAATGGTATACTCATTATAAAATAACTTTCATAAATGTATTAGGTTCACGCTCTACAATTTCATTTTACCAGTTTTTCTTTTCCAGTTCTTTTGTAATTTCCTATTTGGGGGTCTCTTCTGATAGATCTTGCACTAGTAGTTTGATCAATTTCTTGGCTACAGATTTTTTCTTTCTTATTGTCACTTTATCCATTTAGTCTTTTTTCTTTCCATTTTCTAACCTCATTTTTCTTTCATTTGCCTTTAAGTTCTTTTCCTTTTTGTAGCTCCAGATTTCCAATTAACAATTATTTCATTTTTATATAACTTTTCCTTTTTGTATCTCCAGGTTTCCAGTTTAACAATTATTTTCATTTCAGGTTATCACAACAGATAAGATTAGTTAATAATTTTTGTCAAAGATATTTTCCTTCTATGATTATACAGTTGAGGCAATAATGATCAGAGTTTAGCAAGAGCTTATCATATGGTTCTTGTGATCTCCATACTGTTATATTACTTTTCAAAAATCATTTTTTCCAAATAACTAAAGGTGGGATCAATTTAGTAACAGACTTTCGAGGCTTAACTCCTATTGAATTCTACGGCCAATATTCATCTGCTCTTTGTGAAAAAAACCTTGATATCAATTTTTCATCCAATCATATGACTAAAAATTACTAAGCCATGACCAATTGATTTTTCTTTTACAAGAAAGATTATCTTTTTTTATAAAAATTCTATTTACACCTCATTAAAAAACATACATTTCATCAGATAAAATTCCCAATTGGCGTAATATTGTTTTATTAATTGATGAACATTTAAAGATTTCAATTCCCCCCTTCCCGTTATAAATTAATTGATAATCAACCTTTCAAGATCTTAATTCCTTCTTTTTTTTGGTTTAAAAAAAAAAAAACTGAAACTACATAAAAAAAATAAATAATTATTCCTTTATATCTATAGCTAATAAAAAGTTAATATTCATATTATTGTAATAACTACTTTATTTCACCTTTATTTTGTAATTAGTAACACGCTGATGCGTTGCAGTGAAACTTTCTATATAATAATAATTTCTGTAGGCTTTCTATATCATAATTTCTGCAGACTATCTTAAATTTGTCACATGAACATTTAATATATCTTAATCTTTTATTAAATTTAATCTAGATACATTCATAATGAATAAATAGGTTATTCTGCACTAAATCACAACAATTATTTATTGATTAGATTCATTTAACACAAAACATTTATTATAACTTTTTTATTTATGAAAAAGTTTTGTTTTTATTTAACAAATAAAAAACAAAAACCTGTTATTGACATTTTTCTTGACCAAATCTCACTCTCAATTCACTTTATAGTTTAGTGCTCTTAAAGCCAATCAAAGACTTTAGCAATGCAGTCATACACTAATTTAAGATAATTAGAACATTTTGGAATAACTTTGTTTTGGAGAATATTGTAGTTAAATTTAAAAAAATATAGGTTAAAATGAATGAATTATTTGTCAAACTTTTTTGAGGGTTTCTAGATAAGACCTTATGCTTAACAGAAATTTGATGATATCTAAACAAAATCTTACACTTAATAGAAATTTGAAAGGTATTTAGTAGCAACAAAATCTTTAATATACTTTTGGAATTTGGATGATTATTTTCCATTTTATGATTTATAATTAAAATTTACAAAAATTAAATTATCATATTTTTCAACAACGAGGAAATTTTGTGTGTGTAAATAAATATATAATAGTATTTATATGCTACTTTAATAAAAAAAGAAAATATCTATGTAGGAAAATGTTACATCAGATATGATTTGTTAAAAATCAATGCAATAAAATGACAGTTCAAAGAATAATGAATTCATAAATGTTATTCGTATGATATTAGTTCTATGACAAAAATAAAAGTGAATGAAATTTCAATGTATGTTAAAATAAATTTTTTTATAATTGAACATCAACTTTAAATTAAACAAAGCTTAATGTACATGTAAACAAAGAGGGTAAGTCACCCTCCAATGAGTTAAAAGCACTCTAAATGTTGAACAAAGAATCAAGAATAGAATAAATCCAGATATATCTAAATATAATATACATTTTTTTTGCCAATATTTAAATATCATCATAATTATTTAAATTGAAGAATCTACTAATACTATAAAATCCAGATCATTTTTTTCAATCCATAACTGTTATGTTATTGACATACATGCCAGCAATCTGCGTAATCATAATAGTGATTAGAATCCTGATCTTTCTCTGAACAAATCATCATGCAAAAGAAAGCAAAAACAAAAACTTTATACCCACACATTTATATCTATCTACCTATATATAAACCACTTCAGATATGGTTTAAATGTCATGAGTAAGGCATGATTTTCGTAATACTATTACTGATTTAGTCAAACATTTGATTCAGTTGAGAAGGTTCACAACAATGTTTGAAAAGAATTGACTGTCCAGAGATTACTTCAAATTTACAACATGCTAAATGTTGATATATGAGGGAGTGTTTATTAATGATAGTGGGAAATCTAATGCATGTGAAATGAAAACTAATCTCAAATAAGCATTTGTAACACCTTTAACTTTGGAAGTGTTTAGTTTTTTTGAGCACTCATTAAAAAATGCATAAATTTAATGGTGGGGTTTTAACTTGAACTGATTAAAACAAAAATTTTGTCTTCTTGCTTCCCAGATCTGCATTATGCTATAATTATGTTTTTTCTGAATATAACTTATAATTTGCTTTAGTAATTAATGTTTAAAAAATATCAAGTGTTTTACTTAGCTAATGATGGCTAAAATATTTTCAGCAACTTTTGACGCTGATGGTAATCAGCGTGAGAATGTAGATCAAATCAAATAAGATGTAAATCAGTCACAATTTCAATATCAGCTATTGCATTTAATAAAATTAGTTGTATAATGTTATTCCACCATTTACACCGAATGGGTAAGAGACCTGTACATAATGCTATTTTGAATTATTATAGCAAAATCCTAAGATCAATGTTTTTAATTTTGCTGGATGAGAGGGTAGTGTTTATAATTGAAAAGAATATAGCACATTCTTATTCCGGTGAAAAAAAATGTATAAAGAAAAACAAAATGTTTTATGAAGATTAATACATATATACTGAAAGCCGGTCCTTTAGTCTATCTAATTGCATGTTGCTATATTCTCCTTAAATATCTTTGGTAGTAAAGATTTCTTTCTAAAAAACTTCATGAGCTTATCTAATCGTAACTCATCATGTTAAATAGATGATGAGTAAAAGATTTTCTAAAAAAAATATTTTGCCATAAATTTGAGCATAGTTTTTGTGTGAATTAGATTCCATTTACATTATAAATATACTTGAAAAAGATAAAATTATTGCACTTATGTGAAAAATAGGATTAATTACAAATAATATACAATAAATAATATCTTCTTTAATTATAAAAAATAATAATTATATTTTGCTTGATATATGTAAAGCACTAAATATTTAAAAATTACAGTTTCATTTTGTTTACTTTGAAATAAAGCAAATAAAATTTGCTTAATATAAATAAAATTCAAGTCAATTCTGATTCGTAGTAAGTAATGTTGGGACATGGCATAACTCATGAAAGAGATTCTGTTGAGTCTTGTATTGTTGTTAATTCAAAATATAACTATTATATATCTTGCATCTTAGCTAAATAATGAGCTAATACAAGATGTTTAAATGTTTTCATTTATAATAACTTTCTATTTTTTGAATAAGGATGGCTGTATGATATATATTTATTAACTATAGTGCTATATATAATCTTTTTAAAATTATTATAGCTGCTGTCCACAAAATTCTGAATTGTTATCAAATACAACTAAAAACTATCCAGACACTTTATAAATAAAAATAAATGCAAATGTTTAAATACTATGATGTTTTTTAAATGAATACATCTTCATAGAATCTAAATAATTGGAAGTTGAATATAACTTTATTTTTAAAAAAATGAAAAAATTACCAAACATTTATCAGTTGGATTAATTGTTAGATGTTTTTAGAAAAATACAATCTTTACTTATATATTTTTAAATATATTCAACAATCAATAATAACTCACATGTTAGTGTATAATATGTTTCGAATGATATTATTCCCTTCTTTTCTTCAGGTGTTGCGGGGCTAATTAGTGACAGAACTAAGGTGATGCACTAATCAAATTCTGTCAAATAGATATTCATGAATTTGAAGATTACCACTTTCAATCCCATCCTTGAACTGTCGCTGGTCAGACCAGCAATATTTAAAGAAGAAAAATAATCCCTTCAAAACATGGTATTATACACTAATCAATGTAATATTACAAATAGTTGAATATATTTGGAAAAGTAGAAAAAATATTAATTTTTTTTATACAGAATGAACAATTAAACTAGATGACAGAAATACTCCACACTCCAACTTATAATTATAAATAAAATGCGATAATCATTAATAATTTTTCAGACAAACAAAATAAACTGTAGCAAACTCTCCATAAAGTACTGTCCAAGTCTTAGCAATCAATGGCAAGAAGATTCGTGTATAAAATCCCTATGTAGTGCCTACTCATCCAACATTCCCAGACTAATATTTCTGTAGTGTAATTTTCATCACACTACTCTCGTGCAAGATAGGAACTTTTTCTACCCACTTTTAACACCTTGTGGGAGATATAATCATAAACATATGACCGAAGACATGAAAAAAGATCTATGATCCCCAAGACACATATTTAGTGTTGAATCAGCACTCACCAATTGATCAGACCACAATCTCTTAGATATACCTTTGCGTGAGAAAGGTGCAATCAAATTAATACTACAGATATATTATTCATTATTAAATAATCTCTAGTCTAATAAATGATTAATAAAAAAATTTAATATCCTCAGACTAATTTCTAGCTTGTGGTTTTCATCAGCGAGGAGCCTTGAATCTAAGAGCACTGCATCTAGATCTTAGAATCTAATCTAATGCAACCCTACAGCAGCCATCTTTTGCCTTTTTAGTTAACTAAACCAGCTCCATTTGGTTGTATTAATCATACAGATATGAACCCACTTCAGTATTCATACATTTTGATGTCAGTCATATAAATCTGAATCCAGATCAGTATCTTCATCTTGGGCTCATAGCTTTAAAGTTACAAAATAGATAAAAGGTTGCTAATGAAGGGTTGCATTAGATCCTAAAATCTAAGTACAGTGTTCTCAGATACAAGACTTCTTGCTGATGAAAGCCAAAAACAAGAAACTAATCTGGGGATTTGGATGAGTAGGCACTAGATAGAAATTTTATGCACAAATCTTGCATTCATTGATTGCTAAGACTTGCACTGGGTGGCAGTACTGTATAAAGAGCTTTTGAAGAAATTTTGTCAGAAAGTGAATTTGAGTATTGGAAATTTATTAAATATTTATGAGGGACAATTTACATGGTCTAGAAATAATATATTTCACACAACAGATTATGTATTGGTAGAGAAAGAGGGAATGAATATAATACGGAAAAGTTAAGCTGTTTGATAATGAAGAAAAAATATGCACTAGTGACCATAACTTTATTGTAATTGAAATGGTTAGTAAAGTGATGGAGATTAGAAATAAAAGTAGAAATAATTGTGAAAGATGTGGATGGAGAGTGAATGATAAAAATAAGATGGAAGACTATAAAATACAAGTTGAAGATATCATGGAAGAGTTGGTTGGGGATGAGTATAAGGACTGGTATAAAGAAGTAGAAAAAGTGGCAAATAGGGTTTTAGGTGAGAATATTCAGAAGAATAAAAAAAATAAAAAAATAAGAATTATAAGTGTAAAAGAGGGGAAAGAAGCATGCAGAGAATATAAGTGCGCTAATAAGAACAAGGAAAGTGAAAAAGATATTAATGTTAAATGGGAAAAGTACTTAGAAAAGAAGAAGTTGGCTAAAATAGATAATTATGGAGAGAGAATGAAATTGCATAGTAAATTGTTGGAGGATATTAATAAAAGTGGAAGAGATGGGAGTAAGAAATTTTGGAATTACATTAAAAGGAAAAATGTAAGGGAGAGAGAGATAGTATGATGAGGGAATAGAGTGTAGCTCTAGAGAAGATTTAGAGAGAATCTTAAATAAATATGTAATGAATATAGAAAAGATGTTAGCTGTGAAGGATAGAGTGATAGAAAACATGAAAGCATATAGTAATGGGAATATTAGGTTTACAAAAAATGAGCTGAATGAGGTAGAGAAGAAATTGAAAAGTGGAAAGGTAAGAGATTTAGATGGTTGGGCAGCAGAGATGATAATGAATTTAGGATATAGGGCAAAAGTAAAGTTATTATCCTGTTTTAATAAGATGGCACAGAATAGTTTTTCCCAGTAGTTGGAGTAATACAAGAATAAGATTATTATTTAAAGGAAAGGGTAAGGATCATAGAAAGTTAAATAATTATAGACCGATAGCAGTAACATCAGTTTTATATAAAGTTTTCTCATATATGGTGGCTCGAAGAGTTGTAAAATGGGTGGAAGGGAATAATGTAGTGGGAGAAATGCAAGGGTTTTTTAGATTAGTGGGGGAAATGCAAGGTTTTTTTTAGATTAGATAGATGTATAGAAGATAGTTTATTTGTAGTTACACAACTTATGGATATGAGTAGAAATTCAGGTAAACAGTTATATATGAGTTTTATAGATATAGAGAAGGCATATGATAGAATAAATAGAAATAGATTATGGATAACTTTAGCAAATTTGGGAATGGATGAAGCTTTAGTGGATATTATTAAAAAATTATATGAAAATAATTATTATATATATCAATTAGGAAATATTGAATCAGTTAAAAGTTAAAAATGGGGTGGGACTAAGGCAAAGATGCCTTATGTCACCTATTTTGTTTGTGTTATATTTAAATGAAATGGAAAGAGCAATAGAATGATTAGGAAGAGGGATAGAGATACCGTTAATAAGTGATAAGGGAGTATATAATTTGTCGGATCTTTTTTTTGCGGATATTTTTTTGTGTGCAGAAAGACGAGAAGATATGGAAGTTATGCTGATTACATGTGCAAGGGTGGGTAAAGAGATGGGGATTAAATTTAGTGAAGAAAAATCAAATATAATGATGGTTAATACTGGAGAAAGAGAAGATGTAGAATTTTTATTAGGAGATATTAAGTTAAGTGTGGTGAATAGATATAGTCATTTGGGAATTATTTAAGTAATCAGAAAAATTATTTGGATGAATGGGAGAAAAAACTGATAAATGAAGCAAAGAAAAGAAAGGGATTGATAAAGAAATAACAATGTTTTCATATAATAAATATGATTATGGGAGTTGCAGTAGCTGGATTAATATATAGTAATGATGCATTATGTGTTAGTAAAGGGGTATTAGATTATTTAGAAAAAGTTCAAAGGGAAGTAGAAAGACATGCATTGGATGCAGATGTATGGACAACAAGGGAGGCAATTCAAGGAGAAATGGGATGGTCAAGTTTTCATATGAGAATTCAAAAAGTAAAAATGTTTGGTAAATTGCAGTTTATGGATAATAAAAGAACAGCCAAAATAGTATTTACTTGGGTTATGAGTAAAGGGCAGGTAACGAGATGGATGAGAAAGGTAATGCGATATGCAAAAGATTTACATAAAGAATTTTATATCAGTATATTTGTATAAAAGATGGAATGATTATGTTAAGAGGATTGTTGAGTGTTATAGAAGTAAGGAATGGGATAAAAGAATAGATTTATTAATAAAGAATAAGGAGTTAGAGAGATGGAGAACTAGTAAGGAGAGTAAAAAGTGTTTAAATATATATAGAAGTAAACAGAATATTAGGTGCGAGTTAATATATGATAATAGTAAGGAAAGTAGCTTATTGTTTAAGACTCGAACGGGATCTTTAGCAACAAGAGAATATATGGGTAAATGGGAACATATGGGTGATTTAGTCTGTAAATTGTGTAAGGAAGGAATAGAAAATATTAGGCATCTGTTAATTGAATGTAAATGCTTGAAAACACAAAGGGTACAAATAATGAAGTTATGGAAGAATAAATATGAAAAAAGTGATTATACAGAAAATGAATTATTGGTTTTTATGCTGGGTTTAGGAAAAAAATAAGGGGGATTTAGATATAAAGGCTATAGAGTTGACAAAGATTGTTGTGGAAATGAGATGGAGCAGAATATGAGAAAATTTAGAGTGGGGAATGGAAAATAAAGTGGCTAGCAGGTTTATCTGGGCATAATTGCTGAGATATTCTTGACTTTGTTTAAGGAAAAGCCACAGTACATCACATCACATGGAAAATAGTTTACTGTCTAAGACTCAAACGGCATCTTTCGCATCAGGGGATTATACACATAAATGGAAAAATGTGGGTGATTTAGTCTGCAAGTTGTGTAAGGAAGGCAGATAAAATATTAGGCATTTGTTAATTAAATGTAAATGCTTGAAAGCAGAAAGGATACAAATAATAACGTTGTGGAAGAATAAATATAAAAAAAAGTGATTATACAGAAAGTGGGTTATTGATTTTTATGCTAGGTTTGGGAAAAGATAAGGGAGAGTTAGATATAAAGGCCATGGGGTTGACAAAGATTATGTTACGAAAATGGAATGGAGCAGGATATGGGAAAACTTAAGATGGGGAATGAAAAAGGAAGGTATAGTGGCTAACAGGTTTCTCTGGGTATTGTGGCTGAGATTCCTGATTCCGTGTAAAAAGTCACAGAGCATCACATCACATCACATTACTGTTTCAACAGCTTGTGTAAGCATAGTAAAATGGAAATTAAAATATATGTGAAAAAGTTCGTTAAAAAAAAAAAAAAAAAATTGCAGTAATTAAAAAAAAACGCTAACATAAAATGACATTATTTAAAGAAATTATATATATAGACACATGTATATAAATAGCAGAAAAGCCAGTAAAAACTCATCCACCTGACATGCCTAAAATCTAGTTTTGTATTCAGGCCAGGGAAAACTTAAATTTTTTTTTAGATATTAAATTAAGAGTTTATCTTTCAGATAACCAGTGCATAATCAGCAAACTATTCAAAATTGGTTGGTAATTGGATATACTAGAACATAAAACAAGAATGAAAAATTATTTAAACCAAATTTAGCCAATTAAAAGCTTGCTTTAATGATAGGTAATTAGTAAATGCCTTTGCCATGCACTGTGTCTATTTAAAGATCATTTACTTACATAATATCTATAAATAGCCTTATACTAAAGTGATGCTATATACCCTCTTCAATATCAAAATAGCTCCAAATAGAAAGAATTATTTTAAGTGAGATGAAACATGAATATATAAATACATAATGTTTAATATTCCAAAGATTGATGGATGAAAAAAATATAATTTGCATGATCGTGAATTCCTGGAGTATATATAATCATTTGATACCTGTAAAATTCTATAACCTTGAAGTATTTAAAACAACGAATGATTTCAAATAGTGTTTCATTTATAGCACTAAGTGGAGATCTGGCCAGAGAAACATTCAGTTTCTATATATTGCTGGAAGATGTGTGATAATGTAGTATTCTCTTGAACACTGACAACATATGAGAGATACAAAAAGTAAAATGAAAATGTTTGGTAGGTTGCAGTTTATGGATAATAAAAGAATAGCCAAAATAGTGTTTAATTGGGTTATGAGTAAAGGGCAGGTAACAAGATGGGTGAAAAAGGTAATGCGGTATGCAAAAGATTTGAATAAAGAATTTATATTGGTATACTTGTATAAAAGATGGGATGATTGTGTTAGGATTGTCGAGTGTTATAGTGGTAAAGAATGGGATAAAAGAATAGAAGCATTAATAAAAAATAGGGAGTTAGAGAGATGGAGAAGTAGTATGGAGGGTAAGAAGAGTTTAAATATATATAGAAGTAAACGGAATATTGAAAGTGAGTTAATTTATGATAATAGTAAGGAAAGTAGTTTATTGTTTAAGGCTCGAACGGGATCTTTAGCAACAATAGAATATACATGTAAATGGAAAACTATGGGTGATTTAGCGTGCAAATTATGCAAGGAAGGTATAGAAAATATTAGGCATCTATTGATTGAATGTAAATGCTTGAAAGCAGAAAGGGTACAGATAATGAAGTTATGGGAGAATAGGTATGAACGAAGTGACTATACAGAAAGTGAGTTATTAGCTTTTATGCTGGGTTTGCAAAAAGATAAGGGGGATTTAGATTTAAAGGCCATAGAGTTGACAAAGATCATGTTGTGGAAATGGGATGGGGCAGAATAGTGGGAAATGAAAAATAAAGTGGCTAACAGGTTTATCTGGGCATAGTTGCTGAGATATTCTTGACTTCGTTTAAGGAGAAGCCAAATACATCACATCACATGCCTTGTTAAATACTTAATTTGTCATATGAAAATAACAGCTAAAATATGAATTTGATTTCCTTCAGCTTTTAAGCAAAAATGAGAATTGGCTCCTAAAATTGCGTGACTATTACTTTTTTTAATCTTGTGATCAGTGAAAAAAATTTCCCAAGTTCACATGGAAATCAGATCCATATATCAATTTTGTATTTTATCATCAGACTTCTGATGTGCAGGTCAATTATTTTGTTACTGCCTACATATGCTCTCCACAGTAACTTAATGCTTCACTACTGTGTAAGGGATTAATATAATTTACGCAAGCTGACATTTGCCTGATTATATAACTCTATAATGATCTGATGATATCTTTCCACAATGGATGTTTTCAAACATGTTATAACTTTTTAATAAATGGATGTTTACAGAATGTGATAAGCTGAATGTATATAAATATATGATCATTAATCTATCATAAGAAAGATAATGAACACTTTTTCATTAAGCATGTCACAGTATTTAGCAACAATATAAGCAAATTCTACGGAAATCATTCTAAAAATATTTGCAGCGTAATTCTTCATAATGAGTGCCAAATTTCCAAGATAATTTTAGATCTAAACTTGGAAACTAAGATCTCTCTTGTAATATAGAATAAGATCATTTTCCTGTAGATTATATTTTTTGCTTATAACATGCTTTCCTATTGTTCACATTTGATTTCAATATGAAATAAATGTACCTCTAGTGAAAACCAGAACATTTAGATTTACACGAAAAAAAAAAAAAATGTTCAAAAAAAAAACACATTCACCAACTGAATAAGATAAAATATACAACAAAGAATATTAATTCAAATTATTGGCTTCATATCTCAAAAGTCTTCTGATCTCCAGATATTAACAAAATTGCTTCTTATTCTCAAACATTAAATTAGAAATAATGAATTTTAATCTATGATATTTATATTAAAGTTGGAATATATAATTTATAAATTATTCAAATGCATAATCTTAATGCATCTTTTTCCTACTCATGTATCTTCTATAAACAAGTGTATTTTTAAATTTATAATGTTAACACACATCTTTACTTCTTTAAATAATCACTAAAACAGAATGGTTTAAATGAAAGATAGTATAAAAGCAATTCAATTTTTTTTAATATCTTTCATGGATTATTACGAAAATAAATGGCAGTGTTAACATCAATAATTAAAAAAAAAAAAATTATAATTTGTGAAATTAATTAAATAAACATTATAATAATAGCAGAGCAGATTTCCATGAATAAAAGTTTGTTTCCTCTCTCTATTTTTCACAGGCATTCTCTCTCAAAAGAATGACTTGTGATTTCTAATATAATGTATACACTAGCAATAAACTCCTTACTTGTATTCTTTTCTGTTTCACGAAAATTCTAGTGCTATCATACTATATATAGATGGACAGTTCTCTGAGCAGTGTTCAACGAGTTTTCTTCCACGTCTTCTCACTGCAAGTTTTAAATTATTCCATTGCTTTTTAATCCCTTTATTGGCTATTTATTTATAGTTACAATTTATAAATTAGAAAAAACTACATTAATAACAAATATTTTGTTAATAGAAAAAACGCAGTATAAAAAAAACCCCACATTTCAGATATAATTTTTGCTTTCTCCGTTTTATTAATCATTTCATTTGTAATACAAAATTTTATTCCTCTACTCTTATTATAACATCTTTCATTTTTTAAATATTTCTCCAATAACTCTTTTTATGTACATATATTTTAACAATTATATTATTCATAAAGCTTTTTGTATTTTATAAAAATGAGAAAATTATCAATAATCTTCAATTTCATTTAGTCACTTCTGATTCTTTAAAGTTATTTCTTGGTATTACAATATTGCAAAGATTGTATATTAGGTTTTTTCATGTGTAAATTTTCTTTTTTGTTATTTCTAAATCATTTATTCATTATCATGCCATTTTCTCTACAAAAATTTACCAATCTTTTATCACTTATAACAAGTAATTTTTATCTTTACTGCTAAAATCATTTATCTCTCTATATGGTATGATCAATTATTTTTTAAATAAATGCGTTCTGATTATCATTACTAAATTATTTATATAAGAAAATCTTTCTATATCGAATAATTTTTATTGCTTGTGTTTTCTACATTTGACTCACTGAACTTGTCTTTCAAATCAGAAAATATAGCATACGAAACAATGTCTTAAACTTTTTTTTTTACTCCCGTTTTATCAAAATACGAATTTAAATATATTATTCAGTCAAAATTGCCTATGATTTTTTAAATAAATATTAGGTAAAATAAAATATACCTTATTTCTATATAGAAAATAAAAGGAAGTCAAGTTACGAGAAGTAAATTTCAACATGGTTGCTGCCATATTGAATCTCGCTTATTGATACACGTGTTTATTTTTTTTCTTGAAACAAAAAAACTTTTTAAATGTTGGATATTTATATGTTACAACTTAATTGTATTTTATTATTATTATTTTTGTTTATAAAGTACCATTTATAAAATTCTTTTACGTGAGATCGTTTTCCATGACGTCATCGTGTAACCTGTCGCATTCTTCAGTGTTTGTGTTTAATAGTTTATTATAATGACAGTGACTGCAAAATGGTAGCAATTTAATGGATTTTGATTACTTAACTTACAGTGAAATAGTTTCACCTCTGGTAAGTGATTATAAAGTCTTTGACTTATTTGTAATTTTATTATAATGACTAATGAACAGGATAAAAAAAAATTGGGGATGGCCGCCGCCATATTGAATGCGTTCATTTGCAATTGCCTTATATATATTCTCAATTATTTGACCATTTGTTTGCCACTTATTGCAATTTTCATATGTAAGTTGTCATTACTAATATTATAGGAATTACTATGTTAATGTTATTTGTTAAGCAAAATAAAGATTATAATTCTCTATATCAGTTTTATCCGAATGTATTTATCCAGCAAACCAGTCTGTTGATGCACAAATCTTAGTATTATTACCGGTTTGTTTTGATTGTTTTATAAGCCTATTTTGTATATGAAAAATCGAAGCAGAAAATGTATTTGGGACTATTTATTATTTGTAACTTAATATTCAAGCAAAATATTTAGTCAATATTTAAGCTTGAGATTTATAACGTTGAATAGGCTTGATAGTGGAAGTATCATAAGTTACGTGAAATAATTTTTAATGATTAGATTATTTAAATCACTATCTGTTGTATTATGTCTTCTTAAGTGTAATAATACATTTTTGATTAGTTTTAATAATTGTCACTAACTAATTTATTTTACAGTTTTGCATTCTCATGTTTGTTTACGTATTACACTTATTTTGCAGTTTTGTTTTTTGGTATTTGTTTACGTATTGCATGTCGTATTCTGTTATAATTCAAACACTGAAAATCTTTACTTGGAATTAATTATTTATTAAATTAATATTTTTTTTCGTCCTAAATCAATTTTGTTTATAGTTTTTTTCCCATGGTCAAAAAATTTAAGATCAAACCCCCCCCCCCCCATTTTTTGTAATTTATTTTCTTCATTTAAGATATCCCGTAATCTAACAACATATTTATATATTCGCAAAAGTTTTAGTTGTGCAGCTCGTCCACCATTTTTGCTTTATTAAATGTTTGATTTCATTTAAAGACAACTGAATTATAAAAATTAGCAGTACTTGTGTATAATCTGGTCAACCAAACTTAATAGCGGTTTTTTAAAATTAATGCATAAGTACCAAATTAGCTAGCGTATTGATTGTGTGTAATTTAAAATAAATTATTTTGAGCAAAAAAAAAACAACAACTGTTTTTTGTATTTAAATTACTATATACTGTACAATGAAAGTTGTAACCTTTTAATTTTTTTTTATAAAATACAGCTGCCCGTTTTTTTCCTTCATAACTTTCAAATTAAATTTTATTAACATTCAAAGTCTTCATTATCAACTTAAATTACTAGGCGTAATATTTTTGGGTTTATGATAATTTTTGACTGCTTTCCCATTTTAAAGCAAAGAAGAGAATATGAGACTTACTAAACTTAAAAGTAAATTTTCGTATAATTATATCGTTTTTAGTTATTTTAATATCTTACGAAGGAAAACAATAACATTACTTCTAGAAATGGTTATTTTGCAACTTTTTTGGTTTGGATTTAATGAGTGCTAATATTATTCTCTATTTTTATGTTTCTTCAATTTAGAAAGTGCCTTAAATAAAAAAAATAAAAAATCACATTGATTTTCATAATTTACTCTCATTAATTTTATTTTAAAAGATGAATCTCAAAAATCACGACAATTATCAAACTATAACTACTATATGTGATATGCTGGACTGTTTCCATCATCTATGAGTTAATGTTGAATGTATTGAAAATTTTAAACTATTTAAACTTTCCAAATACAAATAACTTGTTAGTAATAACACAAATAGACAACACAGGTTAGTAATTACACATTTCGAGGAGTAGTATTATCCACTTTTCTTCAGGTGTTACTGGCCCATATGCACAGTGACAATATTTGCTTAGAAGTTGAACTCACACTTTTAGACCTTGAATATCGAATTTAAGGCAAACGCTCTACCAACTGAGCTATTCTGTCAAAGGCAACATATAGTAGAAATTTAATATATTTATATATGAGGGTTGGTTCAAATCCTCATAAGTTTTTCAATTTTTTTTTTTATGAGCAAGGCTAGTTAGATTTTTTTTTATTATTGCTTAATATTTTTCCTAAGAGTAAGATAAATTAAAGGCTTCCATACATTGTGCGAGTTCAGCTTTTAATTGAATATTGTCACTGTGCATATAGGCCAGCAACACCTGAAGAAGAGTGGAAAATAATACTATTCCAAATGTTGTGTAATTACTAACCTGTGTGGTTTATTTGTGTGTTATTACTAACAAGTTGTTTGTATTTGGAAAGTTTAAAGTTTAAAATTTTCAATGCATTCAACATTAATTCATAGATGATGGAAATAGTTCAACATATCACATTTAATAATATACCATCATTACAAACCTTCAGATATAACTACTATTATTAAAAAAAAAAATAGTTTGATTGTATCTTGCATTTATATTTGTTTAGTATTCTTTCTGATAATTTGAATTTTGATTTAATATCTCATGAATATTTATATACTGGAAATGGTAATTTTTCATGGATCCATTAAAACAAAACTATAGAATACATTAATGAGTGGATATTTAAGTCTTTTTGGAGATTAATGAATTCGTCACCAAAAAATTCACAAAACTTTTTGCAATACATATAATTCATTATGGAGTTATTTTTGTGATCAAAAAAAAACAAAACATTCTGTCATTATTTTACTTGTGAAGAATATATGGTCTTTAATGTGATTCTTATTAAAACTCACAGTCTGGAGTATTGTTAAAAAGTTGGTAATGATGGTATTGATTCTCATGCTATTACTGTTATTGATCGACTAGTAGTACTTGAAGAGTGATACTTGAAATATATTAATCTGAGTGATATTATTAACAATTAAATGTATTTAAAAAATTTGAATAATGTTTAAAATCATTTATCAATTAAAATTAGATGATGGAAATAGTCATACATATAATTATAGTTTGTAAATGTATTAAAATATTAAAGAATATATTGTTACTGAAAAGATAAATATTTTGTTATTAGAGATTTTATTCTGATAATATATCCTTGTAACAATATTTTTATTTATTTATTGTTTTTCATGATTTAACCAAGTAATTTCCCTCCTTCCTTAATGTTTATGTCTTATATAGTGATAAAATGTAAAGTGGCATCAATTTACTAACCTTAAAAAAACTCATTGATGTTATTTCAGTAGTGTTATTAAATATATTATCAATTTTTTAGTTTTTATTCTAAGGGAAATAACATTTTTTCTTATAATTAATTATTTCCCCTTAGATTAATTTTATTGATGTGGTTGATCAGTAAATCTCAGAGTGATAGAGTCCGACTGTTCAAAATATGTTAATCCCTTTTGGCAGAGTGTATATAAGATTTTATATGCAGTTTGTCAAGTGGACTAATTCTCAATAATATTAAAATGATAATTTAATAGCATTATTATTATTTTGAAAGTATAAATATGTTTTGGTACTTTGTTATTATTAAATAATAAGTAGAAAGATTT
Organism: Epiperipatus broadwayi; assembly: GCA_028023455.1. NCBI lineage: Eukaryota > Metazoa > Onychophora > Udeonychophora > Euonychophora > Peripatidae > Epiperipatus > Epiperipatus broadwayi. The sequence continues at coordinate 66,108 of JAQFVV010000365.1, forward strand.
AAAGTTACAACTCTTCTAAATCAATATTTGTAGTCAATTCCTAAGTATCTTTTTTATAGTGATTTAAAATACTATTGAACAGCTTGATTAATTATCACTAATGAATATAGGGGGGGAAGTCACAGTGCATCACATCACATCACTATGCTGTTATTGGTCTATTTTTAATTGTACCACAATTCAATGTAATAAAAGATATAAATAACATAAGTAACAGAGGGGGGGGGGACTATTAATAAAAGAGAACTAGAAGAAAGACATTAACATCTGTAACAACAAAACTAAATAAATCAAGAAGAAAGTTGAAAAAGTGATAACACCGGATTTGAATTGATCAAAACTAAAATATATTGTAATTCTTAAATCATGGAATAGAAAATTTTAATTCCTTGCATGCTTAGGATGACCTCCTTAGCCATCGATCAACATTTGCCAAGATTTTACACTGGGAGAAAAATTGGAACCATATTAGAAAATAGGTATTTCATAAACAGAAACTTCAAACTTAAAACTGGACAAGATATTGTAAGCATAATAATTTATTTCATGTATTATTGTAATTATTATATAGATTTGAAAATCCCACGCCAATTATTTAAAATAACAAAAAGAGTAAAATTTGTTCTGCCCTTTTTTTTTTATATAGAGCAAATATAAAATACTTTTGCTTTTATAAAGTATATAATAAAAATCTAATTAAAAATAATTTGCACAAAACTTTTTAAATTTAAATTGAACAAAGTAAAAGTTACTTCAAATGAATAAGAAAGTTTACTGATTTTATATGATCTGTAAATTTAGTTGTATTTTTTTTTTAAGAAAAAAATATCGTCTGATAAATTTTTTGAACGCTAACTTTATTCGTCATAAAAATGAAAATTGAAATACGTTTACTGAACTGATAAATGGAAAAAAATGTTTAATTTTTTTTTTTGTTTGTTCATGTTTATTATTATATTGTACTAATTTTGGATAGGTTATTAAGGTATGTATATATTAATGGTATAAATTTGTAATGAGTCTGAAAACAGCCCAAGGTAAAATTATATACATTTATTTATTTATTTTTCTTTATTGGTTGGTCTAAAATTTAACTTAGTTTAGATAGAGAGATATAACAATCTCTTACATTTAATAGAGAAATATGACAATCTCTTACATTTATAAGAATAATTTATTGATATTCTATTTATGGGTAACTCATAACGATAATTATCGTATTATATGGAGTTTTCCATATAAGTAGGGATACACTCATTTTATATCTTTATTACATTTTGCCTATAATTTAATATGTCCACTTTAATTTATAGACTGTGTGTTTCTTATGGGTGCAAACTTTATTATGATTTTAAATATGTTTTATAGTCTGTTGACTTAGCAATACTTTTGCTGGTTCACTATACTATTTAGTATATATTGTGAAGTAGGATATTTATCTTTTAGCTTTTATTGTGAGAATTATTTTATCTTGCCATTGTTTTGATGAGGTTTAGTGCTAGTTTCCATTTTATACATATGAGAATTATATAATTTCATCAGATACTATATCATTGACATTGTGCATGGGTAGATGGAGCATACTCTTCCATTGCTTATTCCACGAGAGGATTGTTATTAAGGTTGATAATTAGTTGATGCTTAACTAGCATATTTTCATCCCTGAAGAGGATTATTTTCATGACATGCATTCTGTTTTCCTGTGTTGAGACGACATCCACACACTATACTTAGGAAAAAGGTATTCGAATCTGCTATATTATTATACAACTATATAATGTTGTTTTGAAAAGCCTTTATTGTTTTGTCTCTCATGATGTCTAGTTAGTTTCCACCGTGTATGGTGAAGTTCTTGACATTCTAAAAATATATATGGCAATGAGAAGATAAAGTTAGCTTCAGGGACACTTGTTTATTTATAGTGTTTAGCTAAGTAAAATAGTGTGTGTATTGTGCTGTTGTACTTTGTCAACAGTTTACAACCGAACCAACAAAATTTACTAGTAATTTTAAAACTTATGTATAGCATAATAAGAGATACACATGTGCAATGTTATTTTATTGCCATCAAGCAGTAGGTCTTACCGACGGATCAATAAGACCTTTCACTACTTAGATTGATTATTTTATGGACATAGACAAAATTTAGTATCCTGCATACATTTGTTTTCTGGTGTCTGTTTCCATATTTTTTTAAGGAATATCATTATGCTAAACAGTATGATAATTTCCATTATCAAATTATTGATTCATAAAGTTTAATTATATTTTAATGCTTTCAATAGCATATTATAAATGGATATTATATTACTAAATATATCAGTGCATCAAAACTGATATACTGGTACTGTTTTATATTGTTTCTAAAATAGATGTATGTTTTTCAGTTATTTATTATGTTTAAAAAAATTGTAAATAGTGTAAATAAATCTTGTTGTTTTAAAGATATATTTAGTTGTCTGTGGTCTTATTGCTAATGATCATCCATATTATTGTTATTGCTATCAACAGATTTTATTGTCTTAAAGTCATCATCAATTAATACAGCATATTTTATTATGCATTAATATTACAATATTTTTACTATTTTAATAAGACTGGTAGACCTTCTTTTACTCACTGTAAATTTAGTGAAAGTTAGTCAAACTATGAATACAGAAAATATAAATATTTTGTTTATATTTCTATAAAACATAGCTATATTTTCTGATTAACTGGCCTACCAATTATTTCGACTTATGCTAATGCGGAATCAGCCTTTTATTTATTTTAGTAAGGTGCCAGGATTCGTGTAAGAATCGGCTGAAATCCGTCGCATCATACATCATAAATAAAAAAGAAAATGATTTTAAAAGAAAACTGGATCATAGTTTACTGTAGATAAGATTATTTTTTAGATATTATTCCCTGAGCTTAGTCAATAAATATTGGCAATGGTAAATTGTACTCTAAATAAACTAACATTAATAAATTTGATAACTATTATTAATAACGCACATTAATAGCTGATATTAGAAATAAATATTTTTTTATTCTAACAAATTAAAATATTAAAAACACATTACTAATTAATTGGAAAGATTACACATGCTAATCCAGATATTAAATCAATTAAGTAAAACAGTTTAATAATTAAAGTTCATTTAAGTTTCTTCTAGGAAGTTTTTTGGATGAGGGAATTCTGCAATTGTCTCTATTAGTAGTAATACTATAAGCGTATAGGAAGGATTGTTTGCAAATGCTTAATTTAGTCACAATCGGGATATGAATAATCTTAGCTTACCTGTAAGTTTAGCGAGTTTACAAAGATTGTTGAATACTATGCATAGTTTTTCATGAGGTAGAATGAGCTCGTGGCCATTAGTTTTAACTTGTTCTTGATCATGGTTCTAAAGGCTAGTCATGAAAGCTTTTGTGGTGGACGTCTTTATGAACGATGTCAACCAAAGCCTCGGTCTACTCCTGTGTGACAAATTATTCCGCATAGAGTGATCTTGGATCTTCTTTCATATCCAGGACCAGCCAAAAGAAAAAAAACAAACAAGACTCTGATCCAAGTGGTCTTCTTCCTTTTATACTTGCAGTCCAGTTTTCAGACTTTTGCGCACACTTTTATCTTTTTACTTTTATTAAAAATACATGTTAATAATCTTGTGCATTTTTTATCAGTTTTAGGTTCCAAAGTCATTTTTTTTTATAAACATAATTCCGTCATCTTTAATCAGAGTTAGAAAGATTTTACTAATTGAAATCTGTGTGTGGAATGCTTTGTTTTATTTAGTTTATCTGGATTAGTAATCTGCGTGTCTTTTATTCTTTTCAATTTTAACCTTTATTTTTAATCACATAAAAAAAAAAATATGAATGAAAAATGTGACTTTCATTGTACATTTTTAAAAAAAATTATACAAACTAAAAAAAAAATTTTAATTGCATATTTTAATAATATCGCTAAACTTATTATTTCTTTTAGCTTTTACCCAAATGCCAATATATTAGTACCATATATAAATAAACGGTACAATATGTCATAATGATTTTGGTAAACTTTTACGTTTAAAGTACATTTAGAATTTATGGCTTATTGATTAAAATACTGTAGATCTTAAGCCCATGTCTTATTTTAAATATTTTAATGATTTATTGGTTTCAGAATAACCTATTTATTTGAGTTATTAGATACATCATTCACTGATCTTGATCATATTTCTCATAATTATTTAATAAAAGAAAGTTTGTAAGTTATTGCATACTTTATTAATAATTTATTTGTACTTCATAAAACTTAAAAGTTCATATTACTGTTGGTATGGGAATTGCCAAATATTGTTTATTAATTCTATTTTGTTTTATGAGCTATTTTTATTTGTTTTATTTGCATAGTAGCAAAATCCTTCTCACCTGAACCAAGTATATCTTGTAAGATAATATTGAAATTATTGGAACCCTGAGAAAAGTAAAGTGTTAATTCTTAATTGTAATTTTGAATATATGGTAATTTTTATGCCTTAAGTTATTTGTTGTGCTTTGGTTGGAGTTATATTTATCTTCACAGTTTTATTTATTCAGTATAACGTTGAGATGTAAACTTCTTTAATTTTAAAACTTACAGTTCATTTAATTTCATAGTTAAATATTCTGATTCAATCAAACTTAGAATCCATACATTTTATTTTACTGTACTATTCTTTAATACAATATTAGTTTATAGTTTTGAATCTCATTCTCCATTATCAACATTCTTCTCATATTTCATCTTGATTTTATTTCTCTTACTTTTTCATCTTCATTTTATTTTAATTCATCATCATACTTGATTCATTCCTCATTGGCTCCTATTCTATCATCATCTCAGTCATTCATTATCCTAACACCTTTTCTTTCTCTTAAGCTTGTTCGTTTTCATTATTTAATTATTTATTTTTATCATCTCTTTATCATTTAATTCATCATTCAAATTCCACATTCATCTCATAGACCCAATTATTAATTATTTATTGGTTTACAAATATTAAATTTACCTAATAGTATTTTGCTACAGATTTTGAAGCTAGTTTAATTAGCCTCATGGAAACTTTGTGACCTTCCTTAGATTTATTGTTTCATGTTAACTTAGTTGGTTTTAAGAAATATTTTTATTTTAACATTTCTTTTTGTGCTTATATCCTTAATTATTCGTGTAGTGAGGGTTACAATATAGATTAATAATTATACATAAAAAACCTTTTACAGCACATGGTTTTGTGCTATTTTCAAATGTTAATCATTTATTCTAACATTAACCAATTATTTCAAATAGAACACCATTTAGTGTTCCATAATGGAAATAAAATAACAATATCAAAATAAAACATCAGTAAAATAGAATAAAATCTTCATGTAGAGATCCAATATAATTTCAAAGCATTGATTATATAACATAACAATATGCAGAATAAATAATACATATATTATACGACTTTATATATATATATTATCTTATATAATTTTCCATTCATTTTTAATTGACCAGTTGTTAACTAAATTTATTGAAGTTTTGTACATATTCATACAATTATTTAATTTATATTGAATGTAATATGTTTCATATATTTGGTTTTTTTTTTTTTGCTGTCTATTAATGGCATTGTTATGTTCTTTGGCTTTTACCTCTGTTTTTTTTTTTTTTGTATGACCATAGTAAATCATTTTGCAAAGATCACAGTTAATTTTATAAACTTTTAAATTACATTAAATATCCAAAAAAAAAAAAAGACAAATATATGAAGCATATTACATTAAACATAAATTAAAAATTGTATGAATAGTTACAAAACTTCAATAAATTTAGTCAACAACTGGGCAATTAAAAATGAATGACAAATAATATATATTGTAACCAGTTGGGTTATATAGCACACAATAATATAGTGTGTGTGCACAAATATATATATATATAAAGTTGAAAGGAAAAGTAGAAATAAACAGATATAAATTTTTGTAGATATTTTTCTACATTTCCTGGAATAGAATAATAATGATTGTAAAGGGTTAAATAACTGATTTAAAATAAAATTTTTATTATAAATTAAACTTTTTAAAAGATCTGAATAAATATAAATATTGTATTATTATTCTGATTTTGAAATTTAAAAACAAATATGGTATTTTTGAGTCAAGCATTGGTGGTTGAGAGGTCAGCGACAGCTGCTTTACAAGTAGTTGTCCCGGGTTAATGCTATGACACATGAGAAAAAAAAAAAAATTTTTGAAATCTTTTTAATTAATTAAACTGATAAAAATTCCAAAAGGTAGCTTTTAACTAAAAGTGATTTGAAGAGAGTAAAAAAATGTTTGTAGATCACACCTTTGGTCACATTCCAAAGAATTAAAGTTAATGGAAATGTTTTCATTGTATATTATAAAACGCCATCTGTGTATGGATATATATATATGCATTCATGTAAACTCATTAAGAGACATTGTAAATCAATGTCATAACTTGAATTTTGTAAATGACAATGTGATAACTTTATTCAAAATCAAAAGCCTTATCCTATAAGATCTTAATTTCGTTTTTTATTGTTATTCAATAAACTTATACAATTGTGAAAATTATTCCAGTGACTTAATTGCAAATAGTTATAGAATATTATGTAAATCATTTCTTGGTCACCATAACAATAATAGAGCTTGTGTTCTCTGAGCTAGATTCGAACACGGGATGAATATATGAATGGGGATGGGTATTTAGTGCATTTGGGCATTCAGAGATGATCAATCATCATTCTGGTTGGCACAAAAGAGAATAGTCTTTAAAGCCCATGCACTATCTTTTATTTTAGTTTAGTCTTATTAGAAGTTAAGTTTATAGCTAGCCAGTACAAGTAGCCTGAGCATTGATGATGATCAGTATGTTTTTGTATCACACCATTATTGTTTAGATTTTCTAGTTATGTATTCTAATGGATTAGCATTTAAGTGGTGTATCCAAGTTATGTTTAAATAATTGCCCAAGCTGGAAAAGGGTCAATAGCTAACATGGTCTACAGAAGACCCATTTCCGATCCAGTCACCAGATTGACTGTTGATTTAAATTTTTTGTTGTTCATATCCAGCCACAAGATGGGCTGTTGATTTTATATTTTATTGTGGATCATTCATGACAATGAATGGTATTTTGAGTAGTACTTATAATTACTTTTACTTTATAATGCTGGTCGATATATAATTATGCTTGTTGTTGCTCTAAGGAGTGACTGGCGGATCTCACAGAGATCTTATGATCTCATGCTCTCTTTGTAATATAACATTTCTTGGTAATAGTATGAAAACTGAACCCTACCATTTGATGGCTCTTTTTTTCGCCCAATGCACATCAATATACCGATTCATGGGCCGCGTTTTTTTACAGAATATTATGGTACAAAATTTTTTTTTTTTTTCACTTTCTTTACATAAAACTTGCATGTTTTTTTTTTTTGCATTTTTAATAAACAAGCACTTTGTTTTTATATGGTATAGGGGGTGGGGGTGGTTTGCTTTTAAATTGACTTTTTTTTTAATTTAGAGTTTGTTTTTTTTTGATTTTGAATTATCAGTTTCTTTACATAATAAATTTTTTTGGTTTACTCCTTTCTATACATAAAACTCGTATGTTGGGTTTTTTTTTTCCTTTTTAACCCCTAGAGACCTGAACGGCCATTTTGAATTCACAGAAAAAATTACAGGACATACAATTTTAAATGAAATGTCTAATTTATTACAATAAATAACAAATATATATATATTTTTAGAAAGTGCAAATATGAAAGAATGTAATGAAGCTGATAAAATAGTCATTACCACAAAAAAATAATTAAAGAAAGGAGATTTTTCACATTTTTAAATATCTTTATTTTTACATTGTTCACAAACTCTCAATTTTGAAAGATATAGCCTAAAATGACAATTTCATAGACAGCTTCATCACATTCGTCATAAAATGCAGAAAAAAATAATATATAACATGACCTACCTGAGTTACAGATTGTTGGTGTAATGTGGCAAAAGGTGACCATTTCAATTTCTTTTTCTGCTTGACACTCTATATGTTCTATTTTTGCAAGCAGTTGTTTTCTAGGCCCTCTATGCGGGATATCTATTAGAAATGCAAGGTTTTAGTGAGGATCAAAAAAAAAATAACAGTAATAACTTTAGTAAATTCTAAGTTATGGGGGTAAAAAATAATGACTATATTATTGAAAAATCAGGGGTGGGGCGAGATAAATTATGCATTATTTCATGGCAGATCATAATTGCCAAATATGCAAATAAATAATTTAAAAATTTGTTTCTAAAATAAAATGAATAACAACATAGTAAATAAATTCTAAGTTATGGGGGTAAAAAATAATGACTATATTATTGAAAAATCAGGGGTGGGGCGAGATAAATTATGCATTATTTCATGGCAAATCATAATTGCCAAATATGCAAATAAATAATTTAAAAATTTGTTTCTAAAATAAAATGAATAACAACATAGTAAATAAAATAAAATAAATAATCAAAAGGAATTACAAGCAATTATTATATATGAGTGGGAGATGATGATGAGTGTTGATTCAGCATTGTGAAGTATTTATTTTTTTCACCTTGTTAGTTTCACAGAACAGAGTGGATAGTTTGAAGACAGTTTGCAAATTGTTGAAAATATAAATGCATGAGCAAAATCAATTTCAAAATAACTGATGATGATGATGTGGAGCAACTGGTAAGGGTGAGCTAAATTATGCATTATTACATAGAAAATCATAATAGCAAAGTATGCCATCAAATGAATAAAAAGTTATCTATAATGAAACGAATAAAAATGTAGTAAATTCTAAGTTATGCATGTAAAAAATAATTACTACATTATTGGAATATCATGAGGGTAAGAGTGAGCTAAATTATGCATTATTACATAGCAAACCATAATAGCAAAGTATGCTATCAAATGAATAAAAAGTTATCTGCAAAGTATGCTATAAAATGAATAAAAAGTTATCTACAATGAAATGAATAAAAACTTAGTAAATTCTAAGTTATGCATGTAAAAAATAATTACTACATTATTGGAATATCATGAGGGTAAGAGTGAGCTAAATTATGCATTATTACATAGCAAACCATAATAGCAAAGTATGCTATAAAATTAATAAAAACTTATCTACAATGGAACGAATAAAAATGTAGTAAATTCTAAGTTATGCATGTAAAAAATAATTACTACATTATTGGAATATCATGAGGGTAAGAGTGAGCTAAATTATGCATTATTACATAGCAAACCATAATAGCAAAGTATGCTATCAAATGAATAAAAAGTTATCTGCAAAGTATGCTATAAAATGAATAAAAAGTTATCTACAATGAAATGAATAAAAACGTAGTAAATTCTAAGTTATGCATGTAAAAAATAATTACTACATTATTGAAATATCATGAGGGTAAGAGTGAGTTAAATTATGCATTATTACATAGCAAACCATAATAGCAAAGTATGCTATAAAATGAATAAAAACTTATCTACAATGAAATGTATAAAAACAGTAAATAAAGTAAAATAAATAACCCAAAGGAATTACAAGCAATTATTATATATTAGTGGGAGATGATGATGATGAATGTTGAATACTTACAGGTAATGGGGAATACGAAACCTCAAAATCAAACACATCAACAGAAAAGTTCGTTAGAAACGTAATTACGTTTAGCGGCGAAAATAATTGTTTTCTCCGTATATTTTTTTTATCGGTTGATAAAATCTAGAAAGATAAAAAAAATTACAAAATTTTAATAATGTACTTTACAAAAATTGCTATTAAAAATCTAATTTTCATCGCACAGAAAAAATTTTTAGACGTACAAAAAGATAGAAAAATGGCGGAGAGAAAGAAAAAAAAAGCGTAACTGTGACGTATACGCTTTGCACGCTATTGCGGTCGAAATTGCAAACTTTTTTTAATGCGTAAAAAAGCGGTTTTCGGTCTCAAAGGGTTTTTTAATAAACAAACATCACTTTGTTTTTAGATGGTAAAGGGGAGTTGGTTTGCTTTAAAATTATTGCCTTTTTTGGATTTTGAGCTTCTTTTTTAAAGCCTTAAACAATTCAGTTTTAATTAATAAACCGACAGTTGGTTTTTAGAGGGTGGAAGGGGACTGGTTTGAATTTTAATTCTCGTCTTTTAGTATCTTTTGCAGATGTACTGGAAACTTCGCATATTAATTTTAAATGTGTTCGAATATAGAATACATATAAAGAGATAAATTAACAAAATATACGAATTATTGGAGGGGGGTTGATTTGCTTTTAAATTATCAACTTTTTATTAATTTTGAGGGTTTTTTTTGTTGGAAAGCCTTATTAATCAATTTATTTTTAATAAACCAACAGTTGGTTTTTAGAGGGTGGAGGGGGGTTGGCTTGATTTTTAATTATCATCTTTTATTTTCTTATTATGAGGTTTTTTTTTAAAATATTTACGTGGCTGAAACCTTTATATGCGGGGGTTGGCTTGATTTTTAATTATCATCTTTTATTTTCTTATTATGAGTTTTTTTTTTAAAATATTTACGTGGCTGAAACCTTTATATGATAACGAAAAGTTTTTTCTTTATTTTTTTGCCTTTTTCAAGAAGCCTTAATTAAACAGTTCGTTTTTTAAAAAAAAAACATTTTTAGGGGGGCGGGGAGTTACGGTTTGTTTGACTCCAATAGGAGATGAATCTCAAAGCTGTAAGTAACGGGATTTTGGAGCCATCAAACCTTAACTTCTTTTACGCAGACCCCAGGTATGCTTGCAGGAGTGGCAACGGAATTTCCCAGATCCTGTAGTTGACTAAAACCATGCTTCTCCAGCAAACGCATAGCTTCGCATCTGTCAGGATGTTTGTTCTTTTTCTGGAAAAACACGTCAACTTCTGTGGCTGGCAATTCACTCTCCTTCAACCAATGTTGAATACTTGCTGCGCTGACATTTTACTGGTCTCACGGATTCACGGATAAACATGCATTTGCTCATGAACTCGGCAGAACTCTGCTGACAACCCTAACCATTTCAGGTTGTGTGTAGTTTAAAATCGTCGGGAAGCATGCATGATGACCTGACAATTCTTAATATGTAATACTAAATTTACTATGCAAATCCACTACGCTTTCTCAAAATTTTTTCACAATGAATTTTTTGATAGTTTCGCATTCTTCAAATACGGCCGCCTTCAAATCAGACCGTAGCGAGAGTTAAATTGCACTCACTTGAGGAATACTGTCAGAAGTCAATGGGCATAGTATTTCGTTACGTAATCGTAGGAAACATCGCCCTCTAGGAGGCCTGTTATGGCTCTAAACAACATTGTTGTAATTTTAACCATAAGTTGGGCTACTAAAATGGTATATTGATGTGCGTTGTGTGAAAAACGCCTTCAAGCGGTAGGGTACAGTATTCATAGTATTACCCATTTCTTATATATTTTTGTGATAAAACCTTACTTTAATAATATTATACTTTGTAAATTTGATATTTAATATTTGCCATCATCCCAGGTATGACCACCATTTTTCACTTCCTACCACCTCATCCCCTTACAATATATAAAGTTGGGTCATGTAGGTATTATTTATTCTGTATATTATTATACTGTTAATTCTTTGAAATTATATTGGATCTCTATATGGTTTTATTCTATTTTACTGATGTTTTATTTTGATATTGTTATTTTGCTTCCATTATGGAAGTGATAATTGGTTAATATTAAAATAGATGATTAACATTTGAAGAGAATATAAAACCTTGTACCAAAAAAGGCTTTTTATATATAATCATTATTAATATGTATATTATGGTTGAAGTGACTAATTGATTAGTATTAATTACCTATTATTAATAATAACCAAATAAGACAAAGTGATTAATTTTAAGAAATTTATCACATGAACTAGTTGTTATTCATAATTCTCAACTGTTGATGGCAAATGTAATAAATTTCAATAATGTTAAGTTCACGAGTCAACAATAAATGTAATGCATTTCGAAAAGTTAGGTTGGAAGCTTCTCTATATTTCGGAGGAAAGAAGTCATATTATTGTTGTGTTTTGGCTAACCATTTGCTTAATGCTGATTACTATATTATTGGTAGAAATTGTTTTTATTTATGTCTCACTAGTGTGACTGGCGCATTGTTTCTACATTTTCATTAATTTTACGTTACCTGTAAGCATAATGGAGGGTTTAGACATAACGAAGAAACAATTTAATGATCAGGTGAATAATTTGAAATTGAAAAAGAAACCAAACCCATTTGTTATTTACAAGGGAAGAGTATTATTTCTTTTTGCTAAAAGTTAAAGAAAACAAATAGTTTTCCAATCAAATCACCTATAAAATACCAATGTTGATCAACATTGCAATATTGTAAAAATTGGCAATGAAAAACTCGTCATACCTGTTAAAAATGAAAATGAATCAATTATATGTTTTACTTTTTTTTTTGGAAGAGAAGGCAAAATATAAGAATGTTCTTGTAGAAAATGTTGCACTATATTTAAATCTTTATAAAATGTAAAACTTTTACCTAACTAAAGTTTCCGTATTTGTTTCGTATTTCTTTTTTGTATAATTTTATCATAATTTGATAAATAATACAGCAATAAATAAAAAAAATTATTAAATATTAAAATTAAAAAATAAATAATATTATACAATATATTTTTTTACATTTACCAGTCTTCTACTGTTGATAATTACCTGGTCAATGTGATTTATACATATTATTTATCACTCTGACCAAAGGACCCTGATAATTATCAATAATTACCCTGTCAATGTGATATTTATATATTTTTATTACTTTGACCAAAACACCTAGTAATTATTAGTAATAACCGGATTTATTTTAACCATAACATATATATATATAGCCATTGTATATGATATTTATTATTAATATTTATATGAAAGAACAGCATAATAGATTTCATTTTTGATGATAATATATTATACATAGAGGAATCAAATGTACATTCTATTAAAGTTTAACCAGAAGTTGATGATAAAAATGATTCCATGTTATAGTTGTCATTGTTTATTACACATGTCTATTTAAAAACTTAGTTAAAACAGGCAAAACTCACTATACATATGCAAGCTAGAGTAATCAATGGATGCCAGAAGGCTTGTGCATAAAATCCCCATCTAATGCCTACTCATCCAATATCCTCAGACTGGTTTCTGGCTTGTGGCCTATTGACGAAGGCCACAAGCCAGAAACTAGTCTGAGGATGTTGGATGAGTAGGCATTAGATGGGGATTTTATGCACAAGCCTTCTGGCATCCATTGATTACTCTAACTTGCTGTGTGTGGCATACGTATAGTGAGTTTTGCCTGTTTAAACAACAGTTATACACAAGCATAAGAGACGGCGGTCATGTGATGTTTATTGGGTTAAAAACTTAGTTGTTAGATGATTTATTTTTTTAATTATTTGTAATTATATTTTGGTACTAGTTGATATAAAAATTGTTCTGATTTGTAAACATTGATTAGTAATTTTTTTAATATTTATGATAAATCTACTATTTCTTTTAAAAAAATAGAAAATTGTAAGCCATAAATGCTTTGTTATTAATTAAATAATGAACTTGAATATTGCACTTTGGCATAATGAAGTTGAATATTGATCTTTGATAATTCTTATTTATTGAAAAGACTTTATTTAAACTTTTAAAAGAAATGAAGTCAGGATTATATAATAAGCTTATCTAATGTAGCAGGTACTTGGTCACAAAAATAATTTCTAATTCGTGCTATTAACTTTTGAGATCCAATACAATTTTAAAATACTCTCTTTTAAAAAAGGAAGACTTCTTTTGTCTGAAACTGAAATAGATTTTAGATTACATTAGAGTTGTTGATGATTATACAGTCTTTAAATTTAGTTTCACTATCATATTTCTGCACTGGTTTACCAAAGAACTATATATTTATTATTTTGCTAATTTTTTTAAAAATGCATTGCAGTGCTTTAAAGTAATTAACAATTTTTACTATATTGTAGCGATGAGAAAGATTATTGAATAAAAGTTTTTGCAAAATAATGGCTGCCAGTTTTTTTCTAGGACATAAAAAAATGGTGCAAAAGTGTAATTATAAGCAATTAGTGTATTGATTTTTATTTTGTAGTCAATAACTGACAAGAATTACACCAGAAGTCATTACTGATTAGAATACTTAAATATCAGTTCTAGTAACTTATTTTTGACTTGCTTTTATTGATTAATTTGATGAACTATGAATTATAAATAAAAGACTAAATGTGTGTGATGTGACTTATGAAAAAAAATTTTTTTCATCCAGACAATTATATTTATTTATTTGTGATTTCCCCTATGGGTGAGAGATTTTAAAAAAAATAATAAAAATATTTAAAACTCTCTTGGCAAAGAATGTATTGCAAATAATGCAATTATATAAGAGATTTAAAAAAAGGCAATTAAAGTGTTGCAAAATAATAATAAAAAATACTGGAATGGGTTATTCAAAAGCAGAAAGAAGTAAAACATAAAAATCATTTTTTTTTTATTACATTCATTGTGGATTTTCACTTTATTAAAACATTGGATCCCATTATGCTTAGTGAGAACAAGGAAGAAATACCAACACTGCTAATCTAACCTGGATATTTGAAAACTTGACATGCTATTTTAAGTAAATCTGGTTAAAATACAGAAACAATGCTTATTTCAAATTGCAAAGTTGAAATTATTAAACTATATTATGGCACATACAAACTGTTAAGAAAAGTGACTGTTTTCTTGTTTTGTAAGTTTGATTTTTGCCTTTTTTAAAGTTTAAATCTACATTACATAATAGCGACATCTATCTCTTATATAAAATTAACTAGAACCTGTTATAACAATAATATAATATGTACAAGGAAAAGAAAAAAACCCGTATACATGTTATACCATTTATTTGTATATGGTACAAATATATATTTGGCATTGTGTAATATTTAAAAAAAAAAATTTCAAAGAGAGTAAAATGCAAAGATCGTTTAAAAGATGATATTTAATTTTTTTTTTGGTAGTATAATTTTTTTTTTTTTAAAAAAAAAAACATTTTTGTTTCTTATTTATCTATGTAATTTAATCAAAATAATGTTGATATTGGAAAATGCATACAGATTAATTAATTCATATAGTGAAAAGACATTCCACATGCAGATTACAATCAAAGTTTCAAAATTAACTAAAGATGGTGAAAATAATCCATAAAAAAAAAAAACTTTGTAGCTGAAAAAAAAAAAAATGTTGAAGATTATAGAATAATAAAACAAATAATAAAGAAAATATGCTCAGGACTTTTCAAAAATGATCCGGAGTATAAAAGGGGCCGTCAAGTTAGGAAGGGACTTTTTTCACCTGTGTTTTGGGCAGTTTCACATGTGCATCATTTAATTTTGAATTAAGAATAAAATGTCACTTAGATCTAAACTGAACCTATTCTCTATGTGCGAGTAGAACCAGATTGTTTGCCGACACCTCTCGGAAAAGGTCACCTAAACCTTCATCTAACCTTGCCTCAATCAGGATCAGAGATATGGAAGAAATGAAACCATAAAAAAACAGTACTGCAGACTATGGATTGAAAGTAATCAAACTACTAAGGAGGTCAATCACTCACGTAAACAGGAGAAGCTTACTGGTAAGTTAGTGGCCATAACTTCTATCTAGATAAACGATTTACGAACTGAATTTTAAATAATAAACTGTTACCGTGGACAAAAAGAAGACATTAGTTATCTATTACTTCAAAGTGCGATATTTGAATTCAAATGGTTAAAATAATTATCTGAGTATGCGTGTGTTTCTTTCCAATATTATAATTTTATTATTATAGGTGTTTAAATGCTTAATGTGTTGTAATAAATCTTTACTACTAATATAAAAAAAAACTTTCATTGTATGTGCATAATTTTTTAGTTAGTTACGTTGTTAATTTTGAATGTTAGATTTTCATTATTTAGTTTTAGAGTATTGTATAAACTACTTTGCTAATATTCTTATTTCTTAATTAAGTCCAGAAAGGATATTTTTTTAAAATAAATTGATAGGAAAGCTTAATCCTGATCTTGTAATTATTACTTTATAAGTTACAATATGCTTGAGGCAGAATCAGTGAGTCTAACAACTTTGGCACCCTCTTTTATAAATTAACTGATTCTGCCAGCAATTGAAATCGTAATAATTCTTAGGTCGAGTTAATCAGAAAATATAGCTATGTTTTTAGAAATATGAATGAAATATTTTTCTTCTTCATAGCTTGATTAAGTCACGCATTTAGTGCATAATTGAAGGCCTATCAAAATGTGAAAAAGTTACAATGTATACTTATAATTCTCCACTCATTTATCATTAGCCAAGTGTTAGTTAAATTAATTGATGTTTTATATATATTCATACAATTAAGTTTGCCGTAATTAATGTAATTGGTTTCATATTAATATTGTTCATAGGTTTTATATTTTTTACACAATCTATTTTATGTCTGTATTTTAAATAATGAATATATAAGGCAGATTTATAATCTTTTCTACTAATTACATTATGTTCTTTTACTTTTTCATCTGTTTCCCTGTATGTCCATAGTATATCATACTGCAATTTCCATAAGTAATTTTACATAAAATTTCTTTGTTATATTTCATATCATCTCTTATTTTATAATTATGCACTAATTTGTGAAGATTTTTACTATTTGACCATCCTATATTAATGTTTTTAACTACATAATTTTTGTTAGTAATATACAACAAATTTTAGGGAAATAATGAATTTCCAATCTCCAGTTATCCTTAAAAAAGGCAAGAAAATTATAAACTAATTATATATACTTTCACAATGATGTTATTCTATTTAATTTGGCAGACTCCAGCTCAAATTTCTGGTTGCATAAATTCAAAGTAGAGTAAAAAAGAAAAATTGTGATATTTTGGTAGAGAATTCACAAATGCCTGTTACTTCAGCAGTCCTGCTCAGTTTTTTATTTTCATTTGACATCATGTATCAAAGACAATGTGAAAAATTTCAGAATATTTAAAAACCAGACAAAAGGAATTTGGAATTAGTTGTTCACATATTTTTATTCTGATCTGCATATGGTAATTAAAAGATCACCATGTTAAGATGATAAATATTTATTTTAATGCACTTGATATTGTGTAATTTTTATATACGTTGTACATTTTAAAGTTAGCTAATGTGGATGAAAATTTATCACATGCTGTAAAAATTTATATGTTGATTTTACAAATCTTTAATTTGTATATTAAAAATATTTCTTACCATAAAGGTGCTAGAGTTTTTATAAGAATTTTTATATTTTATTAAGGTTATTTATTGTGTTTAATTATTTGTTTGCTAATCAGGAATCCTTATTTATCAAGTTATTTATTTAATATTAATCATGTTTTTTGGATGCATAATAATCACCAAAATAAAAACTATATAGAAAATGATAAAAGAATATAGTAACCATTTTCTATCTGCAAGAGAATAAGAATAAAAAACTAGATTTAATTTAATTGTATTAAAATACTAGTTTTCTACTTCACCTTTGATTAATAAGTAATTTAGATTGCGCTTTACACAAAAAAGTGAAGCTTGTCTCAATCTTATTAAAAGTTATATGGCTTAGCGCTTTCAGAGACCTTGTGTGTCTCCATAATCATGGCCTACTTTTAACTGAAGTTTAGCTTCGGTTTATGTAAAATTTTATGCAAATTTTATAATGACCATTTTCTGGAGATTGCAAAGCATGATTCTTTACGGTTTATTGCACAATTGTCATTTGCAATAAAGCACCCCTCTTTAATTTTTCGTTTCGCATCATTACATGAAAACCTTCAACACAATATTATTTATCTAGATATTCAAGTTCATAAAGATCCACACCAACTTACATACGCTATGACAGTTAAGCCACTAGAAATTTGAGGATTTATACATCCAAACTCTAACTCACCCAACTCACATAAATTGGCTGGACTCCCTTCCTGCACAGAAATCATAGACTGTAAATTTGAAGCTGACCGAAAAATAAATCTCACAAATTATATTAAAGATCTAGAAAAGGTTGGATTTTCACACAACGTTATCTATAAAAAGATCAGGCAATTTCAAACTAAATTACAAACTGACACGGTCAAAAACAATAAACCCAGAATAATGCTACCATACATACCATCAATTGCTATGAAATATAAAATATTTGCAGAGTCCTTCGAACTAGGATTCCACACCCCACCATCAACAAACAGAATGATAAAACAATACCAAAGAAAATATCTTCTGATCAAATAACCCAAGCAGTTTATAAAATTTCATGCCCAACCAATGGATGTAGAGCGGCATATTATGGGGAGATCCATGCCAACATTACAACAAGAACATCTCAACATCATTATTTGTACAGAAAAGTTATAAATAGCGATGAAAACAGATACCATATTCTTCGAGCACCAAAAAACGTGTTCGAACCCACTATGGCAAGGGCACTATGCACGGAACGTAATGATACGAAACGAAAATTAAAGAGGGGTGCTTTATTGCAAATGACAATTGTGCAATAAACCGTAAAGAATCATGCTTTGCAATCTCCAGAAAATGGTCGTTATAAAATTTGCATAAAATTTTACATAAACCGAAGCTAAACTTCAGTTAAAAGTAGGCCATGATTATGGAGACACAAGGTCTCTGAAAGCGCTAAGCCATATAACTTTTAATAAAATTGAGACAAGCTTCACTTTTTTGCGTAAAGCGCAATCTAAATTACTTATTTAATTGCATTGTAATTTCTATAATTTTCTTAGTTTTTCTCATTATTTCTATTTTCCTAAAGTTGATAAATCAACATAGTAAATTATTTAAATTTTTATGTTCTAAAGGCTCGTTAAGATTTTTTTTTTTTTTTTACTATCGTGTATATTTAGCTTCTAACTACAAAAATAACCTATTGCCCACCAATCATAAACTTCATTAAATCTTTCACTTTGTCCATTTATTCACTCTGTAGTAAGCTATTATGGCACAGAAAAGTAGTTTCCATCTCTGTAAAATGACTGTCTTCCACCAACCAGAAATGTATTAGGTTTTCACTCCATTCAGATTTTTCATAAACAAAAAAGAATCTTCTGGCTGTACTGATAAGAAGTTTTCCAACTCTCGAATGTATTTTTCAAATAACACCCACAGACCGACCACCACCATCACATTGATATTTTGTCTTTGTTCATAAACCAACTTCAAAGCATTTATGATCAGGTGTCTTTTTTGGGTGTTGGTAGATACACCTATTGGAGTATTTATAATATGCTGTACCCAGTCATAACTACTGATCCCCTGTCACCAATATTAAATTTACACCTATTGGAGTATTTATAATATGCTGTACCCAGTCATAACTACTGATCCTCTGTCACCAATATTAAATTTGAATAACAGTCATTTGATGTAGGGATTCAAAAAATAGTCATTGGAACCCAAATTTTTTGACCTTCTCTTAAAGCTAAATCTTCATGCTCTACCTACCTCCTGTTGCTTAAATATGGCAGGTTTTACAACAAAATTGATGCTTTTTGTTCCTGTGCCACAGGGAAGAAGAAATGCAACAGCATCTAGTCCACATCCGCACAGCTCTGACAAATACCCGAGAAATTATGAATAACACATATAGACAAAATAACATTACCCTTGATAACCTAATAGACACTCAGTAAAGGCTCAATATCAGCAGCCTGTGCAGCTTTTTGTTTATATACTTTGTGGTGCATCGGATGTACTTTCTGCCTTGGAAACAACACCAGGAGGCAGTCAGCTACTTTCTCTAATAAGCTCAGACAACTGAAGGCCAGAGATGGCAAAATAGCATACCCAGATATATTTGCTGCTACATGGTCACTATTCAAAACTTTAAAACAAACCATAACTTCAAAAAACCAAATGACTTTTGCTGTAACAAGAACAATTATTATTATTTTTTGTTTACATATCTTTTCCAACATTTTTTAAAACACTACATTTGTATATTGAATAGTCCAAAGGATATATTTATTTGAGTCAAAAAGTATTTTAAACTGATGAACTAAATCCTCAGACAATGAAAATAGAACATAGGCAAATACACAGTTTACAAGTTTACATTTATCAGATACCTGCCTAACAGTCTATTTGAACTGTAACAATAATATCTATCTGTTTATTCCAAAGCTATGTAATTTTCAACAATGTAACCTTTTATGGTTCTTGGGTATTATTCCTGCAAGCAATGAAAGATAGGAAGACTTTTCACATTCATATCAGTACACTGCTAATTTTTTAATGTTGTTATTTTGGCAACATCAAACATTAGAAAAACATTAGAAAGTTAACAATGTTTTGATACGAATGTGAAAAGTCCTCCTATCTTTCCTTGGTTGCAGAAATAATACTCAATACAGTTTTACAAAAACAAAAAAAGTAAAAAATATTACATGAGATATACGTACGTTTATGAATTCTATATGGATGCAAAGTAACTTTTGACACCTTAATTCAATCAATTTCACCAAAAAAAAAATGTGATCCGTGTTGCAGGAGGAAAAAAACCCAACATAAATATATATTTTTATAAAAGTAAAAAATAAAAAATATTCTATGAAGTATACACTTATGCAGATGATTCTTGCATAAAAAAATGGCTATTGTCACTGTCCTTCCTCTTTCCCTGAAAGGGTTGTGGAACAAGTGATTGCCCAGTACATGCTCTAAATGGAATTCTACCAGGCAATCTAATTTTTGTAATAAACAAATAACAAAGTCAACATCTTCATTCAATTACAATTAAATAATAGCAAACTTGTAATTCAAAGATTCAAAAACGCAGAAGTCAGTCAATAATCAAATTGAAATTGGGGAAAAAATGCAGAAGTAAATAACACAGTTGAAATTAAAAATGTTAAAACAAATTCACAGTAATAAGTGGTAAGTTTAAAATGTAAAAACAACAAACTTTTGAATCAGAAAAAAAAAAATTAAAATCTGCAAAACACGTTTTGTGCATGTTCAAAAGCATGTTTTTCGACAAGGAAAAAAACTCAAATCGCAGGTGTTTATTTAATGTTCGCAACATTATGCCTTTATGGCATATGTAAAAATTTGTCCTCTCTTTCCTAGGTTGCAGGAATACCAAAGGATACACATAAATAAGTAAAAAGAAAGAAATCATTACAAATAATAATAAATGTATAATTGCTAATGTAAATATTTTTACACTAAAATATTTCTATTTAATCTTATCTCCCTAATTGTACTGTAATTATCTATGTTAAAATGTACACAATAACTTATAACTTGTAAACCTATTTGAATTGCTGTTAGTTTTTCAATTGATAACACATTTATTAGACCTGTCATGCCATTGTAACACTGGAAAAACCATTGTAAAAATTCATGTAACCTATTTATTGAATAATAAAGTATATTATTGAAACACAAAACAAATGGATATATATAATATATAAAAATAGGCAATTTTATTGGACTACTGTTTCCATCAAACATTAACATTATTCCTATAGGAATTTTTCATCTTTTAGTCATTTTCCAGAACAAATTAGACATTGAAACTAGGGGCTCCTATATAAATATTTATATATATTATTCCTATAAATATTATTGTTTTATCATCAATGCTTCTAATGTTTTCTGTCTTATTTTCCTATACAATTTAGTGTTTCATCTTATCTTTAAGTATGGAATTTGTATTTTTTGTATTGAAGCTAATTTTTAATACACTTACAGTTATTATTTAGTATTGGATTATGGTTTTCTTTACATATTAAAATTTAAAGTAGCCTTAAATTTGGGTCACTGATCATTGTCTGATTAATTTATCGGCCTTTGGATAGATAATTTAATTTATTTCATATATATTTTTCATTCATGTTTTTTGCCATATAAATATTTATTAGTTACTATATCTTATGAATTTTTTTTGTTAATGTTTATATATATTATTTATTTTTTTATTATTTGTTTTTTATATCTGTACATTTAAAATTTTTATTTTTATCTTTACAATAAAAGGAACAAGATATAAATGTATTTATTAAATAATTTTAACTGTGATTTGTTGTTGTCTGTATTTGTTTGTTATTCGTTAATTTATATTTTACTGTTTATTAAATTATTAAATGTAAAATATGCTTGTATTTTAAAAAAGTTAAATACTCTTAAAGTTTATTTAGATGCATACAATATCTGTGCTGTAAATTAAAGTTGTACAATAACATAAAAGGAATAAATACATGATAAAATTATACATGTACAAGTGCATTGTCAATTAAGAGTCTGCTATATAGTTAAAATGTTAGAGGAAATAATAAAAAAAAAATGGTGGACTAAGTACAAAATAGTAGTTGGTTTATTAGCTCTTTCTAAATTGTTTCTCCTGTATGTGGATAAATGTGTCGAATAAGTTCCTCTATGAAAATAGTTGGGAACTGATGAAATTTTCTAGATATGAAGCACATGGTACAATAAATACATTTGAATCATTTATTAATAATGGATGTTTATACTATTTATTCTTCTAATATTTATTAATAGTAGTGTTGAATGAGGAAACTATAGCAGAATCTAGAATTATTCATCAAAAATAAATGATTCTGATGATTTTAAGAACTTTTGTTTGCTTGAGGAAACTATAGCAGAATCTAGAATTATTCATCAAAAATAAATGATTCTGATGATTTTAAGAACTTTTGTTTGCTTTTTTATGCCTTTTGAGAGAAATATATCAGTGATAATATATTTTGTAATCGTTTATTATTCTATTCATTTTTCCCATTGTAAAGCATTAATTTTGACATTTTAATTTTATTCTATATAAAATTGTGATTAACATTTACATTCTCAAAAGAAGTGGCATTTTCTAGCTTCTGATTGTCTTAAACTTTGGAATATTCAACTCATAAAAATTGATAGATGTGAATAAAAAATTAGATATCTACACGGGAAATGATTTTTTTTTTTTGAATAATCAAACTATTATTTTATTTTATTAGTAGTTTTCTTCTAAAAACTGATATTAAATGTTATTTCATACAGTTTAAAATATATTGTGTAACAACTTGCCTAACATATTGCTTTCATGGGGCAAATTTTAACTATGTAATCTTATAAATTTCATGTGTGATAAATTTTAATTTGAGTCTTCATTAGAATAGAAAAATGTTTAATTTGAATAACATTACTTGTGAATAATTATCTTTGCAGTTTCTATGCAATAATTTTTTAAAAGTATATAACAGTACATTTCAAGAAGACAGTGTTTAAGAATATAATTTGGTAAATCTTAACTATGGGATTAGATTGTATATGTAAAATTGTATTACTTTGTCAAAAAGATGCATTCTTTTTATGACTCATTTGAATAACAATGAGTTATCAACAGAAGTGATTAGTATTTAGTAAGGCATTTGAAGCCTCTTGGTTATATTTTCTGTCAAACTTCGGTGATTGTTGTAGATGTACATTGCTTTTTTGTTGTTGCTAAAGGTTAGATATTGGTCATTAATGTAGGAATGAATTTTTACACCGTTTTCATATTGTAAGCATGGTTATATATGATATTATTTACATTACTTAAATGATTTTGCACTTTTCGTAACTATGTGACCAGTTTAAATATTTATATAATTATGCATTTTGCTTTATATATATTTAGTATTTTTATTTATATGATTAGGACTATATTTCTTATTAAAGCAAAATTGTAATATACAATGGTGACATTGAAATCATTTTTTTAAAAATTATTTTACATAATATTAATTATTACTTAGTGAAATAAAAACATTGCCAATGCAAAGTAATTGATTGTAACAGACTATTGAAAGAAAATTTGTCTTTTGAAAATAGATAATTTATGACTTTAGCCATTTGGTGGTCTGTATTCATCAAATATCTTTTGCGTTTCATTTTAATTTTGATACCCTTCCCCCCACAAACAATAATTAGTATAATAGATATAATTAGAAGGGATTTGAATTCAGACTTTAAAGCTTCCTACAGCTATCCACTCCATCTTAACCTTAAACTGAATTTTAAAAAGAAAATATACAGAAAAATACACTTAGAGCATCTTCAATTTTTCTAAAGCAAGTAAGCTTATGCTATAACTATAGTCATCATTATCATCATCAACCATTATCATTCTACTGCAGGGTGAAGGTCTCCAATTTCAATCCATCTTCTCCGATCTTTAGCTTCTCTACTCCACCTCACCCCTGCACACTTTCTTGTTTCATCCATCTATCTCACATGTGGTCTTTTTCTGTGTCTTTTACATTCTCCCAGTTTAAGATTTCAATTGCCCATCTATTATCATCTTTTCTAGCAATATGTCCAACTCCTCTTCAATCTTATAACTTTTTCAATGTCAGCAACACCTGTTCTCTTATCCATACATTGCCTTTTTGATCTCTTCTTGTTACTCCCAACATGCATCTCTCCATACTTCTTTGAGTGGTTTGAAGTCTCTGCATTCCTCTTCTATTAAGTGTCCAAGTCTCAGATCCATAAGTAAGAACTGGTAGAACACATTTGTTAAAAAACTTTCCTTTTCAAACACATAGGCATATTTCCTTTTAGTATCAAATTATTTCTAACAAAAGCACTCCCAAGTTTAATTCTATGATTAATTTCATCCATTATGTTTCCATCTGTATTAATAATCTGATCAAGGTATTTGTAATTAACTTCTTCTAACTCATCATAATCAATCTTTATTTTCATATTTTGAGAAAATCGATTAAACATTACTTTAGTCTTTTTAACATTTATCTTTAGTCCTACTTTCCTACTTTCATCTGATAATTCCTGCAACATTTCCTGCAGTTCTGAAGCATTATTTGCAAAAACAACTACATCATCTGTGAAATCTAAATGGCTTAAATAATCTCCATTTACTTTCACTCCTTTAGTTTTCCATTTTAATCCACAAAATACTTCTTGTACCATTGCTGTAAAAAGTTTTGGAGTATGGAGTCACCTTGTCTTACACCTTTCTCAATGTTGACTTTTCCTGACAATATCCTGGATCTATACCTTGATGATCCAATGCTATTAAATTGAATAACTAATCTTGCCACTCTGTCCAATACACCATCTATCTACACAATGAATCCTATTCCATTTGTACTTCCAATATTTGTGCCTTTGTAGTAAAATACACGCCCACTTTTTAAATCAATTGTGTCTTCACCTTTTCTTCTTACTTAATAAAGTCCAATAATGTCCATTTAATGTAAAACAATTCTTATTCCAATTTTTGCAATCTTCCTTCACTTGAAAGTGATCTGCAATTGTAAATACCTAAATAAAAAGTCGTCATCAAATGGCAGCCTGGGTCTGCAATCTGGATTCTTAGCATTGTCCGCCTTTGGCTACCAATCGCTGCCTTGGCTGGTGATTTTACAGCCTCATGGGAATAAGGGCCATGATTTATTTTTGTTGTCATTGTATATATCGATTAGATTTTTTTTTTTTATTCACACGCACATTCATTCTGCCTTATCAGGCAATTGAGAAGAAAGACAATGGTGTTTCTTGATCTTAAACCTAGAGGTAAAAAGCCAATAAACTCACTATGCTGGCTAATGCGTGTTGATGAGTACTTCATTCATGTTCATATACTATTTGAATAATCACATGGTAATAACAGCTACAATGACAAGAACATGTAGAATGAACATTAGGAATTTGCCCTGCTTAGTTTTTTTAAAGCCTTCAAGAGGAATCAAAGGCTCTCCTTTCAGTTAACAGCAAACTCCTTTCTGCAGCCAAACACACTATATTAGTGATTAAAGTTTTATAGAAACTTTTACTTGGGAGTCAATATGTAAAATTAAGAGCATGCTAATGAGCTCTAAACAAGCTTTTTTTTTTTTTCAGTTGGAGAGCTGACTTTAAAGACATGTAGATGTCTAAAAGTTTCAGAGCTTCTTCTTGACAATTACCTTTTAGGTAAATGCTTAGCTTGAGTTGGTTTTTGAATCTAAGGTCCCAACTCCTCATTGAAAAGACCCATAGGTTGAAACCGGTCTGGGGATGGGGACAATCCAAGATAAAAATGATTTGAATGCCTTCTCTTGTAGTAGCATTTATCATAAAATAAAAAAAAAAGCTTGTTTAGAGCTCATTAGCATGCTCTTAATTTTACATATTTGTAAGTGCAAGCTATATATAAGTCATGTGACATTGACTTTTTATTATTACTATTATTATTGAGAGTCAATAATAAACATTAGAAATATATTGGTTGCTTGATACACATACTTGTTTTTGGCCAATGTTGTGAAGAGGCTAACAGTTTTATATATATGTGTTTAAGCCATGTTAATGCTTATAGAACACACAATTTATTATTGTTCATTTGTTTTTATTAATATAATTGTACATTTGATAATTTTTACTTGTTGTGCATAGAATTCATATAATTCCATCTTGGTATTAATTTTTTAAATGATAATTAATTTTTTATACCCTTTGAAACTTCTTTTTAATAGAAAATTCCATTGTTTAAACAGACAGCTTTACGTATTAAAGTATTAATTAATAAAGCAAGTCATATATAGGGTGACATTGCTTTTAAAATATTAAGATATTAGTAATTATTTTTATTAGTAATTTATTGGTTTAAATTCTAATGTTTATATTTTAAAATACAGTTAGTATTTTGCAGGTGCAATTATTGCTAATTGAAAACTTATTACTTTTTATTAAGTTAATAATATATATATATATAAAAAAAAAAAGATTTTTAAAATGAAATATTTAAATATTTTAAGTATAAATTGGATATAATTAAAAATTATTTATGATATATAAAATCAATAATTTATATTGTCATTGTATTGAGTACATTAAATCAAAAGCATTTTTTCTATTTGTATACTCCTTTGATCATTTTCTTTTTTATAACTTAAATAAAACTTTTTACAGTAATATTGGTATCATAATATTTAAGGCTATAATAAATAAGTATATAAAATGTTATATTTCATTAGCACTATTTTTTTTCTTAATATGTTAGTATTTAATGTATATTTTTAAAATTTTGTTTTTACTCTTGGCACAGCAATGATTTGAATTAATAACTTTAACCAAGGATATCATTTTTGAATTTTTTCCAAAGAAGAAAATTATCTTTTTGGCCATGTTTTCCATCTCAGTTTTTATGTTAGATTCCAATCATTATTATGCCTTTTTTAAAAATTATCAGTAATCTGTCACAATTCGTTATTTAGGATGTAAAGTTTACTATTAAAAAATGCCTAATTTTATTTTGAAACTTGTGCTTTTGAATCTCTGTTTTTAATAATTTCTTTGAGCTTTTTTACTCATTCTTTTTTTTTTTTTTTTTACTGACTGCTGGAGAATATCTCTTTTCTACCATTACCAAATTGGATAATTATGTCATTTTTTGGTTAACCTATTACTCTGAATAATCCTATCCAAAAATTATGGGAAAAGCAATCAAACTTTAACTTTTTTTCATATCTTAAAAAACCAAATTTTTAAATGATAGACAATATG
Source organism: Epiperipatus broadwayi (assembly GCA_028023455.1). NCBI lineage: Eukaryota > Metazoa > Onychophora > Udeonychophora > Euonychophora > Peripatidae > Epiperipatus > Epiperipatus broadwayi. The sequence goes on from JAQFVV010000365.1 coordinate 93,749, forward strand.
AATTTTGAAACAACCACTCTTATAACTGATTCTTTAGCTTGTGTATTATATCTTATTTATTAAAATAAATTGAGAAATTTGGAGAGGTTTACATTGAATTTACAAAATAGGTATGTAGTTTCTCTTTATTCTAATTATGGTAGTAGAGCTTTATTGAATTAATACATGAATGTCAGGAATATGATTAGTAGATTCTAAGACTTTATGATCTTTGCAAGAGGCACTATAATCACTAATGAGCCATGCTAAAATTGAATTAGCTAATAGGAATTTCAAGTCTCAAAAATTATATGATTAGACAGTTTATGTAAAGATTTCCCTGATTTCCATAAAAATGGAAGGTATCTACTACAGCCTTCCACAATCTGACTATATGGTTATGACTGATGGATGCTTATTATAGTGTTTCAAATAATTGGAAAATCATTAGTGTTTATGATAGTAAAGCTTGATTTAGTGGTAGTATAAAAAGCAACTATTTTTATTCTATTTTCAAGAATAGAATTTGATGTAAAGTTCTGAAGACCTTAATAGAAGACAGATTTGTAGCTAAGGAGCTGCTAAGATTTAAGGTATAGCTATTTTTAGTGAATAAGTTTAATTGAGCAAGTCCTTTTTTATTTATTTATGGAAAAGTAAATCAAGAAGTGAAAAAAGAATACATAAGTCTGATTTGGTATTTTAATAATGGAATTTTTAAATGTTGCAATGAAAGGCTAAAACTTGGTTTGCCTAATGATACTCGTATTCATTTTATCAGTGCTTATGCTCCAATGCTATATTTAGACAAATATTCTTTTTGATTTGATATTTCATTAAAAACACTGAAAGAATATTTTTTTTTGAAAATTTTAATAAATATGTTAATACAAATAATAAACCCTAGTCCAGAGTCATTGGTAATAATGATATTGACAATATAAACTCAAATAGTCTGCTGATATTGAATATTTTGCATAATTCTTTTATTGACTCTCATGAACAGTTCATTATTGCAGAAAAATCTCTATAAAGGAATTTGAATATATCCATTCATGCTCAAAACATTGACATACAGTTGGATTACATTATGAAGGAATCTAAAATCAAAAGTTTATATTATACATATAGTTATAAGTATAGATTATTGGACAGAATAGATATTTACAAGAAATTTTGTTCATTCTTTAGAAGCTTTTACTATCTGTGCTAAATGTTAATTATTTAACATTAAAATTGCTAGTTTAGCTTTTTAAAATTATATTAGTGAGGTTGAGTATATTGTGGATACAAGTAAGACTATTCTTGGATTACTTAAAAAGAAAAAATCCCGATTAAAAGGAAATAAAGCATTTTTTGCTTGGTAGAATAATAAATCGAATGTGGAGTTACATAAGCAGATAGAGATTTAGAGGTAGGTATTCAACAACTGACAAGAAAACTTAAGAAGAAAGACATTTGATCATGGTGATTGTATATATTTATATTTGATATATTATAAATAACATGGATGAAAAAATTTATATCTTATCTTACAAATGGTATATTTTTGTACATAATTATAATATTTTATACAGGTTAAAGGAATCATTAATATTATTTTTGAAAGAGATGCAACTCAACTTTTTTAAATTTAATTTTTGACATGAATCTCCAAAAATCACCTGTAATAGTCTGTTTTAGTGTTTACAGTGATATGGTGTTGATATTTGTTTTTTTTAATATATACTACTATGCTTACTGTTTTGAATTTGTTTCATTGGTTTCTCTTGTTTTTAAAAATGTAGATCATCTTCTACTCATTCTTTCTCATCATTACATTATATAATATTCATTTTGGTACTCTGATATCCAATCATATTTAAATATATATGTTTGTACAGCTTGTGATGATGGTGAATTCTTTAATATAGTAATCTCTGCATCATGTAATAGTATTAATTTTTTAAAAGAAATATAACATCTTTTTCTTCAATATATCCTGAAATTTTTTTGTTATATTTATTTCTATATTTACATATTTGCACTACTTTTTGAGTAATATATAAATCTTTTTGAGAATTGCTTTCAATTAAAAGATTATACTTTAACTAAAATAACAATTTAAAAGAACCCAATGAAAATGTATTTTTTTAAAAAAGTTTTACCAATGTATATTTTGATTTGTCAGTACTAAGCATATCAATCCAAATATCACTTAATTTCCAAAGACATTAAATTTAAGTGTGTTATAAAAATAAGTTAGTGAAATATTAATATGATGAATAAACTTAAGAAGTTAATTCAATTTTTTTATTATGATAAGAAATTTGGACCAAAAGCAAAAAAACTTTTTGATTAGAATTGTATAAACAACAGATTGTTTTATAAGTTTGCCTCATATATTGAAACTATATGGTTAATGTATAAATTAATTTTATGGTTAATGTATAAATTGATTTTAGGCATTTAATTAAAAAAAATGTTTAAATACTATATCAAATTGTATACTAATTTTTTTTGTTGTTATATAATTGATTTAAAGATGTGATTTATTACATTATTTAAAACTTTAAGAGTTATTGTTGCTGATTGTTCATTATAAGTGAGAGATTGTGAGAGAAATGACTCATTTTTTTAAAGAAGGAGGTGGGGGGATCTTGTTCAGTTTTAGTTTAGTTTGGAAAATGTTTTCTGTCCCAAACTTGTATATTTGTTTTAATCCTATTTATAAATTTTAAGAAGTATTATTTATTTAACCAAAATTTTGATATTATAATAGAATAAAAAACAATTGGCAACTGGAAGCTAACTTGTAATTGGAATTTAAAAAGCAATTTAACATGGATATTTCAAGCCTGTTATTTCCAGGAAATAATTTGGGATATTGTAAAGAATGCCTTTGCAAAACTCTTATGGATGAAATAAAAAAATATCAGACTTATGTTTAACAATATGGAAGAAGAAACTGTTTACTTCATTTACATATATATCTGAAAATATACTACTAGGAAAGAATAGGAGGAACAACAATGTGTAATACATTTGGGTAAATGTATATGAACTTATTCCAATAATGTTTGACTTATTATAAAAAAAATGTATAAAAGTAACACTAGTATGTGTACTTATATAAAATTATGGTAATAGTATGAATACTGAACCCTACCATCTGATGGCGCTCTTTTTGCCCAATTCACATCAATATACCGATTCACGGCCATCTGTTTGTTTACATAATATTATGGTAAAAGATTTTTTTTTTTTTTTCAACCGGTTTGTCAACGGTAAACTACCCAAGTTTTTTTTTATTATATAATATTACGGTAAAAGATTTTTTTATTTTTTTTAAAACCGGTTTTTAATTTTTTTCGTCTGCGATAGTAAACCACCAAATTATTATTTTTTTATTTCACCTGGTTTTTTTTTTTGTTTTTAATAAACAAATACTTTGTTTTTAGATGGTCTAGGGTGTTGGTTTGATTGTAAATTAACGACTAACTGTCCGTAGGTTTCTTTACATAATATTACTTATATTTTTTCACACGGTTTTTTTTGTTGGTTCGTTTTTTTAAGAAACAAATACTTTGTTTTTAGATGGTATAGGGGTGTTGGTTTGCTTTTAAATTATCGATTAACACTCCATCAGTTTGTTCACACAAAAATACGGTAACAAACACTTGTTTTTAGATGGTGGCGGGGGTTGGTTGTTTGCTTTTAACATATCTTTTTTTTTTTTGTTTTGTTTTGATTTGCTGAAAGACTTCAACAATTCGGTACTTTTGAATAAGCCTTCCTTAATTTTTTGGGCCTTTAATTTAAAAAAAAGGACATAAACAGTTTTTTTTTTAAGCCGGGGGAGGTGGAGTGACAGGAAAGGTTTGTTTTGATTTTTAATTATTGACTTCTTTTTGGATTTTCTTTTTGAACATTTTATTATGTTACCTCACAGTTCATTATTATTATTATTATTATTATTTTTTGGTGGGCACTTCTTTTTTTGTGTGTGTGTGTAATAAAATATGACCTACTTTAACTGTTAATGAAACTTACCAAATATTACCTACTTACTTTATAATCATGTGAACAACAAAACAAGTTACCCCATAAAATAATTTATTGAATCAAAAAGAAACAAAACTTTGGACAAGTTGTGAAGCAAAACAAGTAAAAAAAAAATTAAAACACCACCATTTACGGGGGCATAAAAAACAGCAGCCAAAAGTAACATGCAAATAAAATAACAGGGAAGCCTCAAAGCTGTAAGTAACGGGATTTTGGAGCCTTTGAACCAACAACTTCCTTACGTAGACCTATATAGGTACGCTTCTAGGAGTTTTTCTGGTAAAACACAATATTGTGCATCCACTTGTGTGGTTATCTGGCAATTTACTCAGCTTCGACCAATTCGGACAACTTGCAGACAACATTTGACAGTTCTCGCATGGATTCGTGCATAAACGGGCATTTGCCTGCTTAATCGGAAAAAACTGCTGAAAAGAACCTTTTCAAGTTGTGTGCAGTTCAAAAGTGTAGGGAAGCATGTGTGACATGGCAATTCTTAATATGGAATAGTAATTCCACTACGTTTTCTAAAAAATTTGCTATGCAATGGGCGTAGTATTTCATTACGTAATCGTAGAATACTAGGCAGCCTGTTACGGCTCAAAAAACACCTCTTATACTGTCATCTGTAAGTTAAGGCTGCTAAAATAGTATATTGATGTGCGTTTTGTGAAAAACAGCGCCATCAGACGGTAGGGTTCAGTGTTCATACTATTACAAAAATTATAATAAAAATAATAAAGTATAATGGTAATAATATATTTTATAAATAACTAATAATATACAGCAGAAGTATTTTCAGTTAATTTCATAACTTTCTTCAACTGAAAACTATTTCAATTTAGTAGGATTAAACTTTACTTCTGCTAGATTTAAATATTTTCAATTGAAGAAGATTAAGATACCTGAAAATAATTCTGAGGTTTATTATTAGTTATTTATAAAATATATTATCACCATTATACTTTTATTATTTTTACTATAATTTTATTACAATAATTATTCTATAACATATTTTATTTATTTACATTTATAGTAGTGTACTTATATATTTACTCATGATTGTGTCACATTAAACTTACACTTTATGCCACATACAAGTTACAAATCATATAGCTTAGCCTTTTCTCATTTAATATTTCAAACACTGATAGCCAAATCATATAATGAATATGGTTTTGTCAGATTTAGTTAGCTATTGAATTCACTTAACTTCTCCCATTTCTGAATATCTTTCTATTGTCTTATCAAACATAGACAATTAATTTTATACTCATATTTCGAACATTATATTTATTTTTTCTGATATATGTTTTACATTTAAAGATGAAATATATTGTACAACTTCGTAAATTATAGTACTATATTAGTATGCATTGAATTTAAAAAATGAATTTTAATGCAAAAAAGTGAATATAATTAAATTGAGGCTTAAACTGAATCTTTTTTTTTGTTTTGTTTTATATAAATGACCTTTAGTTTAAATAAAGCTTTATAGTAAAAATGATTTTTTTAAGCTTAATTCTCAAAAAACATTATTAAGAGATATAAAAAATTATAAAATTACCTCTAGTTTAGTACATTGTACAGGCTTAAACCTGCATTTATATATGTAATATATGTGGGGTTTGAACTCAGACTTTCACATGACCCACCACTCTCAGTGCCATCTCATATTGCTGACCCACCTGATCACACACATGTTGAAAAGATAAATAATCACCAATATACATATTTCATGCTAAACCAGCAATCATCAATTGTTCTAGATCAGTGGTCTTCAACCTTTTCACACCTGCGGACCGGTAAAAATAAGGATAAGTTTCCGCGGACCAGCAAAAATAAGGATAAGATTTCGTAAACCGGCAGAAGTCTATAGATAAATTTTCTTAAAGATAAGCATAATTGTTATAACTGATCAAAACACAATGTTAAATATATAAGATAAAGTTTTATATATATATATGGAGTTTATATAATAAAAAACTTTTTTTTAAATTTTTTTAGAAAAGTAATAATAAATTTAATTCTACCCCCCCCCCCCCCCATAAACATCTGTGATAACTAGAAAAACAAATTAATTTATGAATGATTGATTAGATTTTGTTTTAGTTCTGTTTTCTTTTTTTTTTTAATTGGGTAAAAATGAGATGAAAAAATAAATAAAAATTGGCTCTATTAATTAAAAGTTTAAACTCTTATTATTTATTATTACAAACTTTTTCTGCCCGTCTAGCACGCAGACCTGCAGAAAAGTTACGCGGACCAAGGGTTGAAGAACACTGGTCTAGATTACTATCCGCACACACATATATATAATCAGTACTCAGCTTTATATTAAGATAGCCAATCTTTATACTTTAATGGACAGGCTTCAAACTATTCCAACTCACAACTCTTTAGCCCTCCATTTCATTGAAAATCTGATGATGGAACATTCAAAGTCCTTGTTAGTGCCAAGGTTGTCATCCTACCCATGTTGACATATATATTAGTCCTTGTGACCCCTCATGTACAAGAGAATAATCCATTTATACATACATATGCGAGCGATGGGCAGACCTTTTACACACTATTTATATAAATTACATTGTACGGGCTTAAACCTGCATTTATATATGTAATATATACGGGGTTTGAACTCAGACTTTCACACGACCCACCACTCTCAGTGCCATCTCATATTGCTGACCCACCTGATCACATACATGTTGAAAAGATAAATAATCACCAATATACATATTTCATGCTAAACCAGCAATCATCAGTTGGTCTAGATTACTATCCTCACACACATATATAATCAGTACTCAGCCCTATATTAAGATAGCCAATCTTTATACTTTAATGGACAGGCTTTTCTATAGTTTAGTAAAGTAATATAAACATTCTGCTATAATACTATAAAAGAGGGTTAAATCAATAAATGCCAGTGTTCCCCATAAATATCTTTGAGTGGTATAGCATATATGTGTCCAAGACATTTTAGATTATTGCTTGCTTGTCGTAACATTTTGTATGTGTATGTGTTATTAGTTATTTGTGTCTTTAGTAATAAAAATGTTAATATTTTTAATTATTCTACATACTGCACAATAATTTTAGCCATAAGTGAGATAAATGGAATTAGAAAACTGTGAACATCTGGAAAGATGATTTTCATGTTGGAGAATGATAAAACTATCAATATATATGTTCAGAGTATTTTATATCTTTTTTGGAATAGAAAGGGTAAAAAAATACAGAGGCTAGTGAAGAAATTTTAAGATTAAGAAATTCATGTTTGTAATACCATGGAAAAAATAGAAACTCAATAATATGAATTAACAAAAAGCAAACGGCAAATGAATAGCATCGATGTAACTTTTTTTTTTTTACTTTTAATAAGTTTAGGTTTAAGCATTGGTGCTCTATTCAGAAGTTGGATTCAATAAATTAATTATATATATATTTTTACACATATTTTTGATTTTGTTATTATGTGGGATAGCAACTTTGCTCTAGAATGAGTCTGGAACAGTTATCCTCAAATACACACATTTCGATGTATGGGTAGTTGAACACCATTCAGTAACCATCTTAATTACGTTTGTTGTATAAAGCTGTTATTTATGTGCAGCAGCTTGCATATGCTTTTTTTTTTGTAATTTTATTTTAGAGTGGTGTAAAATATTTTAATGTTTTTTTTTAAAAAATTATTAAAATATCTGATAAGTTATATATATCTAAAACTTTGCATGAACAAAATATATATGCATGGAATAATTAAATATTAACCTATTAATATTTTGCAGTCTAGATAATTATTAAAAAGTTTAATTTTGTATAGTCAATTATTTACAGCTACATTTTTTTTAAAAAAAAGGTACAAGTATATATTTGGAGAAGTAAAATATGAGTTGAATCTAGTAATATGAAAATATATCATATCATTTACACCTTTCTTGAATACTTTATCAATACTGTCCTGCAGTCATCATCAGAGCTACAATATTCAAATATATCATTATATAATTGATATACTTATACACATATTCATATACATAATTAAATACACAAAATGAACAAAAATAAATTATATTTTAATCTCACCATTATAAATAATCATTTCCCATTTTATTAATTTGCTCTTATTTTAAGAGTAAATTAATAAAATGGGAAATGATGATTTATAATGGTCCGATTAAAACGAAGAGTAAATTAATAAAATAGGAAATGATTTTATAATGTTCAGATTAAAATGTATATTTTTGTTTATATTGCGTATTTAATTATGAATAAATTAATAAAATAGGAAATGATTATTTATAATGGTCAGATTAAAATATATTTTTATTTATATTGTGTATTTAATTATGTATATGAATATGAGTATAAGTGTATTAATTATATAATCATATATTTGAATTTTGTAACTCTGATGATGACTGCAGGACAGTCGAAACTGTTAGTTTTGATATAAATAAAAAGCATTGATAAAGTGTTCAAGAAAGGTGTAAATGGTATGATATGTTAAAGTAGAAATCAATACATCGGAAAAGGAAGAAGAAAATTAATATGGAAATATCATTTATTATAATGTATATGTTAAATTCAAGAATGGGTGTTATTGAATATATTATGAATATTTTATTTGGTTGCATGCATTTGTAATAGAAATAATAATAATAGATATTGAGTTCCTCAACTCTAAAATATTGTGCGTCAATGTGTAGTTAAGAAAATTGCATCTAAATTGAATATCAACAATTTTGATATATGATGAATACATATGTTATATATAGTCAAAATAAGAATCATAGATCACATGACCCTATTCTCTTAAGCTTGTGAGTTATAAACAATGAGGATTGCCAATTCCTCAACAAGTTTTGTGATAAATGCTTAGCCAAAGAAAGCATTTAAAATATCCCTGTCAGGACCCCCCCCCCAAACCCCTGCCCATGGTTTCGTGCTTTGGCACTCCTCAGAGAGGCGCCAGGGTAGGTTCAGACACTAGATCTAAAAATACCAACCCAAAGCCAGCATTTATCTAAAAGTTATCTATTGGATGGAAAATCTGAAATTTTCAGACACCTACATGTCTTCAAACCCAGCTATCCAACTCAAATAGCTATATGGAGCTGATAGATCTTCAGCCATACCATATATTAGTAGTCTTAGTAATATAACATCGCATAAGACTTAAGGCATGGTATGGCTGAATATCTATCAGCTCCATATAGCTATTTGAGTTGGATAGCTGGGTTTGAAGACATGTAGGTGTCTGAAAATTTCAGATTTTCCACACAAATAGATAACTTATAGATAAATGCTTGCTTTGGGTTGGTATTTTTAGATCTAGTGTTTGAACCTACCCTGGCGCCTCTGAGGAGTGCCAAAGCACAAAACCATGGTCAGGGGTTTGGGGGGGGGGGTCCTAACAGAGATATTTTAAATGGTTTCTTTGGCTAAGCATTTATCACAAAGCTTTTTGAGGAATTGGCAATCCTCATTGTTTATATGTTATATATGTTTATTTTGAGGTTTACTAGCCAAAAAAAAAAAAAAGACAGAATTTTATTAAAATTCTCTCATGATGATGGTTTATTTATTAACAAATAGACCATCTCAAGTGAAATTCAACAAGATACAAACAACATAAATGTACAAAACAAAATAGTCTTCTCATAATTCATTTCAAAAACCAAACACCTTTGACATCAAAGGATGTTATCATGAAATTGATGGCCTCAGATTCAAGGTTTATCATGTATTTCTTTGACTTTTTTTTAATTTATTTTTTTCATAAAAGATTTTCTATATTCTCAAATAATATTTTATGACACCTATTTTTAACTCTACTTTTATGAACTTTACTTATTCATTAAAACTTAATTTATTTGACCTATCTAAATTTTACGATAACTGCAAGGAATCTTATAAACTATATATATATCTGTCTTTGCAAAGCATGTATTTTACACTAAATATTACGTATAAAAGATATATCTATGTATGACTATTCTTTTCTATAATAATTACATTTATTAGTATTTTTGAATTAGACAACTTATCTTTAATTTTCACAAATATATATATATATAGAATTATAATTTTATACATGTTATATTTTATATAGTTATTTATTATTTTCAGAGATAATTTGATTATAAATTTAAAAGTATATTTTATAATTGAATACAAAAATGAATTTATCAGCGTATATTTTTCTTTCGCAAGCTCAAATATGTTTTAATAAATAATAGATACCAGAAAAATGTAGACTGCTAAAACAGCTATATGTAAAGTGAAATCATGATATTGGTTTAAAAATGAATTTATGAAAAGAATTAGTGTTTCTTTAATCTGTATGTCTCATGTTTTTCAGAGTTGATCATGGGTTTTAATAAACTATATTATGAAAATCTACATAGATTTGCAGTTATTAAATGCAGAGTTTATAATTTTTATATAATTTAGGTAAATTAATATTACTTCACAAGTATTTCCTATAATAATATTGTTAAATAATAAATAAAATTTAAATAATATTGTTAAATAATAAATAAAATTTAACTTTTCAACATGGAGAATGAAAATATATCACCATAAAATGTGATTTTGTGCAGACAAAGATGCTAAACAGACTTAGTAATATGTGAGAAAAATTTTGCTGATGCATTTTCTCAGGTTAACATGTTTACAAATATTCTAATCCATTGGTAGAATTTCAATATATATAATAAGTTATTAGTAATTTCAAAAAATATAATAATTAGTAGGTGAGAAGTAAATGAGTTCTGTGATTCCCCACCATTTTGAGTAACAAAATTATACTGCTTTTTAAAATTAAGTATAATGTTTATGTACTTGTATGTATCTAATTAGTTTTATCACACAGGGATGAACTCTTGTCAAAAATTCATTCTATAAAAGTAAAGATAGTCATATAAAAACAAAAATGATTAATCACTCGCCAACAAAATAAATATATAGTTGTGTATATAAATAGTATGTTTACATAATTGATAACTAATATCCTACCAAAGAAAATTTGAAAAGTCATGCGTGATAGCACATATGATTTATTTTTAATAATAATATGAATATTGTATATGCTATAAGATTTTTGCATATTTTATTTTAAAATTGGTCTTTTTTTTTTCCAGATATGAATAATTTTCTCAGCATATAAATGGTGCTTTTTTTCCTCCCTAAATATATACTGATTACAAATAAAAGTTTTATTTATATATTAAATCAAGAAATTTCAAGATTTGCCCTATCAATCCTATAATGACTATTGCCATGCGTGGGAGTCCAGCTGGAGGGGACTCCCCACAGGACAATAATCAAGTGCAAAATCCTCCAAGCACATCGCAGTTGCATCAACAAGTTCCAGTTAATAATCAACAATCAGTTCCAACTGTTGTGCAGTCTCCCCAGGTACCCACTGAATGTTCAGGATTGGAAGAGTTTTCTGAAGACCAGGAACCAAATTTCCCTCTTGCAGAATTAGTCAAACTTGATGAAATGATAAATAGGCCGAGATGGGTTGTTCCAGTTTTACCTAAAGGAGAATTAGAAATCTTATTGGATGCTGCAATTGATCTTTGTAAGAAAGGTAACTGTTTTTTATTTTATAATAAAAATATATTTTAAGATACAAAGAGGAATGATTTTAATACATTTGAAAAAAAAAATTATTTCAGGAGTTTTTGTTTATGAACTAAGTTTGTTTGAAACACACACATTTATGAATCATTGAATACAATTTTTTTTAATAATCTTCAAGATTTAGAACCATGATATTATTTAAAGAAGCAATTGGAAATTGATGCAGTTATTTGTTTAAAGATTGACATTTATTTGCTGTTATAATGTAGGACTTTTTCCATTATCATAGTAGGCTAGTTTGTTAAAACTTCACTTTAAATTCAGTACTTATGAATCTAATGATCATTGATTCAATTCCCATGCTGGCATTATCATTAGTCAGACTGGTAATAACGTCTGAAAAAGATATGAGAGTAATTCTATTCAAATTATGTTCTTCTATACCAGTGGTCCCCAACTCTATGCCTGCGGGCACCATGGCGCCCGCAGACCATTCTATGTGTGCCCGCCACTATGCCAATACGATAAAACATTATTTATCTGATACAAATAAATTTCATTTTTAAAATTTCTTATAAATTATTGTATTATATTGTAATCAAATGTTAAAATTTTATTTTTGAAATAAATATTTTTTGTACATTATGTGTATTATTAATAAGATCCAACTATAAATTTATATTGAAAAAATAAATGGTGCCCGCCACCTGGCCAGTATTATAGAATGTGCTCTTTAAGTACAAAAAGGTTGGGGACCTCTGTTCTATACCAACCCATGTAGTATAAGTAATTGTTAAATTTATTTTGCAAAGTATAAATAAAGTTTGAATTCTTCTCAAAACAATTAAGTGATGCAAGAACTCCAAGATATAACTATTTATATTAATATTTCACAAGTTAAAAACTTGACAGTCTATAATATAATATTTTACAGAGGATGGAAAGAAAATATTTACTTTACAAAGAAAGGGGAAAGAAAATTGTTGATATTTTTATTATAATAATTTTTTGGATAATGGAGTTTTATTTGTAAAAATAAATCAGGCTATATATACTCGTATATATATATATGATTTTATAGTATTATTTTTAAGAGATTCCATGTAGTAGAAATAAAATAACCAAATGCTGACATTTCACTACAATAACAAGTATTTTCTCAGAGCTTCTTTCCCAAATTATAAAAATGTGTGTGAGATTTAAAATTGTTTTTGCCTTTTATTTTCTCCTTATACTCAAATTCTATTGGTAGAGAAATTTTAAAAAATATTTTATCTTCCAATAGCTTTTCCCAAATATTGTTAATTTTTTTCAATTTACAACTCTCATTTATGCTATTGGGCCTTTTACAAATCTCTATAGCTTTACTTAGCAGTCCCTGGTCATATTGTTCAATTTACGACCAGGGTTGCTAAGGAAACTAGAGATTTTTAAAAGATCCAATAACATAAATGAGAAGTGTGAATTGAAGAAAATTAACAATATTTGAGAAAAGGTATTGGAAGATAAAATACTGTTTAAAACTTCTCGACCAATAATAGAATTTAAATTTGAGGAGAAAATAAAAGTAAAAAACGATTTTAAATTTCACACACATTTTTATGATTTGAGAAAGAAGTAGTTTTGAGGAAAGTACTTGTTATTGTACTGAAACATTAGCTATTTAGTTTTTTTTTTTTTTTTTATGCTAAGTCTATGACATATAATAGTTGAAAGTTGGATAAGCATATACTGTTTAAAAAATAAAAAAAACCCAGACTTTATTATATGATCTTAGTATATTTATGATTATTTTACTTTTACTACATGAAATGTAAAATCATACTATTTAATCATCAATTATCTGTGAGAATATTAGAATTATCATATAGGTATTAATTATAAATGAGCTTTTGTAAATTATTAAATTAATTTGCTTTACATTAGTGAGTATAGTATTTATTTTTCTATATAAGGCAAATATTTTAACAACTTATGAAAATGAAAAATACCAATAATTAGTTAATTCTTATAATGTATATTGGGTATTAAATATTTAAAATAATGATTATCAAGTATAGTAAATTATTGTTAGTTGATTAATTTAAATAAATATAAATATTATATATACTGTATCATATCTGACCCCATGCGTGTAAATAAGGCTAGTCGTGTTTGTTTTCAATAAACTACTTCCATATTTCACATAAAAATGTTCTTGAAAAAAAAAAAAAGTAATAAATCTATCAGTTTCATTTATGAAACTAGGATATGAAACTGACTATTTTGATGTTTTGTTTTGTTTTTCTTTTAAAGAAATATTTTTATTATTTGGATTATATAAGAAACATTTTTTGGAAAAAAGGAGATTACACTTTTGGAACAAAGAAAAAAAAACTGTTGTTCAATTTATAATTGATAAAATTGTTTTTAAGTTTTGATTAACAAATATCATCAACCAGAAATGATTTTTTTTTGTTTTTATATAAAAGTGATAAGATAATTGGCATAGAAGAAAATTCACTATTTTATGAATGTTCTGTGATAAAAAATTCCAATGATAGTCTAAACAAATGATAAACCATTAAAAACACTTCTAATATTAAATATATTCAAGAAAAACTGTTACTGCTAATATTTGGAATTAAATAGTATTTAATACTCTATGAACTTTATAGATTCTAATGGCTTTTTAATTTTAATTGAAGAACTTTTGGTGGTAAGTTTTATGATGGACTTTTACCAAATACTTGTTATAAATTTAGATTTAGGACTAGCCTGTAAAAAAATTGATTCTATAATTTTTTATAAATATTGTAATATTTTTTTATTCCTTATTTATATTATTTTGTCCATATATGCAGAATCATATTACCATCTTGTCTAAATATTACCTAGTTAGATGATTTAACTATGGTATTGATACTTTGTATCCTAATGTATTTTTATAATAATATAATTTCAAAAATGTGTCACATAATCTTGTTTATAAGCATTGCAGTATATATTTAATTTACAGAAAAAAAAATTCCATGATGTAATTCTAGATCAGGGATGCCCAACCCGTAGCTCGCGAGTCACATGTGGCTCGCATAACTGTTTAATGTGGCTCGAATTGCACTCTTCAAAAAAATTGATAAAATATTTTATGTTCCTTGATGGCACATGCACACACTAAAAAATAAACATTTTTACAATACAAACAATAACGATATGCAGTGTCAGGTTTCACATTAAATAAAATATATTTTTCCTGTAATTGTAATTTATATGTATGTTACCAAATTTTTAATAAATAAAATGTATTTACATTTTTTTTTCTTTTTAACATATTACACCATTTTTTTTTTTTTGCTGTACACGTTTGGTTTGGTGCTATATATATATATTGTGTTTAGTGCTCTTGTATATATTGTTGTTTTTATCGAGAAAGATCCTTGTAGACGTTTGGTTTGGTGCTGTATATATATTGTGTTTAGTGCTGGAAATAGTTTTTATCGAGATAGATCCATGTACACGTATATATTTTGCTGTATATATCGATGTTTAGTGCTGTAAACAGTTGTTTTTATCCGTGTACACGTATATATTTTGCTGTATATATATATATTGATGTTTAGTGCTGTAAATAGTTGTTTTTATCGAGATAGATTCGTGTACACATATATATTTTGCTGTATATATTGATGTTTTCATCAAGAAAGATCCGTGTACACGTTATTTTGGCCACCTTAGAAACGGCGGATTGATACCAATGTGAATAGGCCATCCCCCCCTCCCCCCACCTATCTCCCTACATTGCAGGTTTAGTACCCAAGTACCATGTTTATAAATGTAATATGAAAAATGTAATATATAATTGTGGCTCCCCAAATTTTTTAAATTCTCAACTGGCTCGCGTCAAGTTAAAGGTTGGGCACCACTGTTCTAGATATTATGATGTTAAATAATTTGAATTAAGGAAGTAGAGGGTAGTAGCAAATTACTATTATCAGTGTTTATTGGTATTCATAGTACTTTTTTGCCATTTTATTACAGCTTGCCAAGTGGTAGAGAACATATTTACATAGAATATATGTGTAATACATGATTATATGAGAATGGCAAGCATTGGTAAATTTTTACTAGTAATACCACAATTTGTATCACCCATAGTAAATATTCTGTAATACACATTATAAAATTGCTTTAAGATTGAACAATTTCTTGAGAAATTAATCTTTCTAATGTAATTATTAATAATTATTTGAACAAATTTTAAAGAAAAACTGCTTGTATTCAAACCAAGAAATAAGTTCTGTAAAAATCAATGGTTATTGATTTCATACTGCACTTCATATTTCTGTATTAATTTATTGCTTGAAAAATTATGATGTTTGACAATATGCTATTGATATTGAAAGCTGTAATTGATCAATTATTAATAATTTTTTGAATTTTATAATTTTGGAAAAGCAATAAATGATCATACATAAATTGATATTACATGGTAATAATATTGATTGTTGAAGATTTAGTCTTATATTTTTAGTAAAGAATTCTGTAAGAATTATTGAATTTTTTATATTTAAAAAATTACTAATTTGGACTATTAAATAATTTATTCAAACAAAACAAATCATTTCTACAATAATAATAATAATAATAATTTGAAAACATTTAAAAATGTCAGAAAAATTGATATTGGAATTCTAGATTTTAATAAATTGGTTTTTTATGTTAATGTATTATATATAAATAGTGTTCTATATTGTTTAGTAGCTTGATAGATTATCAGGCCAGAGAATCAAACTCTGTCATGTCCGATGCTTGAATATCGTACAACCTGAGCAATAAACCATTCCTTTTCTATGCAGATGTTATTCTTTGAAGAGTAGAATTGTCAGTAATTGATATTTTCATGACATCTAGTTATCATCTTTTGTTTAGTTAAAAGTAATTCATCATTCTTTTTACTTTAGGAATATTTGTGGAATTATATTATTTTTGGAGTAGTTACTATTAAAAATTTAAATTATTATTGAATTTTTTTTATAAATTATATCTAGACCTCTCTGACTCATTTTTTTTTTTTAAAGCTAGTTATTTTTGTTATTTTTATTTTATGTGGTTGATGTAATTACTAAATAAGAATTTGTTTTTATTCCAGCAGCAATTGGTTTATCATTCTGTGTAGTAAAACATCGCTATTATAACATTATTAAAAATAAAGGTGCTTTTCTCACGTACTAGACGAGCCACCAGGTGGCGCTGCAGAACCACCAAGAAGCCTGTAAATAATAAATTTCTATACAAAAATAGCTGAAAATCGTTGGAAAATTAAAATTAAAATGCCTAAGGCAAGATATCAAAAGTAAGTAAAACTCAAGTAAAATTTTTTGCCTAAGGCAAGTATAAAATCAAGTGAAATAATACGTAAATTTTAAAAAAGTACACACAAACACAAGTGAAATAATACGTAAATTTTAAAAAAGTACACGCACACAAAATTGGTAAAAATACACAAAATAACATTAAAATTAAAATGCCTAAGGCAAGATATCAAAAGTAAGTAAAAATCAAGTAAAAATTTTTGCCTAACGCAAGTATAAAATCAAGTGAAATAATACGTAAATTTTAAAAAAGTACACACACACAGTGAAATAATACATAAATTTTAAAAAAGTACACATAGAACAAATCCTCAACCCCCACAAAAATTATAACACCTAAGGCAAACAAATCAAAAAATTAAAAATCAAGCAAATTCTAAAAAAAAAACCAAAAAAACACTATGAAATTCGAATTAGGCAACAAAAACAGAAAAACTTTAATGGTAAAAGTCAAAAAATTAACAATGGCAGGCAGATGGTGCTTCATTAAAATGGCAGGAGATTATATAAACTAAAAAGCAAAAATGAACATTACACGAGAGCTTCTATTTATCAAATTAATTATACTCTGCTTTATATGGATAAGCTTTATATTAATTTTAATATCAAACATAATTGATAAATCATAAATATTAATATTATTTGTGCTCAAATATTTTATAGGTATAGAACACAAGCATACACACACACACGGTGTATATTAACGAATAAAGAAAATTACAAGAGAAAAGCAATCACGTCCAAATCCATTTATTTAGATGTAGAATATTATTTTAAAATTATGAATAGTTTCTCAGTTGATCACTTTCAAAAGTCTTTATTCTCTGCGTTGAAATTATGGCATATACAGTAATCAAAAATAAGTCAAATACCCCACCCCCCTCTACACTGCAGGCAAACCAAAATAAAAAAAGCAACACAGATATGGATAAGCTTTCTATTAATTTTAATATCAAACATAATTGATAAATCATAAATATGAATATTATTTGTGCTCAAATATTTTATATATATAAAACACAAACATACACACACTGCATATATTAACAAATGAATAAAGAAAATTACAAGAGAAAAGCAATCATGTCCAAATCCACTTATTTAGATGTAGAATATTATTTTAAAATTATGAATAGTTTCTCAGTTGATCACTTTCTAAAAGTCAATGTACTATCATTTGGTTAATGCTGTAATATAGGAGTGAAGAAATATATGCAATAAAAGTTTATACTACCTGTGTTTCTCCTGGGATAATGATGAAAATATTAAAACAATGGTAATAATTTGTTCGGCTGGTGACTTCTATGTGTTTAATCTAATTAATTTCAGGAATTGGTATTGATTCTCTTTAAAAGGGGGTTACTGTTGAAATATTTCAGTAGCGTCTTCTTTCCAGTATTGGCAAAATTATAATTATTAAAATTATTTATTATAGATTCGATCTAATCCAGCTGCAATTTAGTATTGCATCATACATTTTAATAACATGTGGAGAATTATTTTCTTCAAAGTAGTATCAGATGAACTGTCCTTATCAAAAAATATATTATTCTCTATATTTCTTTTTTTGTAGACTTATTTTTTTCTAGAAAGTTATCACCCACCTGGTTTTGAGGTCCAGTTTCTCTTTAAACAAAGCAAAAAGCTTTCCCCACCTTTTTGTCTTTTCAAGGTCAGGAAATTTTGTTGACCACCTGAAATTTGTTTTTGACTTTTATTTTTTTGTTTTTCTTTTTACATTATTTACATAATGTATACAGTTTTAATTTTTTTTTCATTTAAGATCTCTTTTCTGTATTATAATGAAATGAACTGCATTAGCTTCTATCTTCGAAATCAAATTTATATTTGTTGAATTTCGTTCATTCATTCATCCATCAATACAGCATATATATATACTCGTGTTTCAATAAAATACAAGAGAATAAACACCCCTCCCCTTTCATACTTCGTCTTTATTTTAACCCTTCCTCTACCATTTTAAAAAGTCAAATATACTCGAATAAATAATATAAGAACTATATACACGTGTGTGTACAAATTTTTCTTTTGTGAAACAGGGTTTGAATCCACCCTGTCACAATATATATATGGATGTTCTCAAAATATGAAAATAAAGATTGATTATGATGAGTTAAAAGAAGTTAAACAATTACAAATACCTTGGTTGGATTATTAATACAGTTGGAAACATAATGGAGATGAAATTAATCATAGAATGAAAAAGGAAGATTTTTAATAAATGTGTTTTACCAGTTCTTACTTATGGATCTGAGATTTGGACACTTAATAGAAGAGCAACATAGAGACTTCAGACTACTCGGAGAAGTATGGAGAGATGCATGTTAGGAGTAACAAGAAGAAATCGAAACCGCAATATATGGGTAATAGAACAAACAGGTGTTACTGATCTCATTGAAAAAAATAAAAGACTGAAGTGGAGTTGGGCTGGACATATTGCTAGAAAAGATGATAATAGATGGACAGTTGAAATCTTAAAGTGAATTCCAAGAGATTGTAAAAGAGCCAGAAAGGGACCACGTGAGATGAATGAAATAAGAAAGTGTGCTGGGGTGATGTGGAGAAAGCTAAAAATCGGAGATTGATTGAACTTGGAGAGACCTTCATCCTGCAGTGAATTGATAATGGTGGTTGATGATGATTTCAGCCTAGTTTTAAAAAATGCTATTATTTGAACTAATTTATTAAATATTATTTAGTAATATTTATATGTACATCCGCACATACTAATAGTTTACAAAAATGCTATTATTTGAGCTAATTTATTAAATATTATTTAGTAATATTTATATTTACATCCACACATACTAATATTTATATGTATATCCGCACATACATATATATATATATTACTAAATAATATTTAATAAATTAGCTCAAATTATATTTACATCCACACATACTAATATTTATATGTATATCCGCACATATATGTACATATAGATATTACTAAATAATATTTAATAAATTAGCTCAAATTAATATCATATTTGTAAACTATTAGTATGTGCGGATGTACATATAAATATTACTAAATAATATTTAATAAATTAGTTCAAATAATAGCATTTTTTAAAACTAGGCTGAAATCATCATCAACAACCATTATCAATTCACTGCAGGATGAAGGTCTCTCCAAGTTCAATCAATTTCCGATTTTTAGCTTTCTCCACATCACCCCTGCACACTTTCTTATTTCATCCATCTCACATGTGGTCCCTTTCTGGGTCTTTTACAATCTCTTGGAATTCACTTTAAGATTGCAACTGGCCATCTATTATCATCTTTCCTAGCAATATGTCCAGCCCAACTCCACTCCAGTCTTTTATTTTTTTCAATGAGGTCAGTAATACCTGTTTGTTCTATTACCCATATATTGCGGTTTCAATTTCTTCTTGCTACTCCTAACATGCATCTCTCCATACTTCTCCGAGGGTCTGAAGTCTCTATGTTGTTCTTCTATTAAGTGTCAAAGTCTCAGATCCATAAGTAAGAACTGGTAAAACACATTTATTAAAAATCTTCCTTTTTCATTCTATGATTAATTTCATCTCCATTATGTTTCCATCTGTATTAATAATCCAACCAAGGTATTTGTAATTGTTTAACTTCTTTTAACTCATCATAATCAATCTTTATTTTCATATTTTGAGAACATCCATATATATATATTGTGACTGGGTGGATTCAAACCCTGTTTCACAAAAGAAAAATTTGCACACACACATGTGTATATAGTTCTTATATTATTTATTCGAGTATATTTGACTTTTTAAATTGGTAGAGGAGGGGTGTTTATTCTCTTGTATTTTATTGAAACACGAGTATATATATATGCTGTATGGATGGATGGACGAATGAACGAAATTCAACAAATATAAATTTGATTTCGAAGATAGAAGCTAATGCAGTTCATTTTATTATAATAGAGAAAAAAGATCTTAAATGAAAACAAAATTAAAACTGTATACATTATTATGTAAATAATGTAAAAAGAAAAACAAAAAAATAAAAGTCAAAAACAAATTTCAGGTGGTCAACAAAATTTCCTGACCTTGAAAAGACAAAAAGGTGCGGAAAGCTTTTTGCTTTGTTTAAAGAGAAACTGGACCTCAAAACCACGTGGTGATAACTTTCTAGAAAAAAATGAGTCTACAAAAAAAGTATAGAGAATAATATATTTTTTGGTAAGGACAGTTCATCTGATACTATTTTGAAGAAAATAATTCTCCACATGTTATTAAAATGTATGATGCAATACTAAATTGCAGCTGGATTAGATCGAATCTATAATAAATAATTTTAATAATTATAATAAATAATTTTGCCAATACTGGAAAGAAGACGCTCCCGAAATATTTCAACAGTAACCTCCTCCAAAGAGAATCAATACCGATTCCTGAAATTAATTAGATTAAACACATAGGAAGTCACCAGCCGAACAAATTATTACCATTGTTTTAATATTTTCATCATTATCCCAGGGAGAAACACAGGTAGTATAAACTTTTATTGCATATATTTCTTCACTCCTATATTGCAGCATTAACCAAATGATGGTAAATTGACTTTTAGAAAGTGATCAACTGAAAAACTTCGTAATTTTAAAATAATATTTTACATCTAAATAAATGGATTTGAACATGATTGTTTTTCTCTTGTAATTTTTTTTATTCATTTGTTAATATACGCAGTGTGTGTATGTTTGTGTTTTATATATATAAAATAATTGAGCACAAATAATATTCATATTTATGATTTATCAATTATGTTTGATATTAAAATTAATAGAAAGCTTATCCATATCTGTGTTGCTTTTTTATTTTGGTTTGCCTGCAGAGTGTAGAGGGGGGGGGGTATTTGACTTATTTTTGATTACTGTATATGTCATAATTTCAACGCAGAGAATAAAGACTTTTGAAAGTGATCAACTGAGAAACTATTCATAATTTTAAAATAATATACTACATCTAAATAAATGGATTTGGACGTGATTGCTTTTCTCTTGTAATTTTCTTTATTCGTTAATATACACCGTGTGTGTGTGTGTATGCTTGTGTTCTATACCTATAAAATATTTGAGCACAAATAATATTAATATTTATGATTTATCAATTATGTTTGATATTAAAATTAATATAAAGCTTATCCATATAAAGCAGAGTATAATTAATTTGATAAATAGAAGCTCTCGTGTAATGTTCATTTTTGCTTTTTATTTTATACAATCTCCCGCCATTTTAATGAACACCATCTGCCTGCCATTGTTAATTTTTTGACTTTTACCATTAAAGTTTTTCTATTTTTGTTGCCTAATTCGAATTTCATAGCGTTTTTTTTTTTTTTTTTTAGAATTTGTTTGATTTTTAATTTTTTGATTTGTTTGCCTTAGGTGTTATAATTTTTGTGGGGGTTGAGGATTTGTTCTATGTGTACTTTTTTAAAATTTATGTATTATTTCACTGTGTGTGTGTGTACTTTTTTAAAATTTACGTATTATTTCACTTAATTTTATACTTGCCTTAGGCAAAAAATTTTACTTGATTTTTACTTACTTTTGATATCTTGCCTTAGGCATTTTAATTTTAATGGTTATTTTGTGTATTTTTACCAATTTTGTGTGTGTGTACTTTTTTAAAATTTACGTATTATTTCACTAGATTTTATACTTGCCTTAAGCAAAAATTTTTACTTGATTTTTACTTACTTTTGATAACTTGCCTTAGAAATTTTAATTTTCCATTGATTTCAGCTATTTTTGTATAGAAATTTATTACTTACATGCTTCTTGGAGGTTCTGCAGCACCACCTGGTGGCTCTACCAGTACATGAGAAAAGCACCAAAAAAATTTTAGTGTGCAAGTCGTCTTTTCTGGAATAAAAATTTCATGAATTTTTATAGAATTTATTTATAAATTCACATAAAAATTGTTTTTGATTTCAAATTTTAAAATCTCATCATAATATTTATGCACATTAACCACTAGTTTAATTACTTTTACCATCTTAAATTAATTTTTATATACTAAATGATAAAATTGTAAACTTTTTTGCTGCAATTATTTGTTTTTTTTGTTTTTTTTTTACTACATAGCAATACTTCCATCTATTCATAGTTTATTATTATATATAATAGAGGTCTATATATTTTTTGAAAGCAGCTTATGAAAATACAAATCTATTCGTAAATACTGAATACTTTGAAGAGAAGAGGATATATATTATAACGGGAACTACCATTTTCCATATATATTTTATGCACATATATATAATCTTGAAAGATCACGTGTATGTATATAACAATACACGTATATGCGTATGTTTAAAAAAAATATAATATTATTCCATTTTATCGCCCAGCATATTTATGAACATCAATTTATGACCTCAAGCGCCAATCTTATATTTGTATAAGAATTATGCTGGGAGAGAACTGGAATACCAATATGGAAATGCCCTGGACTAGCTCTGGCTCAGGACGGGTGGTAAATTACCGGCAGTAGATCTAACCCTCTCTTTTTTTTTATTTAAAAAAAAAATTCACAACACAAAAAAAAAACATTCATTTTAAACATTTTTATTAGTAATGACATCTACGGATTTATCAAAAAGAAATATATTGCTTATATAAGTTAAATTAATGTCTCTTTTCTCTTTTAAATCAAGGATTCATATCAGTTTTTTTTTTTTTTGTTTGCTCATTTCTTTCTCTTGCCAAAACTCACACACAAATACGCTATAATATGTATTTTGCACTGAAGATTTAATTGTGGATTAATTTATAAACTAATAAATCCTGTAGGAAATAATTTTGAACTCTCCGTGCAAAAGAAAATAAATTTTAAGTTCACAATTGTCAAATAACAGTTTTCTCATTTTCGTGGAGTAAGCTTACTAACAGCGACATATATATGCAAATAGGACAAATAATACCTGCGTTTCCCCGGGGAATTGATCTAATTCACCTGGTGAATAGAGAATCTCCGGTTCTTTGTCGGTGAACGAACTTTGTTTTTTTTTTTTTTTTTTGAAGTTCGAGTTCCATGGCTGAAGTCTATTTTATTTATTTATTTTTTTCCTCTTGTGGCGATTCAACATTGTTGCTTATTGAGGCGAATTCTCCGGGCTTGACGTCCCTTCTGCGCTATCGGCAGCTGCTATACATTCGGGGGCAAAGGATTCAGATCCTCCGCACGTTGAAGCCTCTACCCCAACCTGACCATATTTTATCAAAATGTATATTACGTTGACCGTCCGCTTTCTTCTACCTCCAAACTTATACTAATCCTTAATTTTTTTTTTTTTTTTAATTATCAAATTTATCTTTTCATTCATTTTCAATTATATTTCCATTCACATTCCATATGCCTTTGTTGGAATGCACCACAAAAGCTTTTTACACCTATTTCTTTCCAATTAATATTTAATTAGAATTAGACATTCCAAGATTTTTATAATAATTACTTCCACTGTTCTGCAAAATCACTGTCTTCCATCTTGATATTTATAGTTCATTTGTTGACTTAATATGTATATATTTAAAAAGTTTATCAAACGAAATGTTTCTTTTTTATTTTTATTTTGTGAATTTTTCATTTTTAATGGTTCAAACGCACTCACCCATATACATAGCAATATGTATAGCTGCGTTTGGCAAAAGAGAGAAAAAATCAGAGCAAATGTATAACCCCCCATACCTCTTTTATGAGTTCTTTTTAATTAAAATAACTAAATCAATTCAATACGACCACGCAAATGACCGTTGATTGTACATCAAACTGTAAATATTAATTTTGTTAGTAAAGTAATATATATATTTTTTTAATAATGCGTTAAGCATACGAATCGGTATTTGTCTAATTATCCCAACAGGGTTTGATTATGCCTGCCCTGTTGTAATACCCCCCTCCCGGAAGCCTTCAAATATGGTCTATCGATTTTAGTGGCTCCTAAATATCGTGAACCATTTGTAATGGCATGGGCTTGAGGGAACGAGCATTGTACAATCCCCTTACCTTCTTCCCAGTTTTTACCCAGAATGCATTATCCCCTTGGCACTTAACAATAGGGAAAGGTCCCTCATATAAACTGCAAAATTTTTTACAGATAAATTTCCCCGGTTCGCTCACATGTGGGGTTTTCACCATGACTAGATCGCCAACTTTAGACCAATGAGGCCTCTCTAGTGTATGTTTGTTTTTTTCCTGACTCCTCTTGACAAGTGTATGATAAGCCTGCTCTTGGTCCTCCTCCACATTTATTGGCATTTCCTTTGGCCCTGGTATTTTGGCCTTGATTAATTTAGGGGCATGTTTGCCAAACTGGAGCCGCACAGGAGAGAACACTGTGGACTCGTTAACTGCCGAATTTATGTAGTTCAGTATTTCTGGAATCTTTTTAACCCATCCTCGTTGATTAGTTGGGATGTATGCCCTAAACAACCTACCCAACTCACACATCACCCGCTCACATGGGTTCAATTGTGGATTCCTAATTGATGTCAGTATGTGTTGGAGCCCTGTCTTCTGAACCCATGCTTTCCATTCTCCATAGATAAATGGTGTGGCATGATCTGAGAGGATGCTTTGAGGTTTTCCTATCACCGTAAAATATTTCTTTTCAAGGAAACGTATGGTGTTTGGGGTATTTGCTTGAGTTATGGAATATGCAGCCACAAATTTACTGAATAGATCATGCACCACCAACAAATATTTTTTTCTACTAAAGGCCGGCAATGGTCCATAATAATCTATTGCAATCATCTCACGTGGCTTCTTTGGGATTATGGAGCTCATTGGATCTGCTTAATTCCTATTAGCAGGCTTGGTTTTTTGACAAAGTTCACATTGGCTGATCATCCTCACAACAGTCTTTGCATGCCTGGCCAATAAAACCACTGTCTAAACCACTTTTCAGTTTTCCACACCCCATAGTGTCCATATATTTGGTGGACATGAGTCACCACTGCATTCCGCATTTGCTGGGGTATTACAGGTCTCCAAGTTTCCGGTCCCCTTTTCATTCTGTATTGGAGAACAGCTTGGTCAAGTTTGTATCGGTTGATCCTACATCTGGACTCATCATCGTTTTCTCTTGTGTTCCCTTCCAGTTGTGTGATTATTTGATTTAACTGGGCATCCTTCCTCTGATGCTGGGTCGAACCGCTGAAACCACTTACTTATATGTATATATAAGTTTTGACCAGTTTCAAACACCTTCATAATACATTTATAATCTTATAAATGTTACGTCAATGAACCGGCACGTTCGAGCAAAATGGGAGATCTTATTTGGCCCACCTCGGCTGCTAGATTCAAACCCCTACTATCCAAATACTTTATTTGTTTCGGGGTAAACCCCGGGGCGCCAGCTAGTCTGAAGACTAATGTATTCGGATAGTAGGCTCATAATCCAGCGCTCAAAACATTTCCTAAAACTAGCTCAGTCTAATTTTAATGCACTAATAAAATTATACAAAATTATTGGTGGAAAGAATTAATAAAAAAGGTTGGTAAAAAGAATTGACCGACAAATAAAGTTTAAGTTTGAAGACATTTTATTTTAATTAACATTAATTAAGTTTAAAGATAATTTACTACCCAACATTAATTGACTAAATTTAAGCATCTTTATAAATCTAATATAATACACACACATTCTAAATTAACCTTTCTAAACTAGTTTAAATATTTTTGTAGATTTTAGTAGTAGCACATTGGTATTTATCTAATTTAACTAATAACACTGATATAATGATCACACACATATTAACTCATATAGCATTCACAAATATAATAGTAAAGCATTAATAGCATTTGAAACTTAAACACACATATCAATAGTTCATTTTATGTATGATAGAGTTCATATAATTTGAATCTTGAATATTTACGAATTACAGCGGTGGCTACTACGTATACATGATAATAAATAAGTGTTTACCTAGGATTTTTGGAACGGGGATATTGCTTGTTGTTGGCTGCTTCTGCTGCTTCTGATGGATTATATCTAACCGGTTAGATTTTGATGTTTCTTGAAGAGATTTTATGCGAATCCATTCGTCTTATTCTTGAAGACAGCTGAACGTTTGACGGAGGATTTCTGAGTTGTTATGCAGACATTATTTCACAGGCAGGTTTTGATGATCTTGTTGGACTAAAAGGCTGAAGCACGAGCGTATATTTCCAAAAGCTGCTCAACAATGCATTTTTGTTTCTGTATACATAATAGAAAATGTACTGTTGTCTGAACTGGAACAAGACTGTCACTGCAAACTAGCTTGAAAGTTTTTTTTTTTTATTATTTTTTTTTTTTAGGTTGTGGGTTCAATATTTATCTTGGTTATTATAGGGGCATTTATATATATTGACGTATACAAAGTAATGTTTTATACATGGGTTTTCTGGTTTGTAAGTATAGAGAATAAATAAGTTGTGGCTGTGAAGCTTTGGGAGGAAAGTGGTCTAAGTCTGATGGGGGAATATGGGGTTGCCTGCTGGATTGGGCATGTGGTGTGTTGCGTTCTGTGTATAGCTGCTTTTTATTCCCGACATGGTTGAAAAATTCTGAATAAGAATCGGGCATCTGTCCTAGTTACCCACACCCATAAGACTTGGAAGCAGCAGTGTGTGGTTAGGAGATGCCAGCATTTGTCCTAGTTACCCACACCCATAAGACTCGGAAGCAGCAGAGTGTGGTTAGGGAATGGCTTCTCGTTTAGTCATTTAACCAAGTAGGTTGGGGTAGAATTGACTGTTCGTTCATAGCATGTCATATGCTTGTGAGTTGTGGTCAGACCCAGTGTATATTGTTAGGCTAATGGTCGATTACTCTTAAGTTTTATAGCTACAGAGTAAAACTCGAATAAAATTGATTTTTGGACATACGTATAGTTTTATTTGTTAGACATAAGCCATTCAAACACGTAGACCGTATTTAAAGGCTCTTGGGAGGGGGGTATTGAAACAGGGCTGAGTTTGATCCGTTTCAAAAAGTAAAATTTCCTTTATGTGTCAGTATATAGCCCGATTAATTAAATTTATTTCTTCTTCATATTTATATTTTCTTTGTTATATATAAATTTATAATTCTAAATACGGATTTTTAAAAAAAAAGTTAAAATAAACAGAAGAGCGGGGTATGTGTGCTTGTTTGTTTTTTTTGAGAACGCATGTATATATTTTGCTAGGTAGAATAATAAATAAAAAATATTTATAAATGCAGATATGAAATATACTTTATTTTTTAAGATGGAAACTTTTCAATTTCATTTTGGAAAAGTTAAATGAAAAAAAGATAGCAAAAATAACTTGATTGATATCTAAGGAATTTGATTAATGAGATTAAAGTTTAGATTCAAAAGAATTTCAATGAAAAAGGAAGAACAAAATTAGATTCGGAGGTGCGAAAAGTTTTTGTTCCAAAAGAATCCGGATTTTTTGAGCGGCAGAACTTTCTAAAAAGATTTATTCTATTGCTGATTTTTGTAGAGAGTGCTGCGAGAGAGATTTTGTGGAGAGAAATGGAGAGCAAGCTGGCTTAAGAAAGCGTAAGCGTCCCAGGCAGTGCAATCCCACCCCATGAAGGTCCGAACGTGGCTGCAGGAAAAGTAACCGACAAAGATAGAAACCAATTGATCCGAAGTCTAAATAAAGAAACAAAGGAATGGAATCAACAAACAAAAATATAGAACAGCCGGAATAAATAACCCAATTTAATCGCCAATACATAAGTGCTATAAAAAGGAGTCAAAATGAATGAAATTTTTTACTTTTAATAATCCATCGTTTTCCCCGGGGAAGAAAAGAAATGCAGGTACATACCCATTCAACAATATGTAATTAGTGTTCCAGATAGTGTCTGTTTCTTATAATTTTCACAAACTTTCTTTACAAACTTCATTATCATGATACATAAACTTTTTAAAAAAAGAAAGAATCAAAGAAAAGAAATGATTTTTCTTACTAGTATAAACTGATATATGTTTTATTCATGTGATTTTATAAATATCTAAGCTGTGTGTGTATGCATGCATTTTTCTTAAAATAAAGAGCACAATATTTAATTATGGTAAAATAAAATGTACAAATTTAAAAATGAAATGTATGTTTATTGGTATTGTTTTATTTAAGTCTAGTTTTTGTAAAAGTAGAAAGAATTTAGAATAGTATATCAAGCATATTAAAGTATTGTAACTTCTTTTCTCATAGATTTTCGTCGATTTGTCAATCACCAGCCCTGAGCAGAGCTAGTCCAGGGGCATTTCCATATTGGTATTTCAGTTATCTCCCAGCATAATTCTTATACAAATATAAGATTGGCGTTTGAGGTCATAAATTGATGTTCATAAATATGATGGGCGATAAAATTATTCCATTTTAGTGCCCATCATATTTATGAACATCAATTTATAACCTCAAACGCCAATCTTATATTTGTATAAGAATTATGCTGGGAGATAATAACTGAAATACCAATATGGAAATGCCCTGGACTAGCTCTGGCTCAGGACGGGTGGTAAAATTACCGGCAGTAGATCTAACCCTCTCTTTATTTGTTATTTAAAAAAAAACTCACAATACATAAAAAAACCCATTCATATTAAACATATATATTAGTAATGACATCTACGTATCTATCAAAAAGAAATATATTATTTATATAAGTTAAATTAATGTCTCTTTTCTCTTTTAAATCAAAGATTCATATCAGTTTCTTTTTTTTTTTGTTTGCTCTTTTCTTTCTTTCGCCAAAACTCCCGCACACACAAATACGCTATAATATGTATTTTGCATCAAAGATTTAATTGTGGATTAATTTATAAACTAATAAATCCCGTAGGAAATAATTTTGAACTCTCCGTGCAAAAGAAAATAAATTTTATGTTCACAATTGTCAAATAACAGTTTTCTCAATTTCGTGGAGTAAGCTTACTAACAGTGACATATATATGCAAATAGGAAAAATAATACCTGCGTTTCCCTGGGGAATTGATCGAATTCACCTGGTGAATAGGGAATCTCCGGTCCTTTGTCGATGAACGAACTTTGTTTTTTTTTTTTTTTTGAAGTTTGGGTTCCATGGCTAAAGTCTATTTTATTTATTTATTTTCTTCCTCTTGTGGCGATTCAACATTGTTGCTTATTGAGGCGAATTCTCCGCGCTTGACGTCCCTTCTCCGCTATCGGCAGCTGCTATACATTCGGGGGCAAAGGATTCGGACCCTCCGCACGTTGAAGCCTCTACCCCAACCTGACCATATTTTATCAAAATGTATATCACGTTGACCGTCCGCTTTCTTCTACCTCCAAACTTATACTAATCCTTAATTCTTTTTTTTTTTAATTATCAAATTTATCTTTCATTCATTCTCAATTATATTTCCATTCACATTCCATATGCCTTTGTTGGAATGCACCACAAAAGCTTTTTACACCTTTTTCTTTCCAATTAATATTTAATTAGAATTAGACATTCCAAGATTTTTATAATAATTACTTCCATTGTTCTGCAAAATCACTGTCTTCCATCTTGATATTTATAGTTCTTTTGTTGACTTAATATGTATATATTTAAAAAGTTTATCAAACAAAATGTTTCCTTTTTATTTTGTGAATTTTTCATTTTTAATGGTTCAAACGCACTCACACATATACATAGTGATGTGTATAGCTGGGTTTGGCAAAAGAAAGAAAAAATCAGAGCAAATGTATAACCCCCCATACCTCTTTTATGAGTTCTTTTTAATTAAAATAACTAAATCACATCAATACGACCACGCAAATGACCGTTGATTGTACATCAAACTGTAAATATTAATTTTGTTAGTAAAGTAATATATATTTTTAATAATACATTAGTAATAAGATATATATATTTTTTACTAATGCGTTAAGCATACAAATCTGTATTTGTCTAATTATCCCAACAGGGTTTGATTATGCCTGCCCTGTTGCAATATATATATATCAAACAAACAAAAAAAGCAATATATATAATTTTAAGATCATTTATATTATTATTATTATATAAAAAATATATATATAATGAATTTTGAATTACTTGATTATTTATTCTTTTAAACCAGGTCTTGACATTCACAGTGAACCATGTCAACGGTTTTTTCGTGAAGGTTTGACTATATCTTTTACCAAAATTTTAACTGATGAAGCTGTTAGTGGATGGAAATTTGAAATTCATGTAAGTTGTTTTAAATTTGCTATTTTTTAAATTTAATCATGATTTGTTTACTAATGGGCATTTTTATAATATTAAAATATGATAAATAATAGGCATGATTTACATTATCAAATAATATACTAATTCATTTGCACGTGTAGCGCAATTGTCCTCAAAGCTGTAAAGTGTTGATAAATAAATAAATACAAATGAATCTGCTAAGCGCTTTCGAAGGGTCTAGCCTTAATAATCATAGCTTAATTGTTAATAAGGTTAATGATATGCAAATTTGTGTTGATTATGCTAGACATTCCATTTCCTTGATAAAGCATAGCTTGTGTCCTTCCTATTAATGACATCTTTGTCTCTGGAGATGAAGAAGGCTTCCTTAATTTTTTTTTTGAGATCGTGCCTCTCTCTGCATATGATTGTGG
This sequence comes from Epiperipatus broadwayi, assembly GCA_028023455.1. Taxonomy (NCBI): domain Eukaryota; kingdom Metazoa; phylum Onychophora; class Udeonychophora; order Euonychophora; family Peripatidae; genus Epiperipatus; species Epiperipatus broadwayi. The sequence goes on from JAQFVV010000365.1 coordinate 125,355, forward strand.
GGTTGTCTGGTACACACTCATACTGGCATGTGTTTTGGTGCTGAATAAAAACCGAATAAATGGAGGGTTGATTGAGAGTTCTGTTATATGAGTATCTGTGCTGTGCCAACCAAGTAGATAAGGATGCTCTGCTTTCTTCATTGTATGAGCCTTTGCAGTTGTTATTGGGACATGCAATATTATATTCTGTGTGGGGATCTGTAACAGTGTGACTTGATCTTTGGTGTTATTGATTAAGTTGTTGGAATTTGGGGGGGGGGGTGCGGAAGCAAAGCTTATGTGTGTTATTGAGGATAGAATGTAATTTGCTACGTAAATTGGAGATATATGGAAGCAGCAGTCTAGGTTTATCTTGTTTGCTATGGGCAGTGAGATGTTTATTCTGGAAATTTAAAATTCTTTTATCCATGGTGCTTTGTCTGAATCCCAGATTCAGTAAGTCATCCCTATTTTTTGTTAAATTGGCTTTGGTGTCTGCTTCAATTCTGCACAATAGCTTGTTTCTTTGTAAAAACGATGTTAAGCCAGATAGTTTGGGTTCTGTGGGTGCATTAGAGTGGGGGTATATGTGGTTTTTGTTCTGTAAAGGCTGATGGCCATGACGTAGTGATAAATATCATTTTCTCTTTATATGTTAACATCCAAATATTTGACTTGTTGATGTGCAAACGGACTATTATATATATTCCCTCAAACTAAAAAATTCATTTAGCTAATTCTCGTTATCAAATAATAAACATTTTTTATTTTCTATATTATTATTATTGACTTTCTATTTTTTAAAACATGGTAATGAAGCTATTAATGTATATATAAATTATAGTATAAAAAAAGTTGTACATTTTTATAGGATAAAATTTTACTTCTTGGTAATGCCTTAGTGTTTAGAAAGAGGTACAATTTATTTAGTTTGCATAAGTGTTTTGAAAATCATTAAACATCTTTGAACACTATTAATTCAAACACAAAAGAGAATGTGAAACTGTATCAGAAGAAATAAGTGGGAAAAATTAAATTATATTTTTCAAATTAAAAAGAAGTCTTGTGATGATAAAAATATCAATTTTTCATAATTGAAAATAAACGACATTTATTCAACTTTGATGAAGTTTCATTAAAAGTAGAAAAAATTAAAAGCCATTAATATCAATTGTTCAATCAATGACCTTGATAAAAACATTTGCTTTTGTTTGCTTTTTTATATTTTTACTGGTAAATGGAACTTAAGTGTAATTTGTTCAATTCTAATTTTTATTGTTTACAAATGCCTTCATTTTATGTGTACTTTTTAATAGATTTTAGAGATTTATTTTATGATTTTTTTTTTAATGGTAGTCTTATATCTATAAATTCTTAACTTTTTTAAGAAGTTGCATTTTTTATGTTTTTGTAAAATTCAAAAGAAATTTTGTAAGGAAAAGATTATTTATTTATCAATTAATGCAAATAGTTTTTTTAAAATTTATAAAAATGTTAAAGGATTATTAAATAATTTATGCAAATTGTTATATATCAAATAAAATAAATTGTAAAGAGGTCGCTAAAATTTTGAGTTGGACTTATGTAATAGTATCAGCTTATTTTATGCTATTTATTTTATTGAGAAAAATATATTTTATTAATCTTTCAATTAAATTTTTTTTCCGACTCCAGAATTTAAAAAAATACTTGGTTGAAACAATATTACTTTATTTCGAAAAAAGTTTTTAATCAAGATTTTAAAAGAAATTTGTGAGGAGGAGGTTAAAAATTGATAGCAAAAAACTAAATAATTTTTTTAAATAACTTTTGTTCATTGCAAATGTATGTTATTATTCTACTGAGATTATAAGAATAAAAACTTGAAGAGTTTATATGAGGATTCAAATTCTAAACCAAAACATTTTATTGAGATTGTGAATTATAAATTTGACCTGTTAGTGTTCAGAAAGATTTAATTTATATAAATCAAAAACATCTATAGTCATTATGTTTCAAGTATTTAAATAAAATGTCAATATTTATTAAGAGAGTATGATAGTTATTACCATAATTGCATTTTTTAAAAAAAAAAAAAGAGCAAGAAAAACTTTTCAAAAAAAAAAGGAATATTTTTTTGAAAATTTGATAAATAAAATGTATTCCTGGAAGCCAAAAAATAATTTGTCATTCATAAAAATGTGAAAATAGGACAGGAAAGAGAGAGAGAGACATCTTCGTCTATATTTTTTATTTTTCCATATTTAAATAAAATGTTATACTATGAAAAATAAATTTGAGATCTAATTATGCAAATAAGATTGATAATAATTGCAAATAATTAAGTTGTTACATGTAGTATATGTAAAATTTTAATAATTAATTAAATCTGTGAAAACTATACTAATACTATTAAAAAGCAAGTTGTAGGAGTTTATGATTTAGAATTAAGAAATGAGGATAGTGAAGGATTAATAAGTTTGTAAGAGAAAATAATAAAAAAATTACAAAACATGGAAAATTTAGATGATACTAACATACTTCAATTAAAATATAATGAGTGAATATGTATATTCTTGAACTTTAGATCATAGTTTAATGACAGTTTTGAAACTAAATTTTAAGTGTACTGTATATGAATGCTAGTTAAGAAAAATATGGGCCATTTGTAAATTAATGGAGAACATAAAGAAAAGTTTTCAAATTTTCTAGATTTTTTTGGTTTAGAGAATAAATGTAAATAATAGAAAATAAATGTTAGTGTAAATTCAAATCAAAGTTAGACAATGTTTGAGGAAAATTTGATAGAAAGTACAAACATCAGGATATGTGATGAGTAAAATATGAAAAAAATGCAATGATTAATGAAATGGTAGAGAGAAGATAGAGAATTATAAATATTGTCTGGGATAAGAATATAATTAGAATAAAACTAGATAAATTTGGACAAGAATATAGTAAGATAGGTGAATTGTAAAGAAAAGATAGTGTTTGTTATTTCATTTAAATATTCTCTTTTAACATTACATTTTATTTAGTATCAAGAAACTCAGTCTTATTCTTTTGCACTTAATTGTAGCAGTGATGTCTAAATTTTGTTATATATTTTTTCTTTCTTAAATAATAGATGAAAAAAGTCTGAAAAAGATTGTTGAAGTGTGATTTTATATAATAAAATTTAAATATTGCTAAAATTCAATATCAAAATAAGATGATTTGCTAGATATAGAATAGAATACTGTGAGTTAATAAAGCAAAATTTTAAGAATAAATTAAAGAATAAAATTTAATTTTAGAAAGAATATATATATATTAAAAAGGTGAGAAGAATAAATGATTTGTATAATAGAAATAATAAGCTGTCACCTTTGTTAATAGAAAATGAGGTATATAAGGATGAAATAGATTGCACAATACATCTCTACTATAGCAAAAGTCATAGTAGATATAAAGAATGGCAAAACTTAGGCAAAATCAATGAATTTCCACTTTAATTGAGGTTAATTGATATTTATAATTTATTATTCAATAATGATCAATAACTTTTTATCCAATAGTTATTATTCCTGTATGGAAAAAGCTTATTGTAGAACAGTGTGAAAATTTTGAACAGTTGAATTTAATATCACATGGACCTGAAGTTTTATTGAGACTATTGAATGAACATACTTATATTTGTTAACTATGCATATATTTGAAGAGTAATTTAGATTTTACAATGGTAGAGAAATGAGAATTGCAGTAGGAATGATGAAGACTTTATAATAGAGACCTAAGAAGAGGAAGGGATGTTAATATTTGCTTCATTGATGGATAGTTTGACAAAGATATTAAAATCGCAATAACTAAAGATTAATAAAGATAGTTGCTACTTTGTAGACCATTAAATTTGAAATTAAGAAAAAAGTCTCATTTTATTTGCAATATTGGAGGTTTTTCAAAATGGATTTAAAGAAGAATAGAAGAAATAATTAGGGAATGTAAGATTTGCTATATTGAAATGTAGAGAGTAAATAAAAAAAGATTATTTATTGAGGAAATTATAAAATGGGTAAGAGATTGGACTGGGCATACATTTAAAACCATATGAATTAATGAAAAATTTGTTAGAAATGTCTACGAATGGTAAAAAAGAAGTTAGGAGAAGAATGTTATTTGTTGATCTAAAGGAAAACATTAATTAATAATCTGAAGAAGATGGCATTGGTCAAAAAAAGTTTGGAGATGGTTCTTGAGACCTTTTGATAAATTTTTATATTCTGTGAAATAGTTCTTAAAAGTATTTCTAACAAACATTTAATTCATATTGTAAGATATAATGTCTGAAGAAGATGGTATTGGTTAAAAAAAGTTTGGAGATGGTTCTTGAGTTGATGTGTAAGACCTTTTGGTAGATTTTTATATTCTATGAAATAATTTGTAAAAATATTTCAAATAAACATTTAACTCCTATTGTAAGGCATTAACTACCAATTATTTCAGCAATTATTTATTTTTCATGTATAAAATGCTATTTGTTCCCATGAGATTGAAATTGTAGCTATCATTAGATAAAAGTATTACTTGGGATTATCCAGTTATGATATTCTGATATAATGAAATATATATATATGTTAATGTGCATGTGCTGGTGATGATGTAATGCATGTATAGAGTATTTTAATAATTTTTGATCTCTTATTATTAGATGACATTAAAATGTAAAAGATAACTGTTTTTAAATTCTCTTTTTTACTAGTTCTTTATATATTTAAAATAAAATTAACGTATATAAATCTTTATCACATATTTATATATCCAACTTATTTGTATATTTTTGTAGCGCTGTATTATGAAGAATTGCGAGAGGCTGATAGAATTATGTGTTGCTAAACTTTCTCAAGATTGGTATCCACTTTTAGATCTTTTAGCTATGGTTTTGAATCCAAATAACAAGTAATATTCCTTTTATTATTACTATTACTTTTTAAAAAATAATAGTGTTGAATTTTTAAATAAAAATTAATGCTTTTCTCATTGTTATTTTGCATTTAATTAAAAAATAAGTTAGAAATTTAAATTATTTTTTTTCTGTAAAGAAAGCAGAATATAAATTAATTGATAGAACTGATAATTTCATTTTGAATTCATACATTAATCTTGTTTTAATGATAATTGACAGAGATATAAGCATAGTAGTTATATAATTTAAAAAAAAATAAGTTATGAATTTGTTTTTTTTATTTACTAATGGGGAAAACAAACCTTTGTTTGAATTAATTAATTTACTGATTTGCATCAGAAATTTAAGTGTGAATATTTTAAAATAATAAATTTAATCTTATTATGTATAATAGATTCATTTATATTTGAAAAGAAATTTAGATTTAGAAAGTGTAGAAAAACTAGTTGTGTAAGAAAATAAGTTATGTAGAAAACAAAAAGAAAAATTAAAATTTAAGTGATAATGACTATTGTTAAGAGTTATGTAAAAAAAAGAAGAAAAATTAGTTTTTGTTTTATTATTGATTTTGAAAAAGCATTTGATAGAAAGTTGTTTTGTTGGATTTTTTTTGGAAAAATGCTATAGAAATAAGAGTTTGTATGTGAATTAAAAAATATTTGTGAGATTCTGAGTTAGAATAGAAAGATACATTTTTTTTTAATAGAATTGTTATTTATTTCTTGACATATTTAATATTTATTTAACTGAATTGAATGGAGCAATGAAATTAGCATTAGAGACAAATAAGTTTATTGCATCTGTTTTCATGTTATGTGATACTATTTGCACATATTGAAAGTAAGCTTGAGAAAGTGTTAAAAAGATTAATGAAATTTAATTAAAGAAAAATTATGTAGAAAATAAATGCAAGTCTTGTTAAAACAATAAAAGATTAAGAATAATTATATAGTTGGATATTTGATAAAGAAAGGAGTAGTAAATATTTTAAAGAAAAAATTGATTTGGTTAAACAGTCTTAATTTGAATAGGAGATTATATTTTATTGAAGTAGAAATTAGGAAGTAGTGATTTAGGTAATCAAGAAAAGGAAGAATAAATAATTGAAGGCTTTTGAAATGTGGATTTAAGAAAAATGATAATATGTTGTAAGAGTGGCAGTAAATGAAAAGAGATTCAGTAAATCAATTATTGTATTGGTCACATACTCAGAAATAGAAAATATTTTGGAGAATTGTAGGAAAGTAGTGTGAAAAGAAAGAAATTATTTGATGTTTTATAAGAACTAAAAGTTTTGGAAAAAAATATTGAGTTAACAGATAGGACATTCCTTTTGGAAGATAATTGATGATAATGACAATTATCCTTATATATAATGTAAGAATTTTTTTTTTTTTTTGTAAATAGATAAATCTCATTTTGTTTATTTTAATATTTGATTAGATACACTTAAGCCAGTTATATTTTGAGATACATTGTTATGACAAAAATATCCATTTTTAAAAAAAATTAAAAAGTTCTATCATAACCAAACATGGAGGTAGATAAAATGACTAGACTTTTTACAAGTAATTTCAGAATTAATATCTGATGTTACATTTTAAGGACCTGCTAATAATTTCCAGTTTGCCATTATTACTAAATCGATAAAGAATAGGAATGAACTAAATTCAGTGTAAGCAGTAATATATATATATATATAAAGTAAATAAGAAAGTATAATAAAAATAAACTATATAAGAAAGACAACATAATGGTTTAAAAAGGAATAACCATCAAGTGAAATATATATTTATTGAAATAAATGCTTATATGGATTTGTTATTATAATAATGAATAGAAATGAGAAGATAATATCCATTAAATAGAGAGAAATTTTAACTTTTGATGTTACTAAGAAATTATCAATTACTACTAATTAAACATTCCTGAGGTTAAGCAAGTTTTTCTCATAAACCTATGAATAGCTCTTTTGTTAGGGGTCTTTTAAGTCCAAATAGACTAGTAATTAAACCTGAACTTCACTCTTGATTAATTCATAACATTTTTGTATTGTTTTTATTTTTGATTATATTAAGACATTGATACCTGACATGTAGGATCTGGACTTATCCCAATCCTACTTACATAGAATATCTTAGATTTCTTGCTCTTTTTAAATCTTGTGTTTTTGTTGTTTCATCTAAGATTGAGCAAAACCATATGAAATCTGAATACTAAATTATCTAATGAACTGATTTACATTGATGAAAAACCGTATCAATGATCATAAGTAAGGTTAGTTATACTTTTTGGATCTTTATACTATCTACATATTTTGGATGTTGTTACATTTTTATTTACCATTGTCAATCTCACTCTACTCACAACTTTGATACCATCCACTTCAGATAAATACAATAATGATTATTACTAATAATTTTCTAAACCAGAGATTATCTCTAGCATAGATATAAACTTTAAACCTCAGTTAAAGATTAATATATCTGATTTTTTTAATTTTTTAAAAAAAATAATTGCTCAGTTATTAGTAGTATAAATACTGGATACCATAAAGAAATAAAAATTAGGTAAAATTGTGATTTCTATCTATAATAAATTATGTTAATATTATGCACAGAATACTAATTGATAACATTGCAACTTGACTTTGTAAATGGCTGCATACAATTAAATTTAATATAAAAAAAATAATTGCTCAGGCATTAGTAGTATAAATATCTGGATATCATAGAGATAAAAATTAGATAAAATTGTGATTTCTGTCTATAATAACTTAAGTTAATATCATATACAGAATACTAATTTGAAAATCAAAAAGGATTATAATAGATATAATCTATTAACTGAATTCAAAATATATCATAAATCACATTGAAATTATTGAGATCATTTATTAATTGTGTTTAGAGCTGTCTTTTAAATCAATTCTCATTTGACTATGCAATTCGAATAGGCATATATATATATATTTATAACAGGAACCAGGTTTGAACCCTGTTGCAAGGGTCAACTACTTTTCACCAAACCTTTACTTAAATTCTGCACATATGAACAACATATATATATATGTGGAGGTATATATATATCTATTTTTTCAGTAAAATTAAAAAGAATAATTTTTTTTTATTTTATTATATATATAAAATTTAATTTGGAAATCAACTGAATAAACTTTTTTTTTTTTATCATTGTAATGAATCTAGGGTTTGGAGATAAAGATGCTTTCTGTATATATTGTTTTTGGTTTTTTTTATTAGTCTTTCCACTTTTATCTCTCCAAATTCTTGGAAAATCCATACCTACGGTAAAAGATTACTTTTTTCTCTCTTTTGTTCAAATTTTGTAATCGGACAAAAGAAAGCGGATGTAAATGTATAAAAATAGTTTTGGTCAGAGAACATAAACATCAAAAATCGTTTTATTTTAAACTAATCTGATAAATAGCAAGAAGGTCGATGAAATTAAAATATCAGATTGAAATCGATTTGATTGTGGTTTGAAATATTTAAGTCTTAGACATAAATATAAAGAGAAGAAGAGGAAGGAAAAGATAGTAAGTGCAAGCACAGGAACAATGAGTTCGAGAAATGAAAGAGATGTAATGAGAGAATGAAACAAGATGTCTAAATTAGAAAAAAAGGAGTGAAAGCTTTTATCTGAAACATATAAGTGAAGAGGAGAAATTATCAGTCGCAGAGCAAAGAAATGAAGGAAATATTCAATATAAGTGATATGAGTAAATTGGGATAAAGTTCAAGAACCCTGCGAATGTAAACCAATGGAAACCTTGCCGTCTGCCCATTGCCATAAATTATTGCCTCAGGACTTTTGTTTAAAATCACAGAAAATTTTCTCTATGATGCTTAAATCAAAGACCGTACAACAAGAAAAGAAAAGAAAAATGAACTATTTGGGACAATGCGTATGGCCAGTGTTCTAAATGCAAGCTTACCGACATATATTATTAATCTATCTGTTTCTGGAAACAAAGATATTTTTTTTTATTTTTTTGTTTTCTATTTATTAAACCTGTTCTTAATGTAAGAAAGAGAGACTATATATGATCATTACGTTAATTTAAATTGTCAGCTTGTCTTGTAAAATTATTAAATGTTATCTTCTAGTTGATAATCATTTACATCTATAATACATATGTGTGCAAATTTAGGCCAAATCCAGCTAAACAAAAATAGAGAGGGTGCTAGTTAATTGTTTTTAGGTTGTGTGAAATAATAGAGTTGAACAAAAATTTTAGAATTAGATCTTACTGGTTTAAATTACTTAAGTGTTCGGATAAGACATATTATATGTGTTATTGAAACAAGTCAAATTAAATGCTATCCCTTTGTACTCTTGACATATCCATTTTCTGCAATCACCACCACCCCACGAGATACTGAACTAGACCGGGTCGGGCAAATCCCTCCAAAGGAAAAAAAAAGAAGTAATCTATGGAGGTTACCCGCATAATTTTTACTGTAATCAGTAGATTGGTGCTTGAGGTCAATAAATCAATGCTCATAAATACATCGGGAAACTAAATAGATTATAAGGGAAATATAATGAATAGATAACAGTCATGATCTTTAATGTTCGGTGATCACCTATTCATTCCTATTTGTGAAAGATACTATTCATAATAAAGTCTTATATGTATTGAGTCTCCCTTTAGCAATTTAAATAAGGAAGTGAAACCATATAAAATTCATTTCCACCTTTGGTATGTATCCGTACGCTGGTTACATATATGTTCGATGGCGACTAAATGTCCATTACTGGTATTAATTTTCCCATGAGAAAATTTAAATAAGGAAGTGAAATATTAAATTCATTTCCATCTTTGGTATGTATCCATATGCTGGTTACATATCTGTTCGATCGCAACTAAATGTCCATCCCTTCATATGATAATAAGGAATAATAAATTTTATACATTCAAAGGGGAGGGGGTAGCCCAATTTAAAAATTATCCATGCTAGCCAGGTATATCTTTGTAATTGTTTAATATTATATTTGATTGTTGAAAGGAAATATTCCATTCGTTTTATTTTCTTTTATTTCAAAGTATCAATCTACTTGTAATTTGTTATGTAGATTTATACTGTCATTAAGATAAAATGACTTGAACAATTGGTTAATTGAATGAATTTTTTGACAAATAATTTCATTATTATATATGATTTTTTTTTCTTAAAATTTGGCCTAAAATATTTAATGTTGATCTTGCACTTTGACAAATGATATTCTGGACTTTGTTAATGTTTCATTATGCTATTGAAATGTTTGTTTTCCATTTCCACTTATAATAATTAATCAGTGATATGGCAAAAAGTCAATAGATAAGAAGCAAATTTGGAATTGTTTAACTTTATTAATATATTATAGAATTATTAATTAAATAAATTAAAACTTTTATCATTATGTTTGTTTATTTTATTTTGTTTAATTTACGTATTTATGATATTTAATTTTTCTGTTGATATGATTTTTTAGTGACAGTTAAAATTCTATTGTGTATATACATATTTTAGGTTTCATACATATAATGGGACTAGGCCGTCTGATACAGTTCCATCAGGTTCACAGGTACAAAATATTTTTATATTTTCTTATATTTATAAATTGTATTACATAATTATGTAATTCTATTATTGTAAAGCACTGAAAATTTTGTAATTATTAATGTCTTACTGGCGGGTGAATGCACAGAGATTTATAATATTCAAGAAATAGCTCATTATCGGAGGTTGACTTTCTCTTTAATAATTACATAATTATGTAAAGTACATTAATACATACCAATACAATATATGGCTATAGTGAAAAATTAGATGCAATAGTTTTGAAAAATACACTTCCATTGCTTATTAAATATTTAAATATAACAGTAAGAAAAGTAATGATAGTTGTAATGTTTTCAAAGATATTTAATGAAAGAGAATGGTTATTTTGCATGGGAATTGTAGTGATTCACAGTCTTTTAGAGAAGGAATAACATTATTTTCTACATCTCAGGTATTGGAATTAAAAAAAATCTTTCAAAAGATTTGTTTGGTGTATCTGCATATATGAAAAGAGAGAGAGAAAAAAATTACATTTTATTATAAAAGAGAAATTGAATAAAGAAAATTAAAATTATAGATGTACTTAATGAATGGGTAAAGTGTTATTTATTAGAAAAAAGAAATGGATTGAATATTTGTGTGCTTTTTTCAAAGCATTCAATAAATTCTAATGAAAATAGAAATGTAGGCAATTTTATCAATAAATCATGATATAGTAAGACTTTTAAGACATTGGTCAGGGTTGATAATGGAAATTATTTTTTAGAAATGATAGATAATAAATTAAGTTTCAACAATTCTGTAAAAATGGTTAGATTTAATACAGGTTGCACATCATTAATCTAATACATTTATTTCAAACTTGTATGTGGATTTGGAAAATTTATGGAATGAGTAACTAAAAAGAGAAATGCTTAAAAATTTGTTTTATTTCTTAGAGAATGTCTGTATAATTTTTAAAAAAATTAATTAAAAAAAAAATTAAATCACCTATGGACTTTTTCTTGATAACAAAATTTTTTTGCCTTACTGAAATAGAAAAACTTCAGAAGAAAAGTTGAGGCTTTTTTGTACAATGGTTCAAAACTGTTGTCTAACTTAAAAATGTCTGTTTTATTATTATTATTAAATGCTTACCTTCAACTTATATTTTCTGCATGTTTGTATTTGTTTCATAGATATAGTTTAAGTAAAATGCATAAGATGGGGTATAGAGATTTTTTTGGTTTCGATTGATAGCTTTTGACATCGAATTTAATATGTTTTAAATAATGGCCAATTTTTGAGGGTTTTAATTCAAAGCTTGATTTAATGATTTATTAGACAAATACTAATTTTACACATACTAAATCTGATATATACATAAATATGCATATTAACTTACTACAGAAATAGCAAGTGATATATATAAATCAAAAGTTTTAGATCAATTTAAAGTACTTTCCGCAATCTTTTGATTTGTTTAAACTTTAAATCGATTTGATACATCAAGTTTAGATATATATATTAAAAGTAAGTAATAAATACATAATTTAAAATTGAATTCATATATAGATTGCTTAACAAAAAGGAAATTGCAAAATAATGGAGATAAAAAATATTTTATAGTAAATGCTTTTATTTATTGTGCATTAAAAACCAAAAAAATAATTGCTTCTTCAATTAAAATTGGGTTTTTTGGATTGAACTTGAAATAATAAGGTGGGATGTCTGGAAACTCCATTCTTGTGTACCCCCCCCCCTTCCCCCAATGCTTTTATTTCTGTTTAAGTCTAAAAACCCTAATTATGGTTTAAGAAACAATTATTTCTTTGGTGCACAAGAAATAAAAACATTTTCTATAAAATATTTTAAATCTCTATTAATTATTGATATTCTTTTTTCTGTTGGTGTTTAGGAAGCTAAGTGTTCGAAATTGTAAAATTTTTGTCTTTATATTTCATACACATTTAACATCTAGTTTTTTTTTTAAAGTCATACTGAGTAGGTTTTTTTTTTCTTTAAGTAGCTGTCAGAATCATGTTAAAACATTAAAATTAATATCATATTTTTTCTGTTTCATATTGTTACTGAAAATTAAGTATTATAATATAGAATAGCAGACTTTTTTTATTTTGGGATATCTTACATAAGTGCAAAGTAGTCACATTGCTTACAGATAAGTTGAATTTATTTATAAAATTATACATTGACTATGTGTTTTTTCTTTAATCTCAGTTAATGCAATAATATCTGAAATTAGAAACTGCCACTGCATAGTTTTCTGTTTTATTTGGTATTGAAAATTATTTTTTTAACCATAGAATTATAAATTTTTTTGTTTTTTTTTTAGGTTGTGTACAATTAATCAGCAGAAATATTGCAGATATTCGATAGTGTTCTGTTCTATCGTGTCAGACGCTTGATGGTATTGATGCTAAGCAAAAGCACATAGATATAACATTCCCGGGCCAGCAATTATATAGAACTATTGACTTTATTTTCGGAATAAGAAATAAAAGTAAATTATATTACAATTTACACAAAATTAAAAAATTCAAACAAAATATAAAAATGAAAGCCGACGTTTTGGACTTTTAGGAATAGTAATTATTCAGGGAATGGCTTTTTTGGGTGTGTGTGTGTGTAGATATAAAAAGTTAGCCTTTTTTAATAGAAAATAAGAATAAATTTTATCCTTTTTGGGACATTAATTAATACAAAAACTGTGGTTTGAAATTAAAGTCAATTATATTACAACTTCCACAAAATTTAAAAATTCAAACAAAATTTTAAAATGAAAGCCGACTTTGACTTTTTAAGATACCAATTAATCAGAGACTGGCATTTTTTTTTTGTGTGTGTGAGTTTATATAAAAAATTAAGTTACTTTTTTAATAACAAATAATAGTAAATATAGCGGAAAAGTTACGTTACTTTTCTAATAAAAAATAATTACCCTTTTTTGGACAGTAATTAATCAGACACTGTGTTTTAGGAAAAAGTAAATTCGATTGTAAATTACCCACTAAAGTTAATAATTAGAACAAACTATTAAAATGAAAGCCGACTCTAGTATCTGGCAATTGACAATTTTCAGAGTTTGAAGCATCCATCTTACTTAGTGTTTTTCTGAAGGTTTGTGATGATGGTGTTCTAGCTGTATTTTTATATTGGACTATTTCCATCATCTAATACGTGTGTTCTTACTTGTTCTTAGACAATTTCTTGCGGATACATTACTTTCATCAGTATCTTCGAAATAGGACTGCCACTCCCTAAAATCCAATTTGTGAGGGTTACACAATCCTGATGAAACAGTGTCGACACTGTTAAAACTGTTAGAAGGTACTAGTAGGTCAGTTCACATGAAAAAAAAGATGTTGAATTTGAAAAGTTAAATTTTTTTGACACGATGCAGTCAACACATCCTCACATAATACTGTAGTGAAAATAGACCACAGATCATTATGATAAAGCGCGTAACCCCAGCAACTACGGCAGCCAATGAAGGCATTTTTCTGTGCTGTTAGCATAGAAAGAAGCCACAGTGGTAGCCGGCAGCCGACTGACTCTTTCTGTGTTTTATCATAGAAAGAAGGTTATCGGCTTGGCTGCAGCTGCGGAAACGACATATTTCTAGCAATTTAGCTAGAAATAGCGCCATCAAGCGGCTGACACAATAGAACAGAACACTACCAGATATTCATATGATATGCTGATAAATACATTATAACCTAATTTTTTTAAAAATTCCATTTTTTTTTTATTGATGTGTGCATGCACTACAAAAATTATAGTTAATGTATATTTTATAAGCCCATATTGTCAGATCTATAGTGCTCAGAAAATAGAAGGATTCAAATTTATGAAGTTTAAATAATTTATGGCTGAATAAAACTATTAGGGAAGAAAAGGTTAAAGAAATCATTATAAAGGAAATAAATATGAAGAGTATATCATTTATATGAGAGAAATATCAGTTTTAATTGAAAGATAAATTAAAATCTAATGTAATGAGAATAATGAAAGACAAGGTTATAAAAACTATACCTGAGTATTGATGAAAATCCTAATAGAAATTGCTAAAGATTGCATGAAAAAGAACTTGAAAAAATTAGTTATATTTATAACATGGTTTAAAACTGATGAAATAGCGAGTGGATATTTATTTAATACTTGTGAATCAAGTAGAGAAAAAACGAAGCAATATAAAAAAAATGTGATTTTAGGATAAATAATGTTTTAATAATAATAATGAGTTTTATAGCAGTAGTAACATGTATATAGTATCACTCTACTTTGCTTTTAAACAATAAATATAATTTGTTTAATGGTGGTATAAATGTATTAAAGACAACAAATTCAACTTGACAAATTTTTTATTTTGCATTTTTCATCAAGGTTTCTTCATTTCAGTTATCTTATAATTTCACTTGTCTATCAGTCTTCTTCAGAATCATAATTCAAGATGATTGAATAAAGCATCGAAAAGAGTACAAATAAGTAAAAAATTTGTAAAGATTTATTTAATATAAGCAATATAAGAAGAATGATTAAAGATAGTAAACATTATGAATACGCTATTAATGATATGTAACTCTTACTCTTTTTTTTTTTAAAAAAAAGAAAAGAGGGATATAGGAAAAGTTTATAAAATATTTAAAAAAAGAATATGAGTATCGTATTTTTGCAAATAATAAATAAAACAATCTTAAATTCTATTAATTTTTAGGCTCAATGTGGAACAGCCTGGAAATTAAAACTTATGTTCATGCTTGTGACAAAAGTCTTTATATATATATATTTAATTTTTTTAAATGACATTCTGTTGATGGAGTAAAGAGCTAAGATTCTAATAGTTTTTTTTACAACTGAATGCTAAAATAAAAGGTCTCTTTAGATGCTATACTGCTCAAAGATAAGACTTTTTAATTTTAAAATGTAAAGTGTTCAACAAAACATGATTTGTTGTATGGATTTTGTTAGATATAGAGATGGAATAGCTTATAGTCACATATATTGCAAATAATTTTAATTATTATTTTTCAGATTTGGAATAATTATTTAGTAATAACTTAAGAATTTATGATGTTATGAAATTGCATGAATTCAAAAAATAAAAACTGCATAGAGAATGTAAAGTTAAATCATGAGCTTAGTACTAGTATCACAACTTTACTTCATTTAGCAGTTATAAATTTTGTTTTATAATCAGTGCCTTGATTCTCTGACTAACAGATAAACCTTGTATATTGACCTTCTAGCTAATAAATAACTAGATTCAAATTTATGGGGACTATCTATGTGAAAGAAAAATTCTAAGACTATGATAAATTTCCATGTTTCATTTAGTCTCAACTCAAATCCTCGATTATGATAGGCAGATAGCACTAATTATTACATCATAGGCCTTTGCATGTAAAATGAAAACTTGCTTATTCAAACAGTATCTCGGAGCCCAAAATTTCTCTCAATTATCTTCATTTTACAATTTATTGGTCTAATTATTATAGTTGTAATGTATATCATTTCAGACAATACTATTACTAAATTAGTTAGAACTTGTTGCAGTATAGCTTATCATTATCATCAACCATTATCAATCCACTGCAGGGATGAAGGTCTCCAAGTTCAGTCCAACTTTTCTGATCTCTAGCTTCTTTTCTCCACATCATTCCTGCACATTTTCTTATTTCGCATAATCCATCTCACATGTGGTCTCTTTCTGGGTCTTTCACAATCTCTTGGAATCCAGTTTAATTGTCCATTTATTCTCTTCTAGCAATATGTTCAGGCCAAGTCCACTTTAGTTTTTTAATTCTTCCAACAATGTCAATAACCCTTTGTTTGTTCTTTTACCCATGTATTGCGTTTTTGATCTCTTCTTGTTACTCCTAACATATCTTTCCATAACTCTGTATTGCTCTGCTATTAAGTGTCAAAGTTTCAGATCCATAAGTAAGATATGGTAAAACACATTTTTTAAAAGCCTTCCTATTCAAACACAAAGGCGTATTTCCTTTTAATATTAAGTTATTTCTATCAAAGGCAATCCAACCAAGTTTAATACTATGATTTATTTAATCTATAATCTGACCGAGGTATTTGTAGTTGTTAATTTTTAAATAATCATAATCTGACTTTATAATTTTTTGAGAAAATCCATTGGACATTACTTTAGTCTTTTTAATGTTTACCTTTAGTCCTACTTTTTTACTTTCATCTGATAATTCTTGCAACATTTCCTGAAACTGAAGCATTATTTGCAAAAACAACTACATTCTGCAAACTCTAAATGACTTAAATATTTAAATAATCTCCATTTACCTTTACTCCATGAGATTCCCATTTTAATCCACAAAATACTTTTTGTAGCATTGCTATAAAAAGTTTTAGAGATGTGTCTTACACCCTTCTCAATGTTAACCTTCCTAGTATCATTATATAATATAATTGTTACTGTTGCATTTTTATAAATATTTTTCTGAATATGACAATATTGCTTTAATCATTGAAGAGATGCTAATAGAATAAAATGCCTTTTCATAATCTACAAATGTAAAGCATAATGACAACTCATATTCATTGGTCCTTTCTATAAATTCTCTCATACTTGGATATGATCTACAGTATTAAAATCACTTTTAAATCCAGCTTATTCTTTTGATTGGTTGAAGTCCAATAGTCTCTGTCGATGAGTTGTAATTACCTTGGTAAAAATTTTGTATAAATCTGATAAAAGACTGATAGGTCTATAATTTCTCATATCCTTTTTATCATCTTTTTAAAATATTAATATTAATATTGCATTCTTTCAATCATCTGGTACATCTTGGTATCATTTAGACATTTGGTATATAAGTTTGTCAAAATTTTTTCTCCTGCTTTTAATATATCGATTATAATTGCATTATTACCTGGAGCTTTGTTTTTTATTTATAAATTTAATTGCATGTCTCACTTTTTCATTTAAAATCATGGACAATTTAGTAGATATAATAGTGGCAGGGGGTACTTGTTCTTTATTACTATATAATTCTTGATAGAACTCTTCTACCCATTTCACGATAGCTCTCTTTTTTAGTAATAGTTCTATTTTTTTTTCTTATTGCAGATATATGTTTCCTATCAATACCAAAATGTTGCTTTACACTTTTGAGACTTTTATTTTTTTCTACAGCTTTCCTTGATATTTCACAATTATAATTATATCATTATCAACTCTTACATAGAGCTAAACTCTCCATACAGTAGCACCACTAAGTGCAAGCCAGAGTAATTAATGAAATGCAAGAAGGTTTGTGCATAAAATCCCCATCTAGTGCCTACTTGTCCAATATCAAAATGTTTTCAATTTAAGCTTATTAGTTTGTATAGATCTGAACTTAGTTCACCATCTATATATTTTGGTGGCTTTGGTTTTTTAATAACCAGAGTCACCATAATCCTATTGGGCAGGATTGGTATTAAACTACTAAACATCACATGATCCTCATTCTTTATGCTTTCACAAGCTGTTTACATAGAGGCTAAACTTAGTGGCGCTACTGTATGGAGATTTTAGCCTCTGCATTAAACAGATTGTATAAGCATAAAGAATGGTGATGATGTGATGTTTATTGATTTATTATCAACTCTTTTTTGCACCATTTTACAAAATTGGAGATATTCAATCCATCTTAATCATAATTTTTATATATCTTCATAATCATTTTTTTTTTCATAAATTCTCTAGTCTCGGTAGGAATTTTATTGGTAAATTGCTATCTTTGTTGTAATTTTTAAAAGTGTAACAGTTATTTTCCTGTTAATTTCATTCAAATCTGAATCATGTTCAAAATCTACTAATACTTGAAACCGATTTGCAAGTTCTAATTTAAATTCATCAGAATGTTTCTCAAAATTAGGAATACAACTATGAATATTGTTTATCTTAAGAATTTTTGTCTCTAGTTTTGTATTAACACGTAACATATACGTATCTTACATATGATTAATCGATGTTCACTTCCTGTGTTGAATTTATTAAGAACAATAATCTTGAAATATGTATTTTCTATTAGTCAAAATATAATCCAATTCTGCTGTACCTTCATTTGGATGCTTCCAAATCCGTAAATCTATGTCCTCTCTTATTTCTATCACCATAACCAAATTTACCTACAGCACTTTCGTCTTTCATTTGTTTTTGTTCTAGCATTAAAGTGTCCAATAACAATTGTAAAATATCGTTTGATCTGATAAAAATTTACTACTTCATCAGTATGAGAACTTGTTGGGGTATAAACCTGAATTATCTGCATTTGGTATCCTGTTATTAAATTGAATAACTAATCTTGCCACTCTGTCCGATACACCATCAATTTCCACTATTGTTTTTCTACTTTTTATTTATTAATCCACTTTGTAGTAGAGTACGTGTTCACTTTTTAAATTAATTGTCTCTTCACCTTATCTTCACAGAGTCCAATAATCTCCCATTTAATGAGACAATTCTTCTTCCAATTTTTGCAATCTTACTTCACTTGAAAGTGATCTGCAGAATACCTAAATAAAAATCATCATCAAATGGCAGCCTGAGTCCACAATCGAGCTGCTTAGCACCTTCCACCTTTGACCATCAACCGCTGCCTTGGCTGGTAACTTTATTGCCTCCTGGGAATAAAGATCATAATTTAATTTTGATTTTTTATGTATATAAATATCAATTAGATATTTATTCACACACATATTCATTCTGCCTTATCAGGTAACTGAGATGAGAAAGGCTATGGTTTTTCTTGATCTTAAAGTCAGAGGTAAAAAGCCAATAATTTCTTCACAGCCCATCTATGTTTCTATACTATATGAACAATCACATAGTATTAACAGCTGCAACGACAAGAACATTAGGAATTTGCCCTGCTTGGATCCTTTATGGCCTCCAAGAGGAATCAAGGATCTCCTTTCAGTTAACAGCAAACTTCTTTCTGCAGCCAGTATGGCTTATTGATAATGGAATATCTAGAATTTTTGTACTCTTACACAAAATTTCAAAAAAAATCCCTTTTTAATTTTATAACATAATAATTATATATATATAAAATTAAAAGGAGTCTTTATATTTTGCCTTTATTATCTTGAAAGCCTTACTAATGTTGATAGATGAATTTTTTTTAAATTTTTCATAAAGAAGATAAACTTATTAAAAAAACATATCTTAAAGGCAATTATTTGTAGATATTGATTTGGAGAACTAAAAGAATAGGATTAGCTTTATAGAAATATTGAAAAAATTGTATGCAGAAAGAAATATTGGTTATTATTTAGAGGCAAAGGAATTGTAAAATATGATGGAAGGGATTTCCTTAAAAGAAAGAAAAATTGACAAAAATTATTAAATGATTTTAAGAAAGGTGATGGGAATATTTACGGAATAGTGGATGTGAAGCCTGAAGATGATAATTTTGAGAGAAGAGCTATCTTTTGGCATATTACTAATATTAACTTAAGAATTATCTATAAAGACCTCATTTCATGATATGTTTTTATTAACATTTTATAAATGTTTTCTGATTAATGTTAAAAGTGATTTGCAAATTATGCTTTAGTATTTAATTGTTTGTTGACTTAGCAGTTTGTCTATTTTATTATGCACTTAAATGTTGAACTAAACTAATAAATTTAGTTGTGTTTATTCATTATGTAATTAGAATAGTTGACCAAAAATTTTGTTGATTTTTTTTTGGTTTTTGTTTTAATTTTATTTCGTTTGTTGTAAATTTTTTTATTTTTATTACTTTTGTTGAAATGTATGTCAGTATTTGCAATATTAACATTTGTCTCAAAAAATATTCATTATAGAAATAGTATATACATATATATCTATATTTTTAGATTCCTGATGAAGAATTATTTGCAAGGCCACCTGATGCTAGAACTCCTAAGGTAAATTTTTTAAAATGCTTTTTACTATCTAATTAAATTTTTGTATAGCAGGGTTTTTTAATCGTATTTTAAACACACACACACACACATTTTTTTTACATATTTTTTGATTAAATCTTTTAGTGTTCTTTTTTTTTTTTTTTTTAAAAAAAAAAATTTAAATATTTTTAGTAATAATATGTGAGAAATGTTTCATATACTTATACATTATTAATAATTTTTTAAATGCTGCAGTATATAAATATTAGTATTTCGATCATTAAATAGCTTTTTATATATATAATAAATCAAAATCTTCATATTTACCATGCACCTAAAATATTATATATATATAGGTGTCTATGAAAGCAAATCTATATATGTAAATATTGAAAATATAACAGGATTTTCTGTTTATCTTGATAGGTGTTAATATGATGTGATCAGACATTCAAACCAAAATTGGCATTCATGCTGAAAATTACATCTAGTAATAATAGTTCAGTTTAACCCCTTAATTTAATCTGGAAGTAGACCCAGAAATTGCTTTTATATTTTTAATATTTACATCTATTCATGTCAAAATCTGCTAATAAATTAATATATATGCATATATGTGAATAATTATATGTATATATTTTTGTAGGGATGGTTAGTTGATTTAATTAGTAAATTTGGCACATTAAATGGTTTTCAAATATTATTAGACAGATTTCAAAAAGGCCCATCACTCAATGTTCCTGTCATAGCAGCACTTATTAGGTATTAATGGAGTATTTTTTCATTCATTTTATATATGATCTAACCTTATACATATTCATGTCTGCATATATATTTATTTATTTATTTCAGGCCATTTGGTTTATGTTATGAACTCTTAACGTCAAATTGTATACAAAAATTTTTTATGCCTATAGTGGTGAGTTTTTTTTTCTTTTTTGTTTTATTATTGTGATTTGTATATGTAAAGATTAATAAAGCTTTATATGAATAAAGAATATGTTTTATTGTAGAAATAAACACTTAAAGTTACTTATGAAATTCAACTTGACATTTTTATTTGATCATCCTGGGAAATGAATGACTTTGGAATAAGGGTATTTCTTTTGGCAATATAAAATTAAACACTATTTTGTCCTACAAAACAATAAAAAAAAAAAAAAAGAATTGCCAGGAGAATTCAATCATAATTCTTATATTAGGAAAAAATCCATTTTATTGACATGTCCTTTTAACAAAATAAATCTTGAGCATTTTAAAATTTTGCACATTAGTATAAGTTAACATTTATTTCTTCATATCTAAACCATTTATTTATTTTTATAAATTCCTTTATTTATATATTTCATCTGCTTTAATCTTGCTTTTATTGCTGTGCAATATGATGGATTACAAATATGTAATTATTTACTTTTATAGTTTATTGATAATAAATTACATAAATTATGGTTACAATAAAAGTCATACAGACAAATGAAATAAAAGTAGAAATTTGCATTAAATGCATCAGTATTTATTAGATATGTATAAATAAATAGAATATAATTATATCTGTATGCAAAATTAGATTGTGAAGGGATAGAAATTAAATTATTTATTCCCCCATTTTTTTTAAATTATTGTTGTATATTATAAGGATAAGTAATGACAAGATTCTATATTGCTGCATGTATGTTTTTGGGATGGAATAGGTAGTAATATTTGATCAGTAATCATAATTTTAGTGATTTTTTTTTTGAAGAAAATTGATTGGTGTTTGGGGAAAATGGGAAAAGAAGGCCAAAGTGTATCTTAGAAACTGCAAAGTAATTATAATAATTATTATAATTAATATTTATAAAAAGTCTTCTCTATTGTTAAAATATTTAACGATGGAATTATTATTTTTTGTCTGATTTATTGACATGATTTCCAGACTAATTTGTTACATTAAACATAATAATTAAAAATATATATGGATATTTGACTAAACAATTCATTCATAAAATAAATAGATAATGATTCATTGTAGCTGCACTATTTCAAAATTATATAATCCTCACTTAATTTTGTTCTTGTTTTTTTTATTATTATGTTTATCAGATTTTTTTTTTTAAAAAAAAAAAAAGACAAAAGACAAACAATTTTTATTCTGAACATAGTGAAAATTAACAAGCTCTTCTGATTTCTATGAAGCTTAACTAGTAACTTGAAATATTTTTTTACTTTTATTTATCTAAATAGCACCAAATGACAAAACTACTTATTATCACTTTTTCTTGGATTTTTTTAAATCTAAAAATAAGCTTAGGTTTAAAAATGAATAGTTATTATAAGAGCTTAATTCAGCTTATTTCATCTCTTAATATGCTAAATTCATTGTTAAAGACTTGATTAAGTTCAGAATTATATTCATTTTTTTTTTGTAAAAATATTAAAAATAATTAATCTTCAACAATTTCAGACTATATATAAAAAAACAATAAATCTTATGTTTTTGATTAAAAATAAAATATAAAAATGATTTTTTTATTTTGGAAATATTGTTTTGTTTAATGAAATATGCTTTACCATATTCTATTAAAATTTTTCTTCAAAAAATAATGTAACATGGCATATTTATGAAATTAAGTTTAGAAGAAAAATTTCTTTATTGCATTCAAGAAAAAACTGAGGACTAATTGTATTTAGTCAGTGTTTCTTTTTTTGCTCTCATTCAATAATGGAATGTGTTATAAAAATAGTGTAAAAATTTATTATTTTATTTAGATATTGTTTATATTAATAATACACCTGGGTTTCGTTTTATGCAGATTATTTTAATGCGATTTTGAAGTTATGCGATTCATGTTTCTTCTTAATATCTTTCATATTTCACTATATTTATTAGATATCAAGAAATTTAAATTATTAATAACTTATTTTGACTTGAAATACTTTTTTTTTTTCAAAAATATAACGTTATATTAGCAGCTAATGTGAATATGGCCTGAAGCTGTATTTAGAATTTTAGCTTCTATGTAAATAACCTACTTATACTAATGAGTAAATAATAATAATAGATTTATACGTACGTATAAAAATATCGCAATAAATATTCAAAAATTTTAAACTTGTAAAACATATTTTGTTAGATATTAACAGAAAGAAATATTTTTTTAGATTTTTAAAATAAATAATAATGAATTTTATAAACTGATAATAATCTTTCTAATGATAATGTATAATCTTTTTGTTTTGATTATGATCTCATTTTTTTAATAAATAGAAAACCATTAACACAGCACAAGACTGAAAGTGGCGCTAGTTGTACATCATGTCATGAATTTGATTTCTTACTAGTTCACAAATGAACGCATATTGTCAAATAGCGGTAATGATTAAAATATGTATGAAAAAATGTAAAATTAAATACTGTAGTTAATAAAAAAAGTAAAAAAAGTTTGTCTTGTATTAATTTTTTTCAAATATTTGAAAATTTTTATTAGTCATACTTTATTTCCTTATTCTTTTAATTCCTTGTTGCTTTGCTTTTATGCCAATTTCTGAACCTATCCCCCATTTTTTCAAGGTAAGTTAAGTTTATTTTTGTGCGATTTCTTTTGTGCAAGTTTTCTGAGGAACCTATCTATCGCATAAAATGAGACCCAGGTGTATAAATAACATAGTTTTCGAATATTTTAATGAATTAGTAATTAAAAATGTAATTTATTACTCTTTGAATATTATGAAATCAAATAGAAATAAAAAATAATAGTTATTTTATCCAAAAAAAAAGTTTTACTTTTCCATGTAAATTACTGGATAAATTATACATGTAATTTATTGTGGGCTTTTAAAAGAAATATAAGTAGTTTCATTTTTGTGTCGCTTTTTTTGTCATTTTTTACATATAATTTATTATATAAAAATTATTCAAATATTATAACAGATTCTTGTATAATATTTTAATTAAATTAGAAAGGAAAGCAATTATAACAGTGAGATGCTCTGGTATCCTTAAATATATTTAATAATATTCCATATTTGGCCTTATTAATTAATCAAAGATTTATTATACTGAATAAAGCCTATACAAACTTTTTTTTTTTAATCTCTTGATTTTTTTCTGAAACCATTTTATTTATATATCTAGTAGTTTTTTTTTTGATTGTAGTCTTTGTTAAGTGATTTTCCATATAATCTTAATTACATGTGATATGAGATATTCTGTACTCTTTCAAGACTTTTGTTGTTATTGTAGAAATATAGATTTCTTTTTTTTTAGATCATTGAATAGTTTTTAAAATTAAGCAATATACTTCAATGAGGATTCAGTATTCCTACAATTTATAATATTTTAGCTTACAAAAATTGTAAATTTATATTTATTTATAAATGTAAAATATATAAATACAAATTTAATAATGTTAATAATAATTATTACGATAATTGTAAAGAATTTATATATTTCAAAATAAAATAAAAATAATTAATCCTTTGAATTTCAAGCGGCCATTTTTAATTTTTAGAAAAATTTACCCTAACTCTAATAACTTAGATATTTTGTGTTTGAATGTAATAAATATAAAAAAACATGCTGTAAAAATAAGGTAATGAAGCTGTTAAAATAATCATTTCATAAAGAAAAAGTTAAAAAAAAAATATATTTTTAATAGTTTTAAGAATGTTTATTTTTACACTGATTCACAAATCCTAAATTTTGAAATTCAAATGATAAAATGACAATTTCATAAACAGCTTCATCACATCCGTCACAAAATTTCAAAAACAAAGATGTATTGGAAGTCTTACCTGAGGTAATTTTTCACTGAGAAAATTACTAAAACAGCGGCCTTGCTGTGGTCCATTTTTTTTCTAGAGCCAGATGTGTCCATTTGTTCAAAAGTACCTATAACAATATGAATGGTTTTTAGTGGAGAAAAAAGTAATAGAACAGTGTAATTCAAAAATAAATAAATAAACTCATAAAGAATAAAATGAATAAAAATAAATCAATAAAGATAATTTTTTATTATTATTAACAATGATTACATGTGTGGAAGAAAGGCTGAGTTCAAATACATGGCAGTATAATACAGAGTGGATGGATTGATGAAGCCAGAAAGTGTGTATAAAATATCCTATATTACATGAAATTCTAGTTGTTTAGCATGAACTTGTATATAAATATATTTATTATTTTGCATAAAAAATATGAAGAAAGGCCGAGTTCAAATACATGGCAATGTAACAATAAGTGGATAGATTGAAGAAGCCAGAAAATCTATACAATATTCTATATTACTTGCCTAAAATTGACACAAATCAATTGAGGGTCATAACTTTAGCACTGATGCAATAATTCGTCCATAAATTCAAACTTGGTCACGCGTGATACACTATTCATATTTATAATCATGCCAAAAAATTCATTAGCTCACGCAGTGACAGATATCCCAGTCCCCAACTTTTTTCCATTCTACAACATATTTATTTGAAAATATTATAATTTATTATTCTATAGCATATTTATTTGTTTTAGTAAATAGAAAATATTATAATTTATAAAAAAAATATATATATAAAAAAGTAATTACATACTCTTGAATGTTATCAAAAAACGTTTATTTGTTTCAGTACATCGAAAATATTATAATTTATTATTCTATAACATATTTATTTGTTTTAGTAAATATAAAATATTATAATTTATAAAAAAAAAATATATAAAAAAAAGTAAATACATACCCTTGAACGTTATCCAAAAACGTAATTTGAGAAGAGGACCCAGAATCACGGACAACTTCAACGGAAAATCACAATAAAATCTTCAGTAATTGATCCAACAATTGTGGAATAACTTTTTTACGATAAATAAAATGATAAAAATGAAATAAAAAAATTTTTTTTTAGGTACACTTCGCTAAAAGTATTCATAAAAAATCTAAAAATTGTCGTACAGAAAAAATTCTTAGAGTTTCAGGTAGATATTGAAATCGCGCAAAGAATGACGTATTGCGCGTATGTGTGATGTTTACCGTTTACACGTAAACTCAGCTCAAAATAGAAATTTCTAGAAAAGTCGTACTGGGGATCAAAGGAAATGTTTTAAATATTTTAAACTTTAAAAACATTTTTCATATATCACTTGTAAGATAAAATAAAATTAATGTTTTTGTAGTTAAGAATGAACTAAAAAAAACACTTTGATTTGTATATTGATAATATCTTTTATAATTATATCAAAGCAGAAGTAGCCTTTATCCTGTGTAAATTTTGTCGTAGACTGTATTTAAGTCATGTAATGTTTTAAATAATTGTATTATCATGAGCAAGTTAAATTTTATTTGGAAGTTTTTGAGTATAGATTTTTATTATATAATATTTAGTTCTGAATTAAATTTTAAGTTTATCTTTATCCTGCTTAATGAGGACCATTGGTCCATCAAAACTCATTGTTAAGCAAGAACATCACATAAAGAACAAGTAGTCATAATAGTGTCTTAAAAAATTTGGCTCATTTCTCCAGCTAAAATAACATTATAATCTGTGAACAAATAACTTAACCGAGTATATATAGTAATTAAAAACCTCCTTTAATGTACATTATATGCTTGTATAAATTGTGCTATGTGTATTATGCAAGTATGCACTTAAAATATGTATGTATGTATGATAATGCAACTTAAATCTATGTAAAAAAACACAAATGTGTTTTTTCTGGTGATCCATTCATTAATCATAATTATCTAGTTTTCTGAATCATGAATTACTTACTTTAATATTTATTGTTGTCTTCTAAATCCTTTGATGATTTTGATTTTTTTGGAGGAGTGCACCAGATGCTTGCTGAGGATTTCCAGAGAGAAAGTGTAGAATGGATTGTTGATATGCTTCTTGGATTATTTTTTTTATATAGAATGCTGTGATTGGAAAGTTTGGATACCCCTGTAATTGTTTGGGCACTTTGTTCTATTTTGTCTTTGTGTTTAAAAATAGTGGTAATAGTTAAATGTTGAGAAACCCATCGTAGAACAGATATCACAATTTTCTCCTCTTTCCAGTCGACTTAAGATTTTCATTTCTGTTGCCAAGCTCAGAGATTTTCTTGATTTTTTCATGCTTATATTAGTTGCAGCCATGATACTAATAAAAAATGTATATAGCTATAAACTTTTAAACAGAATCGCTAGAAAAACAAAAATGTACCTTTTAACTGTCCAAAAATATAGCAAAATAAACGAGAAAATTAAAGTAAACTAGCAGTTAACAATTTTTTGTGTTCTTCCGTGCAGCTAATTCTCCTTACGTTGAAAAAAAATTCATACTCAAATTTTATTTTTTTCAAATTTATACTTCTATATTATATTACTTAGAATAAATTATTTAGAATTTTAAAAAATGTTTAAGAACAACTTATTTAATTGATCATAAAGACTTGTTATTTATCATTAGTATAAGAGTAGCAAAATTAATGTACTGTAAATTATCAATAAGTTAACTTCAAAATAAAAAAATGCATTTTGTATTTGCATATTGTAATCAATATGTAAGGCTTTTTTTTTTTTTACAATATTTATTATGCAGGTCTGAATAGATTGCTTTATATACAAATATTCTAGCTAGGGCATTTTTTTTTTTTACCACAAGATATCATATTTTATTAAATGCTGTAGATATTTTCTTTGAAATGACATAAAAAAATTTCCATTTGTTCAGAGGAAAGTAGATCTATGAGCTATTTAAGTAAGCATTAATGATATGAATCTTTTTCAATTTATTGTATGCAATTTTGCTCACAGTTTTTAAAACCTAAAATATATTTACGTTAACAATTTTATGCTGAATAAAACTTTTATTTCTACATTTTTATACATTATGAGATGTTTTAAAATCGAACAAATAGATTGTGCTATTTTTAATTTAGATTTTGTCATTTTTGATCATACAAAGTTTATTACTGTGAAATCTTTTTTTTTTTTTCAAGTAACTATTACGATAACTAAATTATAATGCAATGATTATAAATTGTGTAGCAAGTAAAATATTATTAATAATTTTTTTTAGCCCTAAATGTGAATAAATACAGTGTATAGTTTTTAAATTAATGTATACACTTTAAAATTTAATATATTGTTGTATGTCATTAAAATATGATTATTAATTATTAATGATGAAAATCTTTATTTGGATATGTCATTAATGAAGAACTGATTGTCTTGCAAAGACACATTCATTAATTATATTTTAAGTTTATAATCAAATTATTGTATACAGCACTAACATTGTGTACTATATTGTGTATTATGAATGGATGACAACATTATGGCTAGCAAAAAATTTTTTACCAATGTTATAATGAATCGATTGAATCAAAATAGTGGGTATAAATATAACAATCACTATTGTGAATCCTTACATAAAGGACAAGCATCTAAGTATATTATATATATCACCAACATTGTTAAACTAATCAGCCAATCAAGTTATTTGTAATATAGATGTACAATCTTTGATATCATGTTTTTATGTCCTCAATATTATTGTCAGTTGGTAAAACGTTATCTGCTAGTTTATTTAAATACCACGTGCAATGCTTTTTTTTTTATATAACTAATTAGTTGTTCTATCTTAAATCATGAAATAATGAAACTTAATTATTTAAAACATTATGGCAAAATAATCTCGAGTAGAGTTGAAATCAATTAAAAATTTTAATATCTTAAATATTGATTAAATATTAATACCCTATATGGTTTAGTGCAGTTACAGAATCTGAAACTCTATGATCATAGATTGTAGCCTAGTGTTTTCACTTTAGATTCTTAGTCTTCTGAGCTCTGAACAATTAACCATTCTTTTTATTTGTTTTATTATTTATATTTAAGATATTAAAATAAATGTTTTATTAATATTTATTGCATAGAATTTATAGTTGATTTTAATTCTGCATTAAACTACTTCATTGTAATACTTAAATATTTTTAAGTTTGTAAAATATGTTGTGAGTTTATCACATTTTAAGATTAGAATGATCTTGATTTTGGCTTTTATATGAAAAAGATTGTGCATACAAGAATACTTTTCCAACTGATGAATTATGTTGAAATCATAAAACAATTGTCTGGCGAGAGCTGTTTTCCTTGATATTTTAACAAATTAGTGTTCGCTCTACTTTATAATTAATTAATACTACTAGCAGATAGTTCTTTGCGTAAGCTGCAAGTTAATAATTCCGTATACCTGTTTTATATCTCACGCGAGCACGAAGTATGTTGTTAGCAACAACGATTATTATTGTTGTTGTTCTAAGCAAATAATTATTTCTCAGCGATGTAGCCATTGTTCTGGGTAGTATCACGTCAGGTTTTAATTAATACATCACAGCTGGTTCTAAGGTTAGACATTATTGGTGAGTTAATTTTTACTGTATACATAATGATTAATACTAAAAAACTAAAACAACAATCTTATTTTTATTACATTTAAATTATAATGTTTTCTCCATTATTAATTTTAATTTGTAGAATAAAAAAAAACAATTTTTTTTGATGTAATGTTTAATATACTTAAATTACTATTAATAATAATGACTGCAACTAAATTTAATAATGGTATTATTTTATTTAGGAAGTAGTGCCATCATTTTTAGATGGTTTAACTGATGATGAATTAAAAAAAGAAGCCAAGAATGAAGCCAAAAATGATGCTTTATCAGCTATTATTAAGTCATTAAAATGTTTAGTATCCAGGGTACCAAATCAAGAAGAAACTGCCAAAAATTTAGAAATTTTTAGATTAAAAATGATTTTAAGGTGAGTTCATTTATATATCTTTAGTATTTAAAATATATTTCTTTAATTAAATAACTGCATTTATAATTACTAATTTAGTGTGTGTGTTATTGGGTATGCATGTGTCTTTTAAATTAATTTATGAAATGATTCTTAGTTTTAATAAATTTTTTATTAAATCAAAATATATAAATGTGGAAGTAAACCTTATTTAATGTAGTTAATGTATCCTATGAAAATATTCCAGTAATTACTTCAAGTACTATTTCCTATGTGATTGAAATGACTTCATTAATGAAACCAAACATTTTTATACGTAATCCATATGCCTAGAGATATTAGCCAAGTTAAACATTTTTACTCTTTGAAACTATTTTATACCACTGTAATTTCATCTACTTCTATTTTCCTATTAACTATGTTCAGTTTATAATCACCAGATCATTCTTTTCAAACAGAAAATGTTTTTGTCTTTTCAAATTTAAGTATAACAATATCTTATCCTCATATTCTCCACTTGTTATAAATATCTAAATAAAAAGTCTTTTTCACTTTTATATTTCTCCCATTTCATATAGAATTTTTCCTTGCACCTCTTTCAACATGTTACAGTTCAAAAATAAACCTTCAATTCTCTTTTATTTTCACGTAAATCACAGTAATTGCTAAAAATTATCTCATTATAAAAAAAACTGCATTACAGATAATAATTCTTATTTAAAAAAATATATAAAATAGCATTATAATGATGACAAATTTAAAAATAGTTTTATTATAAATCACAGCATTGTTTATTGGCTCTTTTGTGAAATAAGATAGACGATATATATAATTACTAACTTCTGAATTGTAAACTTTGACAATTATCTATAAAGCTGATTTGCTATAATAATTTATATAAACAAATTTTGTTTTACATGAAAGATGAAATAAACAGTTATTAAATAATTGCTTTTTTATAATATTCTGATTAGTGATTAGAATTTAATGAAATCTAAAGCTGATTTGCTATAATAACTTATATAAACAAATTTTGTTTTACTTGAAAGATGAAATAAACAATTATTAAATGATTGCTTTTTATAATATTCTGATTAGTGATTAGAATGTAATGAAAGTATGCCTGGGTATCTTAATAATATAAAAAAGCAATATGTTACTGATTGAATTTCATCTGTCAGTTTTGAATAAAATAGTAACTTTTTTTTTTCAAATGCATTTATTTTCATAGAAAAACGAATAATAAATGAAATTAATTAGAATTTTTATCTGCTTAGAATATTTAATAAATCATTTTCTTTTTACATTTATTGTTACTATATTCAAATTGTATTAATTAAACTAATATTTCAATTGTTTAACAATCTTCTTCAAATATTTATTTTTTCCTGAAAATTTAAAAAGTTCATTGTTTTCAGAAAGGGGACTACTTCTAAATATTGTGTTTATCTACTAAAAAGCATTAGATGTAATGTTTTTGTCTTATCACCATACACATTTTCACATAGAAGTTCTCTTGAAACTAGTCCTATTTTTTCATGGTTTATAATTTGGAAGATAGCTATTAATATATATACTGTAACAGAATGAACGAAAATTTGAATTTTAACATATATGATTCATACCCAATGATTGGTTACATCATTTGTAACGGAACTGATGAATTATGTATGTGACCAGATTCTTAACGACGCAATTGGGCAGTGCCTAGCTCCAATAATTGGTCATTAATTAGAACGGAACAGAACAAAATGGCTATTGGCGCCACACATTTTATTTGTACGTTGAGAACAAGGTACAAGTTTGAGTCCCTAAAGTTCATTAATTATAAATATATTACATTAGACAATATGCTTAGTTCAATTCTGATATATATCATTATCATATGGTTGCACTTTAGATCCTCGATGTTATGATGATTATCGTATGTTTGATTTAAAACTAATTATTTACATGTGAGTTATGTGTGTGATATGGCATGGTTAATGGAAAGGTAGATAAATGATATGGCATGGCTAATGGAAAGTTGGATAAATGATATGGCATGGATAATGGAAAATTAGATAAATTATATGGCATGATTAATGGAAATTTAGATAAATGATATGGCATGGATAATGGAAAGTTATAATAAATGATATGGCATGGGTAGTGGAAAGTTGGATAAATGATATGCACAGCTAATGGAAAGTTGGATAAATGATATGGCATAGGTAATGGAAAGCTAGATAAATGATATGGCACGGCTAATGGAAAGTTGGATAAATGATATAGCATGGATAATGGAAAGTTAGATAAATGATATGGTGTAGATAATCGCAAATTAAATAAACGAGGAATCATACATAAATTCTAATTAAATGAAATAGACCATTAGCAATTTCATTCCATTGTGGATGATTTACAATCCTTTGGAACAAATCAATTTGTCATTTGGGTAGGTCAGATCATCCTTCATTTGATTCATATAATATTATGATTATCCCCCTAACCTTTGATCCCATGTAGGGTGGTCATTCACTACCCGCTCTAACCATTTGCTTAGTCTAACATAATTTATGATTATTTTGTCATGATCATCCTGCTGACTTTTCCTTCTATTCCTTGACTTTAACTTGTCTAGCTTACTCCATTGTGATGCGTCGTGACGAAGTTTCCCCTTTGCGTTACCGCCATTCATACAAGAGGTGTAATCAGTCATACAGAATAACAAATAATAATAGTCAAGTTAATTTAACAATAAACAATAAAATTGCCCTGTACTAGTGTGAGTATTTAATGTTATAGATAAAATCTCATTCCAACACTAGTCAGTCATCAAGTCCTTTAGTTGGTAAGTCTAAGGATCAGCATCTAGATTTTATTACAATTAAAAGTCCTATAGACCCCCTTTACATAATTATGATTGATGATTATAGAGCTGGATCATCAATTCTTTCAATAAAAAAAACCCCAACAACAAAGAAAAATGGGTTCTACATGATACATATATAATTTGAATAATTGAAATTGTTAGTCCGTGTAGTTATCTATTCTTCAGTACGTGGATACGCAGATGATAAGATGGCTGGTTCTTCAAGATTTTGGATCTTGGGAGTTGGTAATCCATTAGATGTTGTCTGGATGTGCTCTAGATAATCGGTTGATAACTTGTCAGTGGATAGGTAATGTTCTTTGTTTACTGCTGCTTTCTCCATGATTCTAGTGAATACTGTCTTTTCTGGTGATGGTGAAAACATTACTGATGTTTTTAGCTTATAAAGCCGAATTATTAATAGGCATATAAATGGCAGTCTCCCATCTGCAATGTTTAATAAGTTTTCTACCCCCACATTTTTTTGTATTTTTTAATATTCATTAGAATTAATATTATCTGCTATAGATTAGAAAGTGTGTGTTCTTTTTCTGGTTTCTTCAGCTAGCTAATAATTCTTCTTGTGAGCTTTGTATTGCTGAGTAATAAAATATACATGAATTACTTGATAGTTTTTTGATAGCCGGTACGGGCTGCTTGACGGCGTTGTTTATGTGTAAAAACACATAAAAGTGCCATTTCCATGGCCCTTTTGTTTTATTAGTCATTTTAGACTGTAATTACGACTAATAGAACATTGTTGTTATATTAGCCATTTTATGCTGCTGGATGGCATTGCAGACTAGTGTGTTTTGTGATACTTTATGCAAATTCGCACAATTCATAGTTGGCTATCGTATCATGTTACAGTGTTTATATTTCAAGTCTGCATAATTTTTTAAATGTCAAATCATAAGCAGACTAGTGTGTTTTGTGATACTTCATGCAAATTCGCACAATTCATAGTTGGCTATCGTATCATGTTACAGTGTTTATATTTCAAGTGCGCATAATTTTTTAAATGTTAAATCATAGTATTTTTATTTGTAGTTAAATGATGAAGTGTAAATTAGTAATAATTGTCACACCGTCAACACCCCTACACGACTTGTAATGTGGAAAACATCGGCAAAGGTTAGGTCCGAACATGATTTCCAAAACCTAACATGGAAAGTCACGTTTTCGCAAGTCATTGTACGAGAGAAATAAAATGGCTGAACAAAACAGTAATATTTGTAACTTGTCTGACTTGCCTACCACAGATGCTGACGCTGTAGCATTTTTACAGACTAAAAATGTTCTCCCAAATGAGAAGCAATGTGAGTGCGGGGAACAAATGAAATTATACATTTGTAAAAGTACATGGCAATTCCGATGTTTGTCTCGATCATGTAATCTAAGATGTTCGATTCGAAACAACACTTGCTTCCAATGCTCCAGAATAACATTTTGTAAATCGGTTTGTCTCATATATTATTGGAGTGACAACCAACTGACACTCTAAGTCATACACTCTGAGCTGGACCTTAACAAAAGAGCTGTGGTGGAATGGACCACTGGACTGCGAGAGATATGTCGCGAGAGCCTAGCATCCCAACCTTGCCGTCAAATTGGCGGGCCCGGTTTAATAGTTGAGGTGAACGAAACGATATTCACCCGCAGGAAAAATCATCAGGACAGGATACTTCCACAGCAGTGGATCTTTGGTGGAATGTGTCAGGAGAGTGGACAATGCTTCGTGGCCCCCTTCCCGTTCTGCGGCTACCCTTCTAGAGGCCATCAAAGACAACGTTAAGCCTTGATCGACCATCTTCTATAACTGTTGGAGGGGCTACAAGAGTGGGAACCTTGAACCTGCCTTTTTCACTACCTAACTGTGAATCACCACTACAACTTTGTAAACCCTACCACAGGTGCTCACATCCAGAATGTCAAGCGTCTTTGGGGCCTCCTGTAGTGGCGTAACAGGAAGCAATGCGGAATCCCAGAAAATTGCTTCAAAATTACCTGGCAGAGTTGATGTGGCGGTGTCTGTACAGGAACGAAGACCTGTTCTTGTGCATTCTGTACAAGATCTCTTGCAACACCAACCATAAGCCAATGTGTATTATTTTTGTAATAAACAAAAAGACAAACAAAGTAATTTTTTGTTTAGAAGAAGAATGAACAAAAACCGAAAAAACCGGATCAATATTTCCTTTAAATAAAAACATGTTATTGTTATTAATCTTTGTTTGTAAAAACCAAAAAATTGAAAAGGTGATCAAGATATCTTTTTTTAAAAAAGTTATTATTGTTGTTAATTTTTGTTTTTAAACAAGATTTTATTTAAAAAAAAGTTGTTATTGTTTTTATTAAAAAACTATTTTTTAAAAAAAATAAGATAAAAATTTAAACCCGTATTACAAAAATAAAAATCTTGAAATAAAAAAAAATGTGTGCTTGTATATTTTATTAAAAAAAATAAATTAAAAAATAACATGATTTGTTTTTATTTTTATTTGGTTTTAATAAAATAAAAGTGTTGGCCCAGTAACATTACATTTTATTGTTTTTTCACAAAACAACGCCATCAAGTGGATGTGCCGGACTATCAAATAACTACCAATTATTCCCTTGGAATTGTTAATGTAAGTTTTTTTTATGGAAATATATTATTCCTTTGACCTTTATAAACTTTTCCTCCTATAATTGTTTTCAATAGCTTTTGGAGATAATTTGTTCTTTTATAAAATCATCAAATTATAAATCGAACATTACTTCATTTTTAAGTATTATTGATAGCTTAAAAAAGAAATTATTATTTGTTTTTTTTTTTCTTATTAAAACAATTCAGTTTCTTTTCTTGCATATCCAGTCTGTATTACAACCATGTTATATATAACAAGTGTTTTAATTTCGTTTAGTCTAATTTTTTTTTTTTTAAAAAGTAATTTAAGTTTAAATCCCATTTGTCTTTGTTATTTTCTTATATCCCATTTGGGAATTTGATAAATTGAGCTTCAGTTACTCTTATTTTGTAATCAGTAGACTTTAACATAACAAAAGATGATGTCACAATTTACTTATAATATAATTAATGTTATAATTTGTTTTTACATTATAAAGAGTTTTAATAGATTAGATATACCTTTAATTAAGTATGTTTTGTTTCAGACCCTCTTTGTTTTTAATAGATTGGGACCATACTCTTACAATACCTTATCTAATATATTATTTCATAATAAAATCTTGTGCCTAATAGAGAACTGTCAGTACTCTCTTAATTCATAATGCAATAGCATCTCATAAGGGACCAGATCATTTTTATTAACTGAATTAGGCTTTATTTTTGTTCATGAATATATATATCTACAAAATTATACTGTTCTACTATTATATGCTATGTGCCCAATAGCTCTACTTATAGAATGATATATTTAAAAAAGTATTTCTTTGCTTAGTGTTAGATAATAATAATAAAAAAACAACAACTATATGATTAAAGCATTAATATGTTTTTTTTATTAAACTAGTAATTAAAGTGAGATTATTACAGATTTTATTATAATTGCTAATTTTTGAAAAGTAAAAATTTTGTTTATCTTTTAGTAATTAGCATTTGTAGTAATATTTAAAAAGTTTATTTTTTTAAATCTTAGCTTAAATTCTAGCTTAATAGAAAACATACCATTGCTTTAAATTTTATTTATACTCATAAATTTAAATAGCTTGTTATTATATAAGTGCAATTTGATTATATTTCAAAACAAATATATTTATTTCATGAATAATAAAGAATATAGCATCTTTTGTAGTCTAAGACATTTTTTTCTATAATAAATATGAGGTATAGAAGTCATTTAGTAACAACAATAGTATTACATATACAATGTATAATAATTTTGAAAACTTGGCAGAAATATATAAAGCACATAATGTTATAAACAAATAGTGATGTTTTGAAAAGAAAATGTCACTGGCATACTTTTTAGACTGATTCAAGTGTATATTGTCAAAAAAATTTTTAAATAGTGAGGGGCATCATTTAAAAGCATCACTGCTAATACAGCAAATTAGCATTAAGAGAGTAATCATTATAGCAAGGTGGGGTTGTGTTTAACGTTGTGGTTCAGAATATTTTATATAAAATTGAAAAACAAGTTGGTGGATATACATTTGGGTTATAAATTGTGGATATTAATTGTGGCTGTTGAAGGAAAAATCACATGGATTTAAGTCTTTTAATGAGAAAAATTGAAAGCAAATTAAAACTGTTAGAATGATTACAATATATCAATTAAAATAGTTGAGCAAAGGCATTATTTAATTGGAATATTTGAAAAAGACAAAAAAAAAAGATACCTAGAAAATATTTACAATATACCAAATTAATAGTAAGAATCTATTTTACTGCAATAAATAAATTAAATGTGTAGATAAAATATTACAGGTCTATAATTATGAGAGGTGGGGGGAAAGGATAGATAATCAGACAAAACATTGAGTTATAGAAAAATGAACATAAATTTAAAAAAAATACTTAGGAATTATATAAGAATAAAAAATATGTATAACATATGACGAGGATATATGATAGTATTCAAAGTCAATCTTTTATCATTTACGGTATGGATATGGGCATTGGGTACCAAAGAAAGTAGTAAGTTGACAATGTGTGTGACTTGGTTTAAACATTGCATGATGCTTTAAAGGATTGGTAGCTTATCCCAGTAAAAA
The DNA here is from genome assembly GCA_028023455.1 of Epiperipatus broadwayi. NCBI lineage: Eukaryota > Metazoa > Onychophora > Udeonychophora > Euonychophora > Peripatidae > Epiperipatus > Epiperipatus broadwayi. Next base: position 163,038 of record JAQFVV010000365.1, read on the forward strand.
AGTAAAGTATACCCATCTATATATATATTTTTTCAAGCTAGAGCTAGCTCTAGAGCATTTATATGCATGTTGGGGATATATGTTTGTGTTTGGATTTCTAGATAGTTATCTAGATAGCACAAAGATCAAAGTCACCTTTAAAGTCTATTCACAGCACTTTATTTTTATAAAAATTAGAAATTAGTTTATAGTTAGTCTATATACTTATGGTACATATGGTCAGAACATTGATGATAAATAGCATGTATCAGAATCCCAACATTTTTTTTATTATTATGATTGATAGATTAGCATTTTTAAGTATGTGCATGCAAATGATTGTTTTATATTATACCCTAAATTTGGTATTGCTAAATAAATAACCTAGTTTTTGACATTAAATCTCTAAATCCAATCACAAAGAATTATTGTTGATTATTTATGTTTAATGCTAGCAATATAACTTATTATTGTAACTACTTAATTTTATTAAATGCTGATTCTCATACTTCCCTTTTATATTTGATTGTAATATTTGGGGATGATGATGATTGCCATCTCTCCATATCATCTCTTCATTTTGTATTGTTATAATATTAACTCTATAGGAATAAAAATTTAAGAAAAATTAATAGCTTGTTAATAAAGGTTATTTTATTAAAAGAAATACTTGTTTTACATATAAATAATTAATTGAAATGTTGTTTGTTTACTGTGTGTGAAGAAATATCTACTTCTATTTTCTTATCATTTTTTTCTATTTTTTGCATATATTTTATCTTTTTATATTAATTTATAAAAAGTACTCATTTAATGAGTATTCCATAAAAAGTTCTCAATTAATATGAATTTACTTTTATTATAATAAGGTAATTAACCTATTCATTCAGTATACTGAATATTTACTATAGTAAATTGAGGGATTTGAACTTCAGGAATTTTTGTCTATGAACATTCCATCATTGGTTTTTTTAATGAAATAGATGGTTGAATTGTTGTAAGGAAGAAAAGATTGAAGTCTGTCCGTTAAAGTTTAAGGAATTGCTATCTTAATATAAGCTGAGCACTGATTGTATGTATATGTGAGAGATTATGATCTGGTCCAATTGACGAGTGCTGGTTTTGCACGAAATATGTTTATTGGGGATCATTCATCTTTTTCACATGTGTGTGGTCATGTGTATCAATTGTTTGAGATGGAATGGAGGATGAATGTAGACTGAAAATCCTAAATTCAAATCCCTCTATAATGTAAGTAAAAAATGAACAATTGAATGGTAAACTTTTTTATTAGTTTAGAAATCAATTATAGTTTATTCATAGCTACTATTAACACATGAAAGCATATTGGTTCATAATTATGTGTTTATATAAAAAAATGTATCCAAGCATTTAATTTGAAAATTACTTAAGTAATAGAATAACTTATAATTATTAATTAATCATAGTATTATATCAATATTGTTAAATTAAAAGAAAAAAAACAAACAAATGAATCAGTATATAGTTATCATGTTGCTGCTGTATACTGAAGCTGTGCATATATATATAAATATATATGCTGGCTTCACCATTCACTGTGGACTAACTAAGACCCTAAGTCCAACCACAGTGAATGTATGTTTCTTTTTCAAAATAAATGTATCGTTTTCTCAAATAGTTGCCTAAATTAAAGAAGGAATTGTGTTAAAGAGAAAAGATTTAATAAAATAAAATATAGAAAGTTAAAATTATATTTGCAACTATTTTTAAAATATATTTGGTAGAATTCGATAAGATAAAAATTTTCTTAATTAAATAGAATCCATTAAGAAAGGGAATTAATTAATAAAACATTTTCTGAATTAGATAAAAAAAATAGATAACAGGAAAAATTTGAAACAACGGGCATGATTCGCTACTAATTAGCAGATTAAAAACATAATGGAAAAAAGGGTATAAATAAAGAACTTTTCTTTTGTTCTTGGTCTTATGCTTGCGGGTAACCGGTGCTGAAGGTTAGAGAGAACTCTTAAGAATTTTGTTGGAAGAAATTTTGCTGAAAGATTGGACAATATAGCGAACTCTTGCTTGCTGTACTTACTTCAAGCTGCACTCTATTCTTTCAGCATATAAAAAAAAAAATCCAGAAATGTGTTGCTCTGCAAAAATGCAGGGGTAACTTCTTTGCCTTCGCTCTCCTGATCTGTTCCTGAGGTCGGAGTCGTAATCATGTAAGCCAGCCAGAGAACAAAAGTATCTGCCCTGTATCCGTGAAAATCTGCCCTCAAAAACATGGAAAAACAAATTTGAAGAACCGAGAAGACCTGTGGGGAAACATCAAATGAACTCATTTTGACCCACCCATCTAGTTACCAGTAACGTTCCCATAAATTATTAAAATATCTTTGTAATTTGCAAATTCAATCTATATTTATGCTTTTCTATATATATATGTTTTTTTTAATCTATGTATTCGAGTCTTGTGAAATTATATTTCATTAATTGCTTTCTTTTTTCTTTAAATACTTTAATGGGTGGTAGGGTTATTACATATAATGGCGGCGGTAATTCTTATTAATTTAATTGAAAAATGCTTCGTTTAACTTTCCGCCATTATACTCCCGTAATTAAGGTATTTATTTTATATAAATATTTATTTAGAAAGAAAAGGAAGCAAATCATAGAAAGTGCAAAACTCTATTTTAAAATCAAGATTTAAATTGCTAGATATTCTATTATAAAACTTTCCAAACTTTAACTTAGTCTTTTATATATATATATAAAAGAAAGATCCTTATCAAATGCCTGTATATTTTAGTCAATGAAGGGTTACAAATTTAAAGTTAGATTTTAAAGAGCGTGAAATAAAACGTTCGCATTTATATTTTAGTACTAAGAGAGAGTACATTTTGACAATATGTATTAAAAATTATTAAATAGCATTGACTCTGGGGTGTGTTGGTTAAACTTCAACTAAATCAATAAAATATCCGCCCTCTTGTTTTAGTGATCTGAATTTTATAAAAGGGAAGTTACTATTTTTCTGCGGATTTTCAGTGATAGTTGAGCTTTCTTAATATATATATTTTGCAGAGGGTTTCTTTTTTAAATTTAAAGGTCGTTGACCGTATTTATATGGCATCGTGCCTCGGGTGATCTACTGGGCTGCTCAGCATATATTACAGTGCTTCTTTTGCCAAGTTTGCTTAGGTTAACATACCTACATTCGGACCTTCTGAAAAACAAATTGTTCTGGATCTCATGTCGATCTCAGTCCTTTCAATGTACGTAACTGGACATAAGCAACAAAAACTCCGATCCTGAATCCGGGTCACGCGTTTAGCGAACGGGTTCCATTTTTCTCTCTAACCTAGTTTAGAGACGGAGAGCTATCCGGTCTTGTGTTAACCTCTTGGTAACTGTTATGTCTCGAGCCTCACAGCCCCCTATATGCTCTCGCCTTGGTGCATGGTCTTGTATATTTATATTTATTAGGAAATCTTTCTCAAAATCTCATAGAAATGTTTCAATTATGGCTGGAAATTCCTGCTGGGGTCACTTTATCATTCTTCTTAAATCATAAGTAGGGCTGTGATTTAAACTTGTCCAAAATGTTTAGTTGAGTTTGACCACCTATTTATTTCTATGTTCTCCAACCACAGAGTTAATGAATCATGTCTTTCTCTCTTGAATTCTTTTACGTAACACTTCCATTGGCTGGAATATTTTAAAGAAGAAATTATAACGTAAAATTTTGTCTGTTCTTATCATTACGATCAATGAATCTTTCATATATGTCTATCCGGTTGCCGTGAAAATAGCCTGCGACTCTATTAATAAAGCATTGTGTGAATTATTTTAATGTCAATAATAAAATTTTCTGTTATCTTTTATTCACTATAAATAAAACTACTTAGTATTGTTTTTCTTTTGTGACATACGTAGGTACATCTGATCATTATATATGTAAAAATTCCTTTTCGTGGTCTCTTCTCTTTCTGACCACCGGGCATACATTAAGATTAAATTCTAGTGAGGTTCGAGCAGTAAGCCGCTGAGTAGCAATCTAGAGGAGTAGATGAGGCTCGAACCCCTTCTATCTGCATCTCTAGGTTAGGTTAAAGCAGCTCTACTTTTCTTACCGTTACAATACATATATATAAATTACAAAAAAAAAAAATTCATTATATAGATTTGTCATTTTATTTTCTGTTTATTGTCATTATTTGCACATGTTTATTAATCATTTCCTAAAAAAAGAGAATCTTGAATGAATGCTTGACTGAGTTCCAAATAAAAAAGAGAATACATTTTTGATCATTTATATTAGAAATATTCGGTGATAGAATAAAAGCAAAATTTGAAAATGAAGCTTATCAAGACATTTGAAGTAATCGTTTAGTAACTACTGTATCTTATGAAAAAAAATTTGCTTAAATGTATTTAATCTGAGTTTAATAATATCTAAACAGATTACGATTTATCTTACAGATTTTAAATTATATGTTTTTTTTAAAAAATGATTGTTATTTGCAATTAATACAAATCAAGTCAAAGATGATTCTCTTCATTAAAATTTTTATTTATTTTGAATCAGAATTCATTAATAATGAAAAGAAAACATTTGAGAAAGTAAAATATAATTTTTTACATTATATGTACTTTATTTTGTTTACTCAAATAATAATTCAATAAAATGATACAAAGTTGTATTTATAATACATAAATAATTTCTGAATTTAACCACTTCTAATAAAATTATAGCAATATTTCAAAACTGTGTTAATTTGAAAAATAATAAAAAAATTTATATTTTTGACAAAAACAAAAGTATACATAATTGCTTTTTTGAATATATATCTATATTATTTTAATTTTTTTAAAAATAATTATATATATATATTCTTTTTTTTTTGTCTAATAAAAATTTACAAACATGAAATGTAGTTGCTTGCTATAAAATTTATAGATGTTTATATTTTATGGAAGTGTATGTGGTCTTTATTGTTTGGAATTGCATGCTGATGATATTTTAAGAATTGCTTTTTCATGTAGAATAGTGGGAGTGAGCATTCCAGATAAGATTTATGTAATATAAGTTTTTTCAATTTGTTTTCTAGAATAAGTTAATATGTTGCTTTAGTATAGGAAAAATATTGGTTGCATTGTCAGTTTCAACAAAACTTTCATATATTGTTTAACTTATGGCCTCTCTTGGAAATGTTTCCTGCTTAATTTTTAATATAAACTGAACTTTAGTTATTAACAAGTTTAGAGAAATAATATATATATATATTGTTTTCAATTAAATAGATTGTTTTGCAGTAGTTTTGGATTTTTTAAAATAGACCTCACTATATGATTGAATTTATGTTCATTAATAACAAGTCTAGAACTCAAATGCTTTTGATAATAGGTACATATAATTATATTTGAAAAAGTAATCTGTAAAATTCAGATATTCCATTTTTTTTCTTTTTTGTAAATGAAATTGAAGTGGGCATGTGGTGCTTAACAGTAAGTAGTACTCATTGGAGTCCACTTTGGTTTTAAAGCATTCAAGATTTACTATATATATTTTTATGTAAAACGAACACAGATGTGTGGTAAAGATACTAATGTAAAATTTAAATACGTTAAAATAAATACACACATTAATTCCAAAATATAACTCAAACAACAAACTATGATATATAGATAAATATCAACAAATTATAAATTATCCGAACGTTTTCGAAGGCTTATCCTTCATTATCAAGGACAACACAATTTTCAAACAGTATACTAATTTGCAAATGTATAAAATAATATAGGCTAATATGCAAATGAGGGTTAAAGCACTTCAGCAAGCCACTTCTTTGATAAAGCATAAAACGATTCTCTTATTCAATGCGTGCTCGTCCGAAATAATAAAAAATGCCTCTTTAACTTTTCTTCTCAGATCACTTCGTTCCCTACACATAATGTTAGGTTCATCCGGCTTCCATGCATGACCCGCAGCAATTGCATGCTGTACAAATATTGACGGGTGGGATGAATCAGCCATAGCTCTATTATATGAATATATATGCTGGGACAATCTAACCTGAACGGATGCTTTCATTTCTCCATAATATGCAGCCTGACAATTATGTTCTCTGCATGCAATTTTGTAGACTGCCTGTTGTGCATGAATCGGAGGAATGAAATCTTCAGTATTATTTAAACATCTAATCAAGTTAGGGGGCAATCTAAAACGGAAGATCTCACGCATTTTATCGTAAATATTACGAATATATGGTAATAAAATCCTAGGTTTATCTTTCTGTCTAATCCGATTAAGCCTTCTTTTGAATTTCACAATTATCCTATCAATAATCCGAGGGTTATATTGGGCCTTAATAAGATCATTTCTGTAAATTTCAATGTTGTTTCTCTTGTCATTTTCAAAACTACACAGACAGTCGTTTCTATATAAAAATGCTTTGTGGCCAGAAAATTTATGAATCTCAGGTGTATTTGATGAATGATGTATATGGCCTCTAATATGAATTGGCTTAATGTTCATTTTATAATAAAAATGGTCTGCTTCAATCATTACTTGCAGATCCAAATATTTGATGCTGTTTAGTGCTTTATTGTAAGGCCTGATGCCATAGTGAGATCATTTTTAATATCATCCATAGTTTCTTCCGGAGCAGCAATAAAAATATCATCTACATATCTGGTGTACATAACCAATCCATTATTCATGTATCTAGGCAAAATAATTCGTTCGTAGGCATTCATCACCAGACTGGTGATAATCCCACTCATTGGGAGACCCATCGGCCATCCGTTAAGCATATGAAACCATTCATTATTGAACACCACATAAAATATTGCGGTTCATCCATTCTAGTACAGCCACAACAAACTTAACACGTTCTAGATCCATTCCATGATTGATTAGAGCTTCTCTGACTACAATAATCGATTTCGGCCTGTCTATGGATCCATAAAGCTCAGCTACATCAAGTGCATTCTTGTATGTTGATCTGGATGTGCCTCTCAATTTATTCACGAAATCAAATGATTTGATAGCGTAATCTCCATATCCCATTGTTTGAGTTATTTATTGATTTATGATCTTAGCCGCTTTGTAGTAGTGTACTCCACCAAAGTCGATCATCAATCTTAATGGTACACCTTCTTTATGGATTTTGGCATTTGCAAATATTCTTGGGGGAGTAGTGGCCGAAGGATACATTTGCAAATATTCTGCCTTGGTGAATGCTTTGCATGTATGCGGTCTGAGCACGAACGATACAAATTTATCTTTGTTCAGTTTGAAGTTAATCTCTGGTACTTTTTGGAATTTCAATTTGTCAATCTGCTGATGAACTTTGTTTCTATAATCTGCAGTGTCCATTACAACAAATCTATTGGCTTTATCTTTTTTCATCAGTGTGATATTCTGTTGGCAAATATATTTTTGCACTGTAGTAATCCTATCTTTCCATTGATCTTTATTTGGCTGAGTCATTCTCAAACGCAAACTTCTTGCAATTTTGGCTATATAAGCATCTTTATGAGGATTCCTATCAAGTCCAGCTTCAGCATCTGCAATCAATTCCATTTTAGGGTACTTCCAGCCTTCACCGATAAATCTAGGTCCTTTATTTAAAACTGTTTTTACTCCATCTGGAATCTGTGAAGTTGAAAGATTCACAAAATTCTCTTGACATAAAGGCAGCAGTCTAACACCTTGTTTCAATGCCAAAAATTGGAACTTTTTATTAAATTTCAATTCCACTTGAGTTTTAAGACGATCGCTCTTTTCAGCAATATCACTGACAGGTGCTATGTTACGGCAAACAACATTCAGACGACTATATGCTCCAGCTAGTTCTTTCCTACATTCAGAAATAACTCCATTTAAAATAAGCACTTGAACTTGTCTTCTTATCACCTGAATATTATGAATCGACTGATCGAGTTTTACGCGACAAAAGTTCGGAAAAGACTTTAAAGTTTCTACACCTTACCAAGAAATTCAGCCTCTGTTTGTATCTGCAAACATCGAGAGTTGATTTCAAAATCATTCTATACTGTATTAACAGTTCCATAACAAAGTCAATGTAATATATATGTAAAACGAACACAGATGTGTGGTAAAGATACTAATGTAAAATTTAAATATATATTTTTGGAATTGAGAAATATTTCCCTTTGTTAAACTACTTGTTTTCAAATCCTATACAATTTTAGAATTGGTACTAGACTGACAGTTTCATTTAGCAATGATGTTAAAAATTTTTTTCATTTCTATTTGATTACACAAATTACACTTATATAAAAACCTATCTTTGAAATGTATTTTTCATTGTCTTTACACACAAGAGCTAAACTGCCATTTAAAGTGTATACTTAAGAAAATTTTCTCATTCTTAATGATTAATTCTAAATTGCAGATATAAATTGCATTTGGTTTGTACTATACAAAATCTTGAAGACCGATTCTTCAAATATTTATACTACAAATTAATTTTGATAAGCTAGAGAAATAGTGGTCTATATACTTAAAATATAGCTTAAGTTTATTTACATTTAATAAAAACTTTTTTTTAGAAATTTTTAAATATAAAATTTATAGTTAAATAATTAAAGTTCAAGGAACTTAGAACAAAAACTTAGCTATGTGTTAAAAATTTAAACAAAAAATTTATTTATATGATTTATAATTTTAATTTTGTTAGATGTGACTGAATTAGAGAGAGAAAAAATTTTGATATGATATGCAATCCTTTGCTTATATAAATGAAATGCTCCATGATTCCTTTACTTAAGTTGAATTTTTCTCAAGTTTTTATTTCAATTTAGATGTATACTAATTATTAAACATGATGTCAATAATGGAAATAAACACAATATATTATAAAAGATATTCACTCAGCAGGAGACTAACAATGATTGATGGTTGATGGCATATATATCATGTTTTTTTCTGTTTGTTTATACTAAGAAATGTTTATATGAGTTTGATTTATGTTAGTAGATCACCACCTTTAAACAGTGGTAATTTATAGGTTATAATTAACATTTTAAAATTTATATATATTTGTATAAATTAACAATATAATTTATTATATTAATGAATTGAAATTCATAATACTGAGTGTAAATATGAGTACTGAAGTACCCTTTAATAAATTTACTGTGACTAAAATAAAAGTTGATGTTTTTAATAACCAACTTATGAATTGTAAATTATGGCAACAGAAGTTTTAAGGGTAAATTTTAGTAGACATTACCTGTGTTGAACCTTTCAATGTCAACAACCACACATATAATACGCCACTATCATGTATTAATTGATAGCAATCGCTTATCATTGCTTATTTTTTCTTCTGGTATTTTTATGTATGACTACATCATAATGATATGCATATTTTGCATAAGCAAAATATTTTGTGTTTCAATGTTTTCAAAAATTGTCAGAATATATTATATTAAATGTTCACTTTTTTCATATTGCTTATATATATATATGAGATTGATTATGATGAATTAGAAGAAGTTAAGAGTTACAAATACCTTGGTCAGATTATTAATACAGATGGAAACATAATAGAGGAAATTAATCATAGAATTAAACTTGGTTGGAGTGCTTTTGGTATTAAAAGGAAATATGCCTATGTGTTTGAAAAGAAAGGTTTATATATATATTTGCACTTATAAATGAACAGTAATTTTTATTATTACTGTAAAGTTCAACAATAGTAATAATAAAAAGCATTATTAATTTAAAAGTGCAAGATAGAATGAATGTATTATTTTGTATGATAATTTGGCCATTTATTATTTTTGTATAGGATTATTTCACATGTAACTAAGTTGTAATTCATAGTTTTCTTTTAAATCTCTTTTTAAAAATAATTTTTTACATAGTAGTACTAATATTTTATACACATCCTTATATAATTTACAAAATATAATACTATATTCAAGTATAATGATAAATGCACAATATTGAACAATTAAATGGTAGAAAGTTTTAGAATTGCCTTATAGTAAATCATACTTTTTATTTATAGGTTATTACAAATATCATCTTTTAATGGTAAAATGAATGCTTTGAATGAAGTAAATAAAGTAATAGCTAGTGTATCATATTATTCTCATCGTCATAGTGGTATTGAAGAAGAGGAATGGCTCACAGCTGAAAGAATGGCTGTAAGTTTATTATATTTGTTTATTAAGTAAATGCCTATCATTTTCATTTTTTGACTGCATCTTTTTATTTTTCAATGGCTTAGTTATTAAATCTATTTATTTGTATTGTTGGTCATTTTTCCTTTTTTTCTTTAACTTACCTGAAAGAAACTTTTTGGATATATTGAATGTTCTCATATGTATTAAGTAAAACTTAAGTCTAATTAGTTATCTGACAGTTCATTTGAAAAGAAATTATTGTTTCTGTTAACTGTTTATTTTGTCTTTGTCAATAGTATAATTCATTAAATTTTTTGAAATACTACTTTATTTTTCAGCTTTCACATACGCAATTTTGGCAAATTATGCCATGATCTGAATAATGATATTTAATTTGTGTGTGTTTTTTAAGCGATGTATTCTTGCGTCTGACAATAGTTTTGTTTTATTTAATCTTGACTTAGTAGCAATCTATCTAATTTTTTTTTTTTATTCTACTGGGAAATTTAATTTGTAGATTATAGCTATTTAGATAAATCTTTATATTTAGATTAAAGTTTTTACTAAAATTATGCTACGCAATACGTCTATCTCTAATGTAACTTGACTAAATAGAGGAATTGTTTAATTAATTCTCCTCCAATATTTCATAACAGTAAAGATTGTTGTTGTTTTTTTTTTGTCATCTACAAGATAATTTATAATAGGCAATTTTCTCATGGATTCTACTACAATTTACCTCATCATTGATTAGTTTTAAAAATTTGTCTTAGCTTAAATGCTACCTTCAAATCTATTAATAACATATAAATATAAATAGTGTCAATGTAAAATAATAGTAAATATTTTTTATATTGCCTATTTATTTATTTGGAAAATTATTAGTAAATAACTAAATTATTTATTTATTCAGATAAATAAATCAGCTAAAATAAGGTTATTGGAAGATTGAATTATGAATATATGCTATAAATAAGGGTTTGAATAAAATAAAATATATTCTTAACTGGACTTATCACTGCATTTCTGGTTTATTTCCTATATAGAAAAGAATTTGTAAGAATTCTTATCACAATACACCTGGGTCTTGTTTTATGCGATAGATAGGTTCCTCAGAAAACGCGCAAACGAAATCGCGCAAAAATAGACGTAACTTACCTTGAAAAAGGGGGGATGCGGACTGTGATTTTTCAAAATTCGTGTAAAAGCAAAGCACCAATGTAAAATTACTTTAAAATTCGCGCAAAAAAAAAAAAATAAGGAAATAAAGTATGACTAATAAAAAATTTCAAATTTGAAAAAAATTGATACAAGACAAACTTTTTTTAGCTATAATATTTAATTTTATTCAAAATAATATATTTTTATGCATAATTTACAGTACAGTAATTTACATTTTTTTATACACGTTTTAATTATTAACGCTATTTGCCGATAAACAGGTTCGTTTGCAAACTGGTAAAGATTCTTCACAAGGGGAACTACAACTAGCGCCAACTTCACTCTCATGTTGTTGTGTTAATGGTTTTCTAGTGACAACGTAATTACTAATTAATCTTTGAGACGATGATTTTATTATTAGTTTATGAAGCTCGCGATATCCAGACATACAACCAATTTAGCTCTCGTTGGAATTTAAGAGGACGTTCGTGATTAGTGTCATTAGTAAGAAAATAATTTGCCAACTGATTAGAAAGTTGAAGACCGTCTCGAATCATTTTTGAAGTGAAAGGAACAGGTTCCACTTCTGTTTCATTATATTTTTCTACATTTTCTTCTGTATCTAAACTTTTATTTTTGTCTTTAATTTTTTAATTTTCAATTTCGTTTAAAAATCAAATTTCGTTTCACTGCTATTACTCACCTTTTAAAAATAAACTTGCAGACACTAAATGAGTAATAATTGATTACGTTCTTTTTTAAAAAGCAAAACAGAATGTGATTTAAAATGCAAAATTAACACGCACAATGTTTGAACAAATTTACATTATAATCTTGTAAAATTTAATGTGTGTATACATAAAATGTGGAAATCATGATTTTAATTTCATTATTGCATAAAATCTTACTATTATAAAGCACTGAAAATATTGAAATTACTAAGATGAAAGTTGAATTCCAATAATGTGCTATTACTATCAATCTAACGTAAGTGCACTAAATTTATTATTTAAAGTAATAGGCATTATTGGAGTTCAACTTCCGGTGAAACATGAATCGCGTAACTTCAAAATCGTGTTAAATAAGTCCGCGTAAAAAGAGACCCAGGTGTATACAATTTCCATGGAATTTCAGCAATGTTTTTCTTGACTGAGGACAAAATCTACAAGCAATTTATCACCAAATGCAGCCAAAAGCAATCTGTAATCAGGATATCAACACACACAGTTTACATTGCAGAATGTATCCTGGTATGATTCTTCAACCAATTAATATAATTTTTGTTATAGATTTGTGGTTTGTTATAAAAGTTTATCTTTAATACAGATAAAGAATATCTTTTAGAACTATTATTAGTGAATCTCAGTCTTAAAGCACAAGAAAAACTATATCAGAAATCAGACGGAGAACATAAGCATGTCTGCAATTTGTAAAGTTATGGAGGTAAAAAAAAAAAGAAGAATAACAAATGCTCCAGTAAAAGAAATTTTGTGTATATTTATGTTTAGATTTATTTATGTTTATGAATTTGTTTTAATTTACTTACAGTTGTATTGCATCATGGATCACTTGTGGAAATATATGAAAGATAATCTTGATTTACAAAAAATGAAAAAGACAAAAGATTTAATTAGATTATGTTTGTATATAAAATTACTGTTTGTATATAAAATTATTGTTAAAAATAGTAAAGGTATCAAAAAGCTGGAAATTAAAACTTAGAAAATTATATATTACAAATTTTTATAAATGAAAAATATATTATATTTAATTGTAGTACTGATAAATTTAAATGATTAAAAAACCACTATTAAGTCATCATTAAAGAAGAAAATACATGGAATAATTTCAGTGTTTTTTAAAATAATTACAGAATAAAATGGAATCAATGAATGAATATTAAGTGCAATAAAAAATGGCAATGGATGGTGGAGAAATGTTGGTATAAATTTTCAAATATGGTTATTAAAAATAAACGTTATTAATATATAAATAATAACAAAATAAATTCCGAATAATTTCATAAACATAACAAAATATAAATTTTCTACAGAACAAAATATTTTACTGAATAAAAGTCTATCCTTTATAACATTTGTGGATATTGATATTAAAAAGATTATTACAGATATAAAGCTGGCAAATATTTCAGTGGAAGAAAAGAAGAAATTAAATTGTTTATTAAGAAAACAATTGAAGGATTACTAATGAAATTAAAAGTATATGTAATAGTGAAAAAATCACAATATATAAAGAGAATAATGATAGTTAATTTATTATTTTGTATTCTAAGGATTATATAGAAAGAACAGAATATGAAATAAAAAAAAGATATGATAAATTATCAAAAGATCCTACTAATATTATAAAAAATTAATATATAAAATTATTACATAAAAAGCAAAAACATAAAATTATAAATATAAGTCAATATAATTTTATTATGTAAATCCATATATATTTACTAAAGTAAAACCTCATAAAGATAATAAGCCATTGAAATTATTTAATTTTAGTGATTTTATTCTACAGAAATTTTGCAAGTATTTAAATAAATGGATAGCAAATATTGGTTATGGGGAATTTTGCATTAAAAACCCAGATTTTATCATGAATAAATTGAATAAGATACACCCGAATAAAAACCAAGGTATTTTTACAATGGATATTGAGAAAATGTATCCTAGTATTCCAAGAACTAAGAGTAGAAATATTAATGCAGAAATTATCTATGTATATTAATGATATAAATATAATATATATTGTAAAAGAAGGTTTAACATTAATACATAACAGCTTATATTTCAAATACAATAATGAATATTGGAATATACATAAGGATGGGTAATGTGTTGTACAATTAGTGGAGTGTCATCAATTTTTATTAATGAATTGGAGATAAAAATAGTTAAAAAAAGGAATAATAAATCAAGAAATAATACATTATTTTAGATATGTTGGTGATACTTTAATAATTGGTAACAAAAGAGCTGTAAATAATATTTATAAAGAATGTAATAATAATATATACAAAATAAAACTTACAATAATGGAATTTGATTTTAAAATAAAGTATTCAGATATAGAGATTAAGATAGATAATGATAACAAAATTATATTAAAATATTTCATTAAAGAAGATAAAAAGATAATTTTTATAGATTTACAATAGGCATAGATACGAAAAATGGCAGTTATTAAAAATTTTAAACATAGAAATGATAGATATAACAGAGATAGAAATATAACTACTTTATAAAAGGATCAATTTATTAAATTATCTACTAATTATGAATATATTTTTTAATTATAAACCGCCTAATTCAAATATTAATAATAATTGTATTATAAATAATAATAGCAGATCTAAGAATAATGAAAAATTGATAAAACTTTCATACTTCTCTAAAATTTATCATACATCACTAAAAAAATAAAAATTATATAGATAAAAGCATTAACTATATCAGGGTTCTAAATGCCATATTGAAATTTTAAAAAAACTGACTTGAGACACAATTTTCACAATAACTTCTAATAATGTTGAGCAAAATGCTATATATTGATAGAAAATAAAAAAACTAAGGAAAACAATAAGGCTAAGATAAATAGTGGTTATCATTAAAAAGGTAATGGAAAAAAAGGAAATTTCAACATCAGAAATAATTATTACTTTATTGTTTGTTCATAATTTCTCATTTATCATTAATTAAGTTTAAATTACATCTTCATTGATAATTTCTTTGTATTCCTCACAAAATTATCATTCAAACCATATATAATATTCTTACCTGAGATAATATATAGCTTCAGAATCTACAAAAATCATTGCATAAGAATTCTTCATTTTTATCTTATACCCCAAAAGTTAACAAATCTCAAGGTGTCTATAAGAAAAAGATTCATTCTAGTAAAAGATACAAAATAAATCATTTCCAGAAGTTGGATATGCATTTGTCATCATAGCAATTGGCTTCTTGTATATCCAAAACTAGAAATTGAAGGCTACTGTCAGTATCAGTGATAAAATGAGTTTCATCACTTATATTTTTTGTGTATACCTGTGATGTTTATATTCTTTGTGCAAATCAGTGATGCTATCTTGTTATATTTATTGTCCTACAGAAGTATAATTTATTTGCATATAGCTCATTTGCTAGCTATAGACTTAAAAATAATGTGATGCCAGTTGTGGCAAAACTACTGACTCCACAGCATGAGTACCAAGGCATAGGCATGAATCAGGCTTTGATTCTTGACCTGCATACAATTCCATGTGGTATATATAACCATTGTGGCTATCACCACACACACACCACTTGAAATCTTTTTATTGGTTTTAAGAGTTTATATTTTCATGTCGTACTATGCCCAGTAAATTTTGTTATTGCTTTTCAACTGCAACCTTTCTGTACATCTGATAATAAGTCTTAAAATTTACATTGCATTGCTATATAATACCTTAATTTCATATATAAAAATCATTATTTGTTATACAAACACAAACATACAAGTTCAAATATCAACACACTAATGCAAATATAATCATACTAAAAAATTATTAAACCTTTTGAGAATCATTATGTCTATAAAATAAAGCCTCAAACTTGGATCAGAGGCCCAAAATTACACTGTACATCAACCACTACATTATATTCGAATACAAGTGTAATTTATATACTACACACACTAATACAAACACAATCAAATAATAAAAATATTTAAAATAATACTTTGAAAATAATTAAAAAAAAAATTGAATACTTACACCATTAAGTTTTTATTGGGATGAAGGCTTTGTGCAATCTAATAAATTGAGGAGAAAAGAAAAAAAAAAAAAAGAACCTATTGATAAAAAAAACTAAATTTTGTCCGATTTTAACATACAATATGCCATTTAAAAAAGAAATTCGAATAGAGAATGCTGGAATTTTTGTAAACATCAGGCTTATAGTTTTCCCGCAATTTTTTTTTTTTAAAAAAAAAAATTTCAATGAATTAGCTGCTGCTAGCAGCTCTAATGCTACCATCACTGAAGCCATTAACATAATAAAAATCTTGACAAATTGGTAATTATAAAATAAGAGATGATATGAAATATAAAAAGTGAATTGTATATAAAATTACTTGTGGAAATTGCTGCATGGTTAATATTATGGATGTACATTATTAGAAGAGATGATAGATCTGCCTTATATATTCCTTATTTAAAATATGGACATATAATAGATTGTGTCAAAAATACAAGTCCTTTAAATTATATTAAAGAAACTATATTAATTTATAACAAAAAATAATTGTATGAACGTATATTAAACATCAATTAATTTGATTAATAATTGGCTAATGATAAATGAATGGAAGGTTATGAAATATACATTTATGCAGTTTTTTTTTTTTGTATGTTTTAAAAATATTGTATGGTTTTAATAGGTTATAGTTAATTTTATATAAAAAAAGGTAGATATTGCTATGTATGCAATGTGTGTGGACGGCAAAGGAGGCAATTCAAGAAGAAATGGGATAGTCAAGTTTTTATATGAGAGATGCAAAAAGCAAAATGAAAATGTTAGATAGATTGCAATTTATGGATAATAAGAGAATAGCCAAAATAGTATTTAATTGGGTTATGAGTAAAGGTCAGGTAACAGGATGAGTGAGAAAGATAGTATGGTATGAGAAGATTTGGATAATGACTTTATGTCAGTATACTTATACAAAATGTGGAATGATTGTGTTAGGAAAATTGTTGAGTATTATAGTGACAAGGAATGGGATAGAAGGATAGATGCATTAATAAAAAATATAGAGTTGGAGAGATGGAGAACTAGTATGGAGAGTAAAAGGAGTTTAAATATATATAAAAGTAAACAATATTGCATGCGAGTTAATTTATGATAATAGCAAGGAAAGTAATTTTCTGTTTTAAGGCTGGAACAGGATCTTTAGCAACAAGGGAATGTACATATAAATGGGAAAATGTGGGTGATTTAATCTGCAAGTTGTATAAAGAAGGCTTAGAAAATATTAGCCATCTGTTAATTAAATGTAAATTGCCTACAAGAAGAAAGGGTACAAATAATGTGGGAGAATAAATATAAAGTGATTATACAGAAAGTGGATTCTTGGTTTTTATTTTGAGTTTGAGAAAAGATAAAGGGGATTTAGATCTAAAGGCCATAGAGTTGTCAAAGATTATGTTGTGGAAATGGGATGGAGCAGAATAGAGAAAAATATGCGAAAAACAGTGTGTGGAATGGAAGGGAACGGTAAGGTCACTAACAGGTTTCTCTGGTCGTAGTGGCTGAGAGATTTCTGACTCCAAGAAAGGAGAAGCCACAGTGCATCGCATCATAATATGTAAATTAGTTAAAGCATATTAAAAAGGACAAAAATTAATATTTGCCGTAAAGAGCTTTTGTTTGTGAATGATTATGACTATATATATTATTGCTGTTATATAAAGATATGTCATTGATTTATTTAAATATATGTAAAAGCAGCATAATGGATTAGCCTTTTTTCGATTTTTGATTATACATACACTGTATATATAAAATAACTAATCAATTTATAAATAAAATGTATTATTATTACTTACATGGGCATTAGCTTAGGGTCATTCAAATACATCTTCCCAGTCAATATATTAATATTTACAATATAATTTTAAATAAGTATTTTTTTTTTTATAAAATTCTTTTTAATTTTTTCCCCAACAACTATAACAATTTTTAAGAGATTAATCTGTTAAAATTAACTTCTTAGTGAATCTATTTTTGAATAAATAAAAACAAATGTATTAAGCAAAAATTGTTGGAATTTGTCAGCTATTGCACTAAGAATAGATATTGTAATTTTATATTTCTAAAGAGATGGGAGGAATAAAACAGATGGCGATATTGAAGGTATGTGATGTTTGGGTAATTGATGTTCTAGTCTAGTATAATTAAATATTGTAATATAAATTTTGCATTATATTTGTCATAAATAGATCCTTTCATTTTCAAGTTTTTTTTTGGTTTTTTTTTTCACTGTTTTTATTTTTTTCAACCTTTTTTATTTTATAATTAATCATTGTCATATGTCTTAGTCTTCCACCAATCTCTATAAACACATCATCATGTAAAGCTTACTTAAACTTTTTTGTTTTTTAAATATCTGCATCTTAACAATGTATAAAGGCTTCTCAAACTTTAAAATGTATATTTAACTATTAGAATAATGTTAAACCACTGACTATGGATCAAATGTTGCTCAGTCATAAGTTCTCTATCACATTTTATTCCATAATTAAATATGATTGTTGAAGTTATAATTTAAATTGATATTTTGTATATATATTTTTAAGGAATGGCTGAGAGACAATAAAGTTTTATCAATTGTTCTGCGGGACAGTTTACACCAACCTCAGGTAATAAAAATTATCATTTTATATTGTTCTTTGAAAATATTTTAGATTATAATTTTTTGTTACCATTAGTAGTCAGAAGATTTTTTCTCTGTTAAAATGAAGAGATAGAGAGAATGATGCACAAAGCTGAAATGCAAGGAAAATAATTTTCAGTTTAATTATGGGCATATTTTTTTGACATTAAAAAGAAATCATTTTGGAAAAAAATTAAAAAAAAAAAAAGACTTTCTTTTTGAAAACATCAGAATATATCTTTGAAATTTGGGGAAAAAAATTTGCAGTGAGTAATAGAAAATTGGAAATATTTTTTTTTGCAGCAGGTACAACAAAGTTGTTGAAATATTGCATGGAAACAAATTTTAATATTCTGGTGATTAGAATAGATAAGGTTACAGTTCTAAAATTTAATAATTGTAAATATATTAAATTTATTAAGCGCAAGCAGATGATATTGAGAGCTCCATGTGCAGTCATTATTATATCTGATTGGCTGTCACATAAGCATTTTTAAAAGCACATTTGTCAAAGGTTTTAGCCTTTCACGTTATTATTAAAATTTAATAATGAAACTTTGTAGATGATTATTAATAAGGGTTTTTTTTTATCATTTTTTTTTTTTTTACTAATTTGTAAATGGAAGGCAGAAGGCAATGCTATAATTAAGTATGTATAAAATTATGAAAACTGATGGAATATATTTATTCACTTTAATCTTCTATATAAAGCTAAACATATAAAAATCAGCAAAAATATTGAGTAGTATTTAGATATTTTATTAGCAGTAAGTAGTTTTAAAAGGTTGTCACTAGTGAAAAATACTTTATAAAATGAAGAGATAACATTTTTTCCATAATATTAAACTGAATTCTGAATTCAAATTAGTTAAAATCTGTTATTTAAATAATATTAAAGATAAAAAAAGGCAAGAAGAACAAAGTTGAAATTCGTTGTATAAACTCAGTATTTGTTATGTGTTTAAAAATTGAATTGATTTACAGAACCTGCTTTTTGGAAGATAACCAACAGTGATGGTTCTTTGGAAAATTGTGTCCTGAAGAAAGGTTAAACAAGCCATATCTACTAAAAAATGTTTGATAGAATGAATAACTTGGAAAACTGGCTTTCAGTCTTAACGATGTCTCATCTGATGCTTTCTTTTTTCCATCTAAGTGGGTGCTAATATTGTTTGTTAAATGTCATAAACTTACTAGTTTTAATGCATAATTCATATTTCGAGCAAATATGTTTTATTTATTGTGAATCTTTTGAAAAGATAAATAATTAAAATTTAAATTTGGAATTAATATTTGAAATTTTCTGCTACTTAGTAGAATATGTGAATGTTTTAGATTTATTTTATGATTATTATATTTTGTTTAGCAAAATTTTTATAATAATTTTTATCATTTATTGTTAAATTATATAAATAAAAAAAAATATTGGAATTAATATATTCATCCATAAAAACGTAATTATAAGTTTTTATACTGCATTAATCCTTTAAATATTTCCACTGGCATTCTAACTGAAATTACTAGTTCCACTTCATAATATAAATTTTATTTAATTAAAATAAATTATTACTTGTGTGTATTTATTTCCTTTTTTTTTTTTTCTAGTATGTTGAAAAATTAGAAAAAATTATTAGGTTTGTAATTAAAGAAAAAGCATTAACTCTTGAAGATTTGGACAATATTTGGGCAGCTCAGGTATTATATTTTCATTTTGAATCTTTAGCATTTAAATTCTAGTGTTTACAATAAGTAGCAATTTTCAAAACAAAACATTATTTTTGTAGGCAGGAAAACATGAAGCAATTGTGAAAAATGTTCATGATCTATTAGCAAAATTAGCTTGGGATTTTTCACCAGAACAATTGGATCATTTGTTTGAATGTTTTCAGGTAATAATTTTTCTGTTGATGAAAGGTGTTGGGCGAAACAAGAATAGATATTGCTAGTTTTATTTTTAAGGCAATAATCATTAAATTAAAACTAATTTTTGGATATGTATATAATGTCCTTTTAATATTTTTTTTTTTAAAAATTTTCAATTGTGGATTACCATTAACTAGAATCTATAAAATGACAAATTTTTACTATAATTTTACATGATGTTAAAAATAAAATATTTAGTAAAGTTAATATAGCATTGAATGCAATATGGCTGAGAAAAAAGTGATAATTGTTATAAAATAAAAAATGGTACTAATCGGTATGCTAGGCCAACTGCCTGATGGCGCTCTTTCTCTGTTAAAACTAGAGAAAAATGCCTTTTCCGCGGCTGACTGTTATGGTATAGACAGTCGTTTAGTGGCATTTTATCTCTGGTAAAAACCAAGAACAACACTGTTTATCAGCAGCTACCATCTTTACATCGGCAGCCGCTGTTGTTTTTTTCCTATGTAAAAGCACAGAAATCAGCCATACAGGCTTGATTTATACGCGAATGCACAGGAATACAATAGCAGTTTAAGCTGTTAGTCGTTTATCACAGAATGCTCACTATTTACATGTTAGTGTAGGATTACTTAATGGTATGTAGAATTAAAGTTTGCGTAAAAGTGTAAATATCATCTTTTAAATAATCATATTTTAATAAAAATAATGTAATATGGTAGTTTAGAATTTATTATACTGTTTATTATACTGTGTATATGCATGCATATCGATTTTTGAAGGGTTAATAATTTTAAAAAGTGTGCTTTAAAACAAACTACAAGTGCGATAATGTGTTCAATCACGTTTTCATGATACTAAATTCCAAGATTTATAAAATGTCATCTGCTAATTCTAAAAAAAAATCATTCTTTGGCAGTTTCCTTTGAACAAAGTGGAAGCGATCTCTTTTTTTCCAGGAGAAAAATTTTTGCCTTTGATTAAAACCAGTGAGTGTGGTTCAGACATGAAACTTGAGTATTCACAGTTTAAATGTAAGTCATCTTCATGTAGACAAAAGGTTAATATTAGGAAAGGAACATGGTTTGAAGACTCGCGAATCCCTTTGTTAAAAGCCGTTCGAATCGTGTACATGTGGTGTCATGAGGAGTTCTCCGTTAATAGTGGTAGTAGAGAGTTAGATTTGTCTAAAGACTGCATCAAACAATGGACATGCATTGAGAGAATTGTGTCAAGACAGTGTCTTGTCCCATCCCTCCTGTCTAATCGGAGGCTCAGGCTTGACAGTGGAGGTTTACAAAACCTTATTCACACAGAAAATCATCAAGGTAGAATGCTTTCTCAACAATGGCTTTTCGGTGGTGTTTGCCATGAGACTGGAGATTACTTTGCGACAGCAGTCCCATCACGCTCTGCTGCTATCGTTTTGCAGGTCATACGGGATAACATCCAGCCCGGATCAACTATCTGTTCTGACTGCTGGAAGGGTTACAGAAGCTGCGATCTCGAGTCTTCCGGTTTTAAACATCTGACTGTGAATCATTGTTACAACTTTGTTGATCTCAGTTCTGGTGCACTCACGCAAAACATCGAGCATATTTTGCTAAAGTGGTCCAATAGAAAAATTGAAAACTACCTTGGTGAATTTGTGTGGCGACATCTGCACAAAAGGCAGGATTTATTTGATTCCATACTTGCAGAAATGTGTCTACCAAACAAGAAGTAGTCTACTTTTTTTTTTGTTGGTTTTTTATTTTGTTGTTTTTTAAAAAATTGTTAAAATAATTTGGCTTTAATTTGACTTTTAAAACTGTTGTAATACTGTTTATGTCAAAATTAAATAATGTTATTCTCACATCTTTGTGTAATGGATGTGATAAAAAAATGCAAATGTAAACAGAACTTTATATAGGCGTGGCCATAAAAAAAAGATGATACCAATGATTGGACTTTTTAATCTTTCTAAGTTGACTTTTGAAATTGTTGTAATACTAAAATAATGTTATTGTCACATCTTTGTGTTATGATTTTAAAAAATTGTAGGTATAGCAAAATATTATTTTTAGAAAGAAATATTTTAAAAGCACGAAACAATTAAAAAAAAAAGGCAAATGTAAAGCGTAACAATTTCTATTAAAAAAAAAAGCCGCGAATCGATAATGAATTAAAAATATTGTAAACAGAAATATTTAAAAAAATAAAATTAAAAGCAGAATTATTTTAAAAAATTAAAACTTAAAAAGCGCAAATCGATATAATTACATGTTTTTTAATGCCCGTAATATAATTGTAGGTTTTTTAATGTCCGAAGCTATAATTATTTGTTTTTACCAGAGCAACAACGGCACCAAGCCATGAATCGATAATGAATTTAAAATATTGTATACAGAAATATTTAAATAAAAATTAAAAACAGAATTATTTTAAAAAATTAAAATTAAAACTTTAAAAGCACGAATCGATATAATTACATGTTTTTAAAAACTTGTAATATAATCGTATGTTTTTTAATATCCGAGGCCTGAATTGCTATAATTATTTGTTTTTACGAGAGCAACAACGGCACCAAGTAGTTGGCCTATCATACCGATTAATACCTAAAAAATTTATTAGTAAATTATTAATTTTTTAAATTTAAACTAGGAATTTTGTCCAAGTTTAATAAAATTTTGATTAAAGTGATATACAATACAACTCACCAATCATATTTCATGCTAGTCTTTTTGTGATAGTAACAGGTTTTTAAGACACGAACTCTTAAAAAGAACCTATGGTAAATAATAAGGGTGTCTAGATTATGTAATAATTTGCTATAAAATATTTATTTAATAATAACATTAATAAATTATAATCTAAAAGTGTGTAAATGTACATAAAATAATCCAAGTTCATTTATATATATATGTACACCCACATGCCTACATATATTTATGCACTTCACACAAATATAATTTCATTGACTTCCATAAACTTATTTATAGGCTAACTTTTAAAATAATATTTTAATATATAATAACAAGAAATTTCAGAGATAATCTGAAAAAAAAAAAAATTAGAGAAATATATTTAATGTCTATATTTACTGAATATATTTATCAATTTCTTCTAAAATGAACATGATATATAAATTTTCGATCGTTTTTTTTTCCTATAATTTTTTTTTTTTTAAAAAAAAAACCCTCTACAAAAAAATTGTAAAAAAAATTTTATGAGTTTGGCATATAGTTTTTGCTATTTTTCATGTATACTTTATTATAAAGGCACACATATTGGAAATACAAGTGGAGTAGGATTCATTATAAATAAAAAGTGGAAGAACAATATTGTGGAGATTGATGGTGTATCGGACAGAGTGGCAAGATTAGTTATACAACTTAATAGCAGATACCAAATGCAGATAATTCAGGTTTATGCCCCAACAAGGCTTTTGATCAGAGTAAACAACATTTTAAAATTGTTATGGGAGACTTTAATGCTAGAATTGGTAGACAAATGAAAGATGAAATTGCTGTAGGTAATTTTGGTTATGGTAATAGAAATGAGAGAGGACATAGACTTGTGGAGTTTGCAGAAAAAGAAAAACTTTATATTATGAATTCATTTTTTGAGAAAAATGTTAAAAGGAAATGGACATGGAAGCATCCAAATGAAGGTACAGCAGAATTGGATTATATTTTGACTAACAGAAAATACATATTTCAAGATTGTAATGTTCTTAATAAATTTAACACAGGAAGTGATCATCGATTAGTAAGATGTAAGTTACGTGTTAATGTAAAACTAGAGAGACAAAAATTATTAAGAAAAACAATATTTACAGTTGATATTCCTAATCTTCAGAAACATTCTAATGAATTTTAATTAGAACTTACAAATAGGTTTCAAGTGTTAGGAGATTTTGAACATGATACAGATTTGAATGAAATTAATATGAAAATAACTGATACACTTTTAAAAACTGCAACAAACATAGCTAGTAGAAAAAAGCAGCAATTGACTAATAAAATTTCTACTGAGACTAGAGAATTTATGAAGAAAAGAAGGAATATGAAGATATACAAAAATGATGTATTAAAAAGAATTGAATATCTCGAATTTTGTAAAATGGTACGGAAAAGAGTTGAAAATGATATAAGAAAGTATAACTGAAATAGCAAGGAAAGCTGTAGAAGAAAATAAAAGTCTCAAAAATGTTAAACAACATTTTGGTATTGGTAGGAAATTTATATCTGCAATAAGAAAAAAAGATGGAATTATTACTAAAAAGAGAGATGACATCATGAAATTGGTAGAAGATTTTTATCAAGAATTATATAGTAATAAAGAACAAGTACCTCCTATATCTATTACATCTTCCGAATTGCCCAGAATCTTAAATGAAGAAGTGAGACATGCAATTAAGTGTATGAAGAAAGGAAAGGCTCTAGGAAATGATGGAATTATAATTGATATATTAAAAGAAGCAGGTGAAGAAATAGAAACAATTTTAGCAAAGTTATATACCAAATGTCTAAATGATAAAGATGTACCAGAAGATTGGAAGAATGCAGTAATAATATTAATATTTAAAAAAGGTGATAAAGAAGATATTAGAAATTACAGACCTATCAGCCTTTTATCAGTTTTATATAAAATTTTTACCAAGATAATTACAACTCGTCTACAGAGAACTTTGGATTTCCACCAACCAAGAGAACAAGCTGGATTTAAAAGTGGTTTTAGTACAATAGATCATATCCAGGTATTGAGAGAAGTCATAGAAAGGACAAACGAATATGAGTTGTCTTTATGTTTTGGATTTATAGATTATGAAAAGGCATTTGATTCTATACACATTTCTTCAGTGATTAAAGCATTGGATCATCAAGGTATAGATCCAGGATATTGTCATATTTTAAAGAATATTTATAAAAATGCAACAGCAACAATTAGATTACATAATGATACTGGAAAAATCAACATTGAGAAAGGTGTAAGACAAGGTGACTCCATATCTCCAAAACTCTTTACAGCAGTGCTGCAAGAAGTATTTTGTGGATTAAAATGGGAAACTAAAGGAGTGAAAGTAAATGGAGAGTATTTAAATCATTTAGATTTCGCAGATGATGTAGTTGTTTTTGCAAATAATGCTTCAGAGCTGCAGGAAATGTTGCAGGAGTTAACAGATGAAAGTAGAAAAGTAGGACTAAAGATAAATGTTAAAAAGACTAAAGTAATGTTTAATCGATTTGCTCAAAATATGAAAAGAAAGATTGATTATGAAGAATTAGAAGAAGTTAACAGTTACAACTACCTTGGTCAGATTATTAATACAGATGGAAACATAATGGAGGAAATTAATCATAGAATTAAACTTGGTTGGAGTGCTTTTGGTAGAAATAACTTGATACTAAAAGGAAATATGCCTATGTGTTTGAAAAGGATGGTTTTTAACAAATGTGTTTTACCAGTTCTTACTTATGGATCCGAGACTTGGACACTTAATAGAAGAGCAATACAGAGACTTCAGACCACTCAAAGAAGTATGGAGAGGTGTATGTTGGGAGTAACAAGAAGAGATCGAAAACGCAATGTATGGGTAAGACAATAAACAGGTGTTACTGACCTTATTGAAAAAATTAAAAGATTGAAATGGAGTTGGGCTGGACATATTGCTAGAAGAGATGATAATAGATGGACAATTGAAATTTTAAACTGGATTCCAAGAGATTGTAAAAGACCCAGAAAGAGACCACATGTGAGATGGATGGATGAAATAAGAAAATGTGCAGGGGTGTTGTGGAGAAGAGAAGCTAAAGATCGGAGAAGATGGATTAAACTTGGAGAGACCTTCATCCTGCAGTGGATTGATAATGGTTGATGATGATGATGATGACTTAGTTTTAATTTTTTTTTTTTTTTTTAACTTTAATAATGAAATTTACCAGGTTTTATCTTTGAAATATGAATTGGGAACTAAATGATTTTTAGATGGCCATGTTCAATATATTTTTAATTAATATAGTGTAACCAGTTGGGTTACATAACACAATAATATAGGGTGTGCGCATGTATATATAAAGTAAATGAAAAATAGAAATAAACGCACAAATTATAGTAGATATTTTCTGCATTCACTGAAATAAAAGTAATAAATAATGGGTTAAATAACTAGGTTTAAAATAAAATTTCATTATGAAATAAATATTTTAAAAAGATCTAATAAATATTATTTGTAACTCTGATTTTGAAATTTAAAAATAAGCATGTTTTTTGATAATTGTAAAAATGTCTATTTTTGAAATCTTTTAATTAATTTGTAAATTTCGACTATCAAAGTAAAAATATGTATGTAGATTCCAAAGGATTAAAGTTAATTGAAGATCAACTCTTTCTAATCACAATTTGATAAAAGTTTCAAGCTTGTTTTCAAAAGGATTAGACAGATTGAAAACAGTCACTGTATTTTTAACACATGACCTCACCAAGATTGTAAAAAGACTGATAAAAAAATATCAGTTAGTTTTGCTTGCAGTTTTGTAAGAATTGGCCAGAAGAGTCTGGTTTAATATTTTAAGCAGTGGCCAACTAGGCCAACTGCGATGGTTGGCTTTAATTTTCAGTGGAATGGTTAGCAGAATAGCTAGCTGAGTTATACAGAGCTCCTATGAAGATCTAAGAGAGTACCAGTCCAGTAGCTTCCCCATAGTTTACTGCAGAGTTTTTGATTCATGAGGCTAGGGTTATTTCAAATGGAGCAAGTAGCTGCTTAAATATATTCTAAAAGACAGCTTGCCAATCCCGGATAGAAGAAAACTCATGAAATGCTAACAAAAATCACCTGAATTGTACCTCTTCCTGATACTGACAATTGCTTGGACAACAGAAGGAAGCTCATAGTATGCCAACAAATTACTTCAATACTTTTACCTGATGATGACAAAAAACCTGGATTATATTTTTCTGATGGACCAAAAATCAAGCTTTAAAAGAAAGCTTGAAGAAATTGGTGTACTTATGCTGCTGTTCATCTATATACGCAGGGAACCACGCATAAACACATCACGTGTATATATTAGTGAGTTGTATTTTGTTAATGTTTCTTATAAAAGACATTTTAACTTGGTTAACTTAAAATAAAATTTGCTTGAGTCAAATGTCTAAAAGAGATACGATTTGCTATATATATTTTGCAAAGAAATAGTTTTCATATTCATTAAAAAAAGAATATATAATTTAAATGCAAAATCGAAAAAGCAAATCTTTTAAATTGGGCCAAAAACGCTGATAAGTAATCAACAAGTACTTGTCAAAAATTGACTATATTTCTTTTTAAGAAAAAAAAAAACAGGACTTATAAACTGGAACTAATTTTAAATTATATCTATATTCTGTTTATACACACACGTATATATATGAAATTTATGCATATTTTCCCAAAGAAATTAATAATGAAAATGTAGTATTATTGCTGTTAAGTTAAAATATGATGTAAATGTCAGCATGCGCACACATGCATATGTAAAATTTAATCATTTTTTTTTTTATAATTATAAAAATATGTTTCTGTATGATAGTATGCCTTTTAATAATGTTCATGAGTGTGTAATTTTGCATTTTTAATGATTTTTTTTTTTGTATTCATTTTATAAATTGTGTTTTAAGCATCCAGTAAAGTGTGCTTTAATATATAATGTTTGTGTATTATATATATGTAATCAAAAATTGAAAAAATAATAAAATGTTAATGAAATAACATAAAAATTAAATTATAAAATAATGACATTTTTATTTAAAAATAAATCAAGTTCACTCATCTATCTTTTTAGATTTTATCAAGAAGGTTTTAGTGATATGGAATGGGAGAATAAAATAATGTGACATTATGATAATGATAGATTTAATATATGTTAAATACTATATGGGTTTGTGTATATATTTTTATTAAATAACATATATTATAGTTGAGTATTATATGTATATCTGAAGTGCTAAAAAATACCGTAGAGGGCATAAACTTACAATTTTTTTTTTGATTAGTTATAGAATGATAGAAGAAAGACTATTTTAAATTTAATTTTTTTTTTTTTAGTTTTCTGTTACCAATTTCAATTGACTATTATATTTATTATATGTATAATTTTTTACAGTCAAGTTGGACAAATGCTAGCAAAAAACAAAGGGAAAAATTATTAGAATTGATTAGAAGATTAGCAGAAGATGATAAAGATGGGCTTATGGCACACAAGGTTTGTTTTATGTTTTAGTATTTTTAATATTTGCAAGAAGTGTTCTGCGTATATGAGTAAAATTTGCATACAAATTGAAGCACGCACACAGATTTATGTATGTTGTAATACTTAATTGATTTTTACTAGACCAATTTTTTTTTATTAAACTTTCATACAATTTTTATTGGGAAAAATATTTACTTATAATTTTAAAAAAAGACTTTGTAAACAATATTTTTGATTATTTGTAATATTATATAAAAAAATGTGTAGAATTGTATAGTGTGACCATGTTTAAATTATAGAAGTCAAAGCAGACAAATAATTGTGACATTTTTAAATTATGATGCATGACTATCTTTTTATGATTTCTGAATCTAAATTATCATATATAAAGAATGCAAAAAATACCAAATCATATATATATAATTATAGAAAAGAGTATTGAATACTCCAAAGGTTTTACATCTTATGGATACTTTCACTACATCTTTCAGTACTACACATTTTTTGGGGGGATTAAATCTTTTAAATTACTTCATTTAAAATTTTTTTTTTTTAATTTAACATAGTAAAATACTTAAATAAAATAAATTTTTAATTTTATTATATTTTTGATGCTATTGATCAGAATATATTTACATAAAGAAATATTAAATGTATTTGCTATTTTACTTTTTTGTTTTTTAGTGTTTCATCTTCTTTTCATTTTATTATTTATATTAATAAGTACAGTTTACAAGAAATCCATCAAAACTTCAATTGATTGTAAATCCATGTTATGGAAATTTGTTTTCGTAAAGTGTTTGTATGAGTCATATCCAATTGCTAATTATAGTTTAGTAATTTTTTGTACTTAGCCATTGTAACAGTCATATTTGTACATTCACGCAACAAAATCCAGATTGGCAAATTACACCAAAGCTGATCTAGATGACAAGGCTACACTCGGAATTTCTTAGTTCGCCTGCTGGCAGTAGCAAATGATGGAGAAAGAGACTCAAGTAATAATAATTAAATAATTGACAGCTTAACTAAACACACACCTATGGCTGGCTAGATAATGCATATATTAATAAATTTGATAAGTGACTCAATACGGAGTGAATAAGACAAAAGACATCATTATATTTAATATCATTTAATCATAGTAAAATAACACTAATAATGACAATCAAGTGCTCTAGATACTCCACTCACAGGTGGTATGATGAATATGTGAACTATAAGTTCTCCAATTGATTGCACTTAATCATTTAATTCTAACGTTTTTACAAAATAATTTCATCTACATCTACCCTCATGCCTTAATTATGCTCTGCCATTCCTACCAGGTTTGCCAAGAGTTAAATTTTACAAGAATGATAACCAATAACTAAACTTATTTATTTATATTACGTAATGAACAATAAATGTGTTCCCTATATGGATCGTTTGTTTAAACCAGATCGGGAGTTCAGATGAATGCTGAACTGCATAATATAAAGGAGAATGATTTGACGTTTTGCAGCATGGCTTCCAGAGACTACAGCGCTACGTGGCTCTAATGCACATTTACTCATGGGATTCAGTACCAAGTACTCGGTTCTCTTGGACCGTACGACTTGCTATCTTAAAATAAGTGAACGTTTAGTTCAGGTGATCAGAGCAGCTTATATAACAATCTGGACCCTCGTGTTCCAGTTCTAAAAGGAATAATGGGGTGGCCTTTAAAACCAAAGCCCATTTTTAAAAGAGGGCTGTCTGAACTAAGAATAATGGGGTAGTCCTTAAAACCAAAGCCCATTTTAATAAGAATATAATAGCCGCAATGCACAGAAGTGCTTCATAAAAGCACATTCGCAACACTTTCGAAATATCAAATATTAAAATTAATAAAGCGCTTAAATCTATAGTTTCAATCTGCGAAACTACTATCCGCCAATTCATATATTAGCATACTTAAAACGTGCCAAAAGGGATTAATTAAAATGATCTAGTTTACCAATTAACCCACGTAGTCTATGATAATAAACTAAGGAGGGTTAAAGCTTATGTGGGACTTAAAAATTAATTAATTACTTATAATATGCTTTCAACATACTTAACTAAATGTAATCATTTAACATGCAAACCTGAATTATACTAAGCTAAAACATAGTAGCTCAACATATATTGAAGTAGGTTTCAGATCGGAGATTTATTTATGTGCTAAAAAGCATTTTAAGATTATATGAGAGAATCTAATTATCTCTACTGTTTTAATATTTAATAATCTCTGCTCTGAAGGCATAGCACAAATTAATAAACACATTGCAATAATATATATATATAGGCATAAGCATAGATGAGAATAGATAGAATAATAACTGGAAACAGTCATTATCTTTTCACAAGTTTAACTTTTTAAAATATTTACGAAAACTTGAGATCAGGCAAGATTTTACAAATTAGTTTTTTAAAGTTATTTTAAATTTTATACAATTAGAAGTGCGTTTATCTAAGATAATTTAATTATTATGAGAAATTTAAGTTTAGAATTTGTGCATATTTACTATATATTATAGCTAGCTTTAGAAATGATTAAAATTGCTTTAGAATTTAGTTTAGAGCTTGGTTGAGAATTTGTAACCAGTCTTCCGACTGCGATGACTTGCATGGCGTGGCATGATCATTCACTTACAGGCTGGTTCATCTGCTATCTTTTGCATCTGCTACCTTTTCTGGTAGGCTGATGTTCTGGGTCTTCCATTTCCATAAACTGGCCACACGAGGAGGCGGCAATGGTTGTTTTCTAGCCCCTGGCTTTCATTGTAAAACTGGGCACATTGCCTGAATGCAAGTATGTAAGAGAGCAAACAAAAATCCACTTCTTTTCACTTATAATTGGGGCTTTATCAACCCTCATGCCCCCATCACAAGCTGTTAAGATGTTTACAATCTTTAGTTTCAAATTTTTAAATTTTAATGGCGCACATTAATTTTAGCAAAGACAAAAGACCCAGCTGTACTTATTGACAAGCAGAACCGAGTTAATGACTTTGTCCCTGCTTTTAACATTATTTTCAAAATATCTTTAAAATTTTGGTTCTCAGATTATCATTTAATGAAAAAGTAATTCTGAGAAATCTATAACCCTTGATTTTTTTATTTTTAAAAAGTGATTTAAATTGTCAACATTCCAGCATATACAGAAGACAGACACCCTTGAATTTAAGATTTATACTTGAAAACCAATGATTCTGTAAATTAAATAACTTAAATATAATTTGGAAATAATTCAGAAAATCTGTAATGTTTGCTAAATCTATCACATTACAGTTACCTTCGTATATATACATAGGTATGCTCCCACATATATTCAACGATGTTCACTACTTATTTTAAATTTATTACTTTTAAAAAATTATAACTGCATATTTACTATATGCATACAAACATTACTATATTAAATGTGCACACATATTCGCACATACATGTTAATACACACTATTACATATCAAATTAACTATTATAAGGTTATATACGTGTACCGTGAGGGGTTTGAATTAGGGAAAAGACTACTATGATTCTATATTTTTGATTATATTTTACTGACTACTTATGGATATATGTATTTTAAAATATTTTAAATTAGCTGACTATGAAAGTCATTACATTTATATGATTTTTTGTTTCGTTATCAATGTTAAATAATAATAATAATAATTGAATGGCTTTATTGCTTGGAAATTTATAAAAAGTTTGAGGGTTGCAAATACTAGAATTGGAATGTTTCTGAGAGCCTGATATTCCAGAGTCTGAAACTATCTTTAACACTAAAGTATGCAGGGTATATAGAAAAATGTAAAAAAATATTTTGAATCAAGTTGAACAATTATAATACAGCATTGCTGTAATGCTAAGAAATTGATTATTTATTAGTAACTTTTTATTTCTCATAATCTTCAAATCTTAGAATTTTTTTTATTGTCATTGTCTGAATTTCTTTAAAAAAAAAAAAACATTTGTGTGGGTTATTGTATGAATATTTAAATTAATTTTTTTTTTGCAACTAAAAAATTAGCTTAATTTTTCAAATAAAAATAAATCAGAAAGTATTTTTTTCAGTTTATCTGGGGAAATTAAAAATAAATCGATAGAATGAAAATTGATAGCAGTAATGTAGATACTAAAATATTATTAACTAATCTTATTTTATAATTTAAATTATTCAACAACTTAATTTCTAAGATTATAAGCTTTCCAATTTTTGAGAATTATACTGCTATTATAAATTAATGTTAAGGGGATTGGTGTTAAAAATATGTTTGCATAGGCTTTCCATTTAAATTTGATCAGATGAATTATTGATCTACAAAATGACTGAAGTAATAACATTTATCAGTATTTTCTTTTTGTTTTAGCTCATCTTAAACTGGCATATTGTCATTAATATTTATTTTTTATTAGCATATTTAGAATTTAGTCAATATCGTCTATTGCTAGAAAATTGATTTGATTTCATTTCTGTATCTGATTGTTTAATAATAACTTACTTAGTAGTAAATTCAGTTCTGGAAATGCCTACTGACTTCAATAGTTTAGAAAAATCTAAATGTATAATAATAGCATGATTTTTGGTTTACAAATAAAAAGTACAAAAATTCTAAACAATGCAAGAGTCAGTTTTTCTTTAGTAATCTACTGTATGAGCTCGTGATAACTAATTATAATGAAGGTTGTAACATAATCTTGGCGTAAAGATCTAATCCAATAAAAGCAATATACTATTTGGAAAGAAAATAAAAACTATAAACAAAGTTAGAAAAGAGATGTCATTATTAAAAAAAATAATTTCTGGACAAGAGAGAAAAGAGTTTCTCATTTTGCGTGGGAAGTTGAAATAATAATAGAAAATTTGACTTTTTAAGAAAAAGAAAATTATAATTGGAATTTGAGAAGTATTGGAGAGTGTAATGCAATGGATGATTTTGGATACTGCTTATAAAATAATGCATCCTGGATATGGAAAAAGACAACTAGTTAGATGTTATTGCAAAATGAAATGTGGATCATGTTTAGAAATAGATAGTAGAGTATTTAAAATAATCAAATCTGTTAAAGAACTGAGAAGTTATTTGTTTGCATAATGCATAAGAAACTTATTGAATATGTAATTGTATTTTTATTTTAAAAAATAGACTGGATTTAAAAAATTGCAGGTCTTTTAATCTTCTGATCTAGTTTTTGTCTCAAAGACTTAAAAAAAATAGTAAAAGCATTAAGCCAAGCCAATAATTAAAGAATTAGATGTGGATCTTCAACAATAAATCCTTATGTAATAAATGAAGAAATTCAGATAAATGATAAATCTTTGTTCACTGTATTCACTTTCATTTATTATGAACTTTAATATAAACTATTGTTATCTCACATTTTTTAAAAAACTATCATTTTGCCAATTAATCAATAATATAATACAATTTCAAAATAGATTTATTTGTCAGGATTAACAAAATTTTTGTCATCTATAAGTTGTTAAAAATTTGGCATGGTAAGAAGCAGGAAAGGACATAAATGATTATTTACATTATCTTTGATTTGCAAATACAATGGAGCCATGAAGTGCACTGTATTTTGCTCCATGCCTTTCTCATGTTCAACATATAAGGCATAGCTCACCTTTCATTGATAAACATTGTTTAAAATAGAATACATATTATTTATTGAACTGCAAGTATATATTGTTTTTCAACATGCACATTTATATAGAACACGTTTTTTTATGTGTGTGAACAAAATATAAATAAAAATATAATTACTAATAAAAAATTGAGGGGGGCATATACATATATTTTACTGAGTGTCTGATCACACATACATTCACTGAAACAAGAAAAATAAAAAAAATATAACTATCATATTTTTCTTTTTAACTCTCTGGGTGTGATTTTCTTGGGCTTTTTTTTTTCAATAACACTTTTTTTTAATATAGAAACATTGTTTAACAAGAAATTACAATCTCTCTCTCTTTTTTTTTTTAAGTTAGTATTATTTTTAAATATTTTTTCTTAGAAAATAATTTATTATGCAAAATACTGCACATCAAATTCAGAAAGGATAATAAAGAATAAAATGTATGTGCTTTCAATATAAATCAAAGAAATTTTATCAATACATATATATTCGTGTACGGCGTTCAGAGAAAAAAAAATATTGCTGCTTGAATATAAAATTTGCAAATTTTAGTAATTTTTGTATTTGTTTATTTACATTGTTTTTGATTGGTTATATTTTCTTGGGTAGTATTTAATTGAATTGAATAGTTAAGTACAGTATAGTTCATGGCTCCACTGTAATCATTTCAATTTTTTATATCTTTTAGTATGCAGTGATAGTTGGTAGATAGGACAAAATTTATTTTACGATGAGATTTGGGAAAATTTTGATCATGTTAAAAGTGAAATGTAATGCAATGCTAGTATAGTAGAAATGGTTAATTCTAACAGCAAAGTTAATGCATCTTAATATATACTTTCTAGAGTTTATATATCATAAAAAATGAAATTTTGTATTTAAAAAAAAATACTTTTAAGAAAATTTGTGCTTTTAGAAAATTAATTTGATAATTTGTGAATGTTTGTTTTTTTATAAATGCAATTTTTATTTTATTTTTTAGGTTCTTGGTTTATTATGGAATTTAGCACATAGTGATGATGTTCCTACTGATATAATGGATCAAGCTTTAACTGCTCATGTAAAAATATTAGATTATAGTTGTTCTCAAGATCGCGATGCACAGAAAACTCACTGGTTAAATCGATGCGTGGAAGAATTAAAAAATGATAAGTGGGTTCTACCAGCACTGAAACAAATCAAAGAAATATGTTGTTTATATACAGAGGTATAATTGATATTTTTTTTTGTACTATTTTCAAGTCCATTTAGTTATTTTTGAGTAAATTTTTTTTATGTAGGTCAAATTTATTAATTTGTTATTTTTTTTAATATTTAAGTAATGAAACTGTAATGTAATTTATATTTATTACATATATTTACACATTTAGAAATGATTTTTATGAGTATTATATATATAAATTTAATAGTAAACAATTAATTGTTTATTCAAATCAAGTTTAAAAGAGCAAGGCTTATCATTTTTTTTTCCATGTGTTATAGTATTGGCCGGGAAGCGATTCCACTCACCGGGGACAACCCCTTGTAAGGTAGCTGTGCTGACCACTCGACTACCAACGCTTGACAAGGCTTAGCATTTTATTTCACAAATTAGCTGTTTTATAGATAATTTTTTTTTTATGTAGTTTTTTAAAATAAATATTTGTATTAATCCATTAACAAATGTTTCATAATCAAATTATTAAAATTAAAAACACTTAATGTTGACGTATTGAAATATTAAAATATTGTAAATTATAAATTTTTTAGGTGCAAAATAAATTGTTTTGAATTTTTTAAAAAATATAATTGTCTTTATTTTTAACATTACACAAATAAGTCTAAAAAAAATAAATGATAACTTCTTAGTAAAAGATATTTTATCTAAAAAATTTTTATTTTATGCATAAATAAATATACTGAATAAATTATACGTGTGGTAATTAGGCTGAAGACATATATAAAACGGCATAGTTACTTTCTGCATCAGTTTTATGAATTTTATAATTTTTTATATACTGAACCTTTTTGTTTTATTTTGTATGTTGTGGCAATTTTTTATAATAATAGAAAATAAATATGTATAAGGCATTTCACTTTAATCTCTACTGTAATACTCATAATCAGTGAGATTAGAATAAAATTATATATACTGATTTATTATATACAATTTTAATGCACTAGCTAATTTGTCTGCTTTTTCATCGGCAGCTTTATATTATGAATTAAATTTTAGTTCATACATAAATTATAATATATGAATAAATATGCAGGTAGTATTTTGTTATATGGGATATCAAATATTATGTCAGTTAATAATTGCTACACAATAATTTTTTTTTCTAATTTTATTACATATAAAACTATATTTTAATGTGATCCAGAACCAGTTAACACTAAAGCATGTTATTAATGGTTGCTTATGAGAAAAATAATTTTGTGTAAATCAATTTTAAGAATTTGGCTTTGTACTTATTAAATATTATAGCCAGCTATCTAATAAGATAGCTTCTAAGCCATATAAGACAAGTGTAAAAACAATTCCAATCAAATATTTGCTAACATTACATTAGTTTAAAGTGTTTATCCTGTGTATTTAAGTGCATCCAGAAAGAATATTTTTACAAATCACCGGATATTGTTATATAAAATTAATTGATATGTATTTAATCACAGCTTATGTTTGTGGAAAATTTCTATTAAATCTATCATTTGTTACTTTGTTTTTTTTTCTTTCAAATATTATTGATCAAATTTATATTTGTCTAAATTTTTTGAAGAAAATTAAAACTTTTCTCTATAATGATGTAATTAAGCAGTTTAGTTAAGGTCAATTAAACTTATACTAAGGCAGTCATTATAGTTCATATTTTTTATGTATTGTTTTTTTTTTTTCAAATATATATTTTGGCTTTAGGAAGACTTGTGCTCAGATAAAGCTAGAAAATTAACTAGCCCAAAACATTCCCTGAGAATTGTGATATACATGATGAAAAAAAAAAAATTTATGTATACACACATGCACAAATATAAGTTTTTAATGTAAGAATTGTTAATAATAAGGCAATTAGAAAATATTAATGAGATGGGAAAAAATATTAAAAGAAAACTTTTAGATAAATATGAAATTATTATTATATATATTTGAATTAATAAAAAATTAAATTTAGTTGTACCTTGAAATGAAAATTTGACTAAGTTTTAAAGAAAAGTTCAAGTAAAGAATGTTATAATTATGCTTTGAATAGAAAATAAATAAAAAAGTTTTTTTCGCTTTCAATAAAAATAAACACTTCTTATGTCACTTCTACTGGGTGGGCCATGTTTCTATACATAGGAAAAATAAACATTTTTTTATGAAAATCATTTTTATGTATATAATATTTTTTACATGACTGCCATTGTTTTGAAAACACATTTCAATACGTGTCCGCCATTGCTGATGAACACGTAATCAGCACAGCTGGAGTTATGCTTGTAATGGTATTAGTGATACATGCCCTAAGATGATTTATGTTTCATATTTTTTCCTGATACACCATAGCCTTCATGTGACCCCAAAGATAAAAATCATGCGGGATGAGATCTGGGAAGCCATGCCTACTAATTCAAGCATAGGGATATATGGAAACTTATGGCCCACCCTATATAATGAGGTTGAATAATTGGTAACTATCAGATGTTAATGCAAATTTAATTTGTTGACTAGTTTCTGGCTTTTGCCTTTATCAATTGGTATTTGGATTAGTAAAAAAAGAGTTAAAGGTGGCCACCAGGTGTCAAACTAACTGTATTGGTTCCAACTTTAAATTCCAATCTCTCAAAAATGGCAAAAACTAGAAACCTGATCTGAGTGAAAATAAAATTTGCATTATTATGCAGTATCTCCTGATTACTTAAGCTTATATTTCTCTAAATTAGTAAAGAAAAGACCATTTTTGTTTATAGTTTAGGAATCTGAATGTATCAAGTAGTGCACAGTAAAAAATACTATAATAACTAATTGTAGAATGATAAGGTTTCCGATAATACCAGTTACAGTGATGGTGCTTGGTTTATATTATCTGTATGAAAGCTGGTATGATTAAAGTTTTGAATTGTAAAGGGTTTTTTTTTTTATATTTTTAATAGATCTATATCAAAAAAATAGTAGAAAGAAAGAAAGCTAAATTAGATTTACGTACAAAACGAAAGTTTTCAATAAATATATACCTGGTTTGATATTTTATGAATTGTGAATTCTTAACTGATTTTTTTTAAAATTGATTTTAGTACTTTCACTTTTATTAAATTTTTTATAATAAATATTTACCTATTTATATGTTTTTATAAACTTATATGTCTATAGCAAAAAAATGTTTATTTTTCTAAGTATACATATATTTAAATAAATGTGAATAATTGATTTCTATTTTTTTTTCTTTATTTTTTTTTAGGCACCACCTAATTTTAATCATACACAAAGGAGTCCTCATATGTTTTATAGGCATGAAGTTATAAATCGGTTACAACAACAACATACTTTAGTTATTTTAGTAGCAGATAATTTAACTTCATATATGAACAAAGCAAGACAGTGTTATAAAGGTATGTATAGGACAATCCTTTATGTTTATAACATCAAAATCTAAATTTTATCATTACTCAAAGAAAGCATTTTTAAACATTTGTATGATCTTTTACTGAGTTTTTAATTTATTTAAAGTTTAAATGAATTGAATTTTAAATTTGTTGATGTAAGGTTACTTTAAAAATGTGAATTTAATTAGTTTTTAGTAATTAATTTAATAAGTCATTTTAATTTGCAATATTCATAAATTGTAAAGTATATATATATATAAATCTAATCAGATGTTATCACCAGATTTCTTTTTTTTTTTTTTTTTTAATAATCTATTATAGAACAACGCTCAGCCATTATAAAAATTATCAGACTATTCTTTATTTACTATGCATGTGCCTTGTTACATATATATAATTTTTTCTGCATTCATTATTTCTTTTCTTTGGTCCCAAAATCCATGTCATAAAAATATGGTTTTTTTAAAGGATCCGTCATTTTCTAAATTATTTTTTGTATTTTAACAAAAATTGGGCCTGAAGCAATATTTTTCTATGTGGATAATTTTTTTTTAAAATTAGAAAGACATACAATTATTATATATATACATTGAATAAAATTCCATTCATTAAATTTTTACATATTATAAATAATAAAAGATATACAAAATTATGCTAAAATTTTCAAAAACATTTTTATGATTTTGTTTCTAATAAAATTACTTTGATTTTTTTTTATTATTCTATAGCTTAAGAGCTTATTGTCAAAAACTGCCCATCCATAAGTCCTCAAATGTTTTAAATTATCTTAAATCTCACCAGGTTGAATCAGCTCCCAAGTAGACTGAATTCCATATTTTAAATAGAAGGAATCCATAAGCCCTCAAATGCTCTAAATTATCTTAAATCTCACCAGGTTGATTCAGCTCCCAAGTAGACTGAATTCCATATTTTAAATAGAAAGAAAGTAAAATGAAGTTTGTCAGAACAAAAATATTATACTTATAGCTAAACCATTTAATTAATATTAACTTGATTTTTTTAACCATATATAATTACTGTAAAATTAAAAATATATATATGGCCATGCTTTTTTTCAAGTAATAAATGAAATATTTTAAATGATAAAAAAAATCTAAGTCATATTTTACATGTGTGTTCTTATCTATAATTTTTATTAAAGGTTCCATACTATTATTTATTTCCTCTGGTCCCTTAAAGTGTTCATTATATTAAATAAGAAAAAATAAAACAAATAGAAGAAAGTGTTCAAACACAAATTTTTTTTGAGTAAAGTGAATGAAACTTATTATAAATTTTACTATAATATAATCACTAATTTTTATTAGAGGTTTCATACTATTATTATTTTCTCTAGTCTCTTAAAGAATTCACTGTATTAAATAAGATAAAATAAAACCAATAATTCTTAAGAAAGTGTTCAAAGACAAAATTTGTTAAGAATAAAGTGGGTGAAACTTATTATAAATTTAGCTATAATATAGTCAAAAGATGGAAAAGATTATAGTTATCTATGGTTTTTTATATTATAAATCCACAAGATGATATACATTGAAGTAGTATATTTCTTTAAAATATACTTCATTGTTGTATAAATTAAGAAAATGTAGAAATTAAGAAAATAAAGATGTTGTACCAGGCAAAACATGTTGATCCATCTAACATGAGCTGGAACTAAAAAAATGTATTTCAAACCAAGTCAAGCCCGAGATTTAGATTAGGGACCAACCTGAATTCGAACCCATTCCCTAAGATCCAGATCAAACATCTAATGAATAACATATAATGATGGCACACGAGAATTTATTCTAAAATCCGGCCCACTAGCAAAGCAGACAAGACAATGAGACTTATTTTAACTACATTATAACTAAACTAAAATATGCATACACACGGTTATATGTGTGGAAGTGGAGAAAAAGGGAATCCGAATGACTCAAATAAATTAGATAATAAAACATTTTAATAACATGACAATTTATTTATATACGTTAATGTGTGTGTGTGAATGAGCGGTCTACCAAATAGTAGATAATTACCTATTGAAATTCACGCTAAAGGTTCTCATATGCTCTTTTATTAACTAAATAGTATATATAATTTGACACACATCTTTGGTGGGTGCAGTATTAAGATGCCAATCATTTATTAAAAGGATTACATAAGATTCCTGTTAACGCTTTGGATTACGGTTCTGAAACACGGTGACTAACATTATTTTGGGAAGCATTTCGGAATTCATTACTTATATAAGAAAAACTATTTTCACACCGTTGCGGTTGTGAACATAAATAAAAACACATTTGAAAAATTATATTTGATTATATGACAAAATATTTATTGAAAATTATTTTAATTAACATTTAAACAACAGAACGCTTGAATTTCTCCAAGGAAGATACTCTTAAATACAAAAATAATAGATTACAATGGTGGGATTGTATACTAAGATTGAAATAACATTATAACTTAATAAAGTTAGTAATATTCAGCATTTATATATATTTTGAGGAGAGCACAATTTTAATATTAGAGCACTAAAAACTCGGTCATGAAGCAAAAGAAATAATAAATGGAGAAGTGGCAGTACTGACATAATAGTGAAGAAATAAGAGGAAACGGTCGTTTTTCTGGATGAAAACGAAGTCTTAAAATCCCCATTTTGGGGCAGTGCTTAGAAAAGTGTGATTAAGCATGGCATGGCCTAGGCTTACTGGAATCACCAACGCCAGAAGCCTTTTTATACGAAAAAGGTCTCTGGAAGCTTGACTATCCACGGGACAGGACATAAGGAAAAATCTATGGGTTTGATCCTGCCGCAACCCCCAGATTAGAAGCACATAATATATATTGCAACAGGGCAGGCATAATCAAACCCTGTTGCGATAATTAGACAAATACGGATTCATATACTTAACGCATTATTAAAAAAAATATATATCTTATTACTAACGTATTATTAAAAATATATATTACTTTACTAACAAAATTAATATTTATAGTTTGATGTACAATCAACGGTCATTTGCGTGGTCGTATTGAATTGATTTAGTTATTTTAATTAAAAGGAACTCATAGAAGAGATATGGAGGGTTATACACTTGCTCTGATTTTTTTCTCTTTTTTGCCAAACCCAGCTATACACATTGCTATGTATATGTGTGAGTGTGTTTTTGAACCATTAAAAATGAAAAATTCACAAAATAAAAATAAAAAAATATTTTGTTTGATAAACTTTTAAATATATACATATTAAGTCAACAAAAGAACTTTAAATATCAAGATGGAAGACTAATTTTGCAGAACAATGGAAGTAATTATTATAAAAATCGTGGAATGTCTAATACTAATTAAATATTATTTGGAAAGAAATAGGTGTAAAAAGCTTTTGTGGTACATTCCAACAAAGGCATATGGAATGTGAATGGAAATATAATTAAAAAAAAGAGTGAAATAAAGATAAGTTTGATAATTAAAGAAAAATTAAATTTATTATTTTAGCATAAGTTTGGAGGTAGAAGAAAGCGGACAGAACGTGATATACATTTTGATAAAATATGGTCAGGCTGGGGTTGAGGCTTCAACGTGCGGAGGGTCTGAATCCTTTGCCCCCGAATGTATAGCAACTGCCGATAGCAGAGAAGGGACGTCAAGCCCAGATAATTTGCCTCAATAAGCAACAATATTGAATCGCCAGAAACGAAATAAATAAATAAATAAATAAACAGATTTTAGCCATGGAACCTGAACTTCAAAGAAAAAAAAAAAACAAAGTTTGTTCACCGACAAAGGACCGGAGATTCCATTTTCACCAAGAGGATTCGATCAATTCCCCAGGGAAACCAGGTATTTTCTTTCTCATTACATCTATATATGTCACTATTAGTAAGCTTACTCCACGAATTTGAGAAAACTGTTTATTTGACACAATTGTGAACTTAAAATTTATTTTCTTTGCCCGGAGAGGTCAAACTATTTACTACGGAATTTATTAGTGTATAAATTAGTCCAATTAAATCTTCGGTGCAAAATACATATAATAGCATGTGTGTGTGTGGGGGAGTTTTGGCAAAAAGAGAAAAGAGCAAACAAAAAAAAAAAACTGATATGAATCTTTGATTTAAAAGAGACACTGGTTTAACTTAAGTAAATAATATATTTTTTTTTAATACATACGTAAATATCATAGCTAATAAATGTATATAAAGTGAATGGTTTTTTTTTGTTTTGTTTTTGTTATGAGTTTTTTTTTTTTTTAAATAAAAAAAAAGAGAGAGAGTTAGATCTACTGCCGGTAAATTTTACCACCAGCCCTGAGCAGAGCTAGTCCAGGGGCATTTCCATATTGGTATTCCAGTTCTCCCAGCATAATTCTTATAGAAATATGGGATTGGCGCTTGAGGTCATAAATATGCTGGGGCAATAAAATGGAATAATTTAAGAATAGATATTCTTTTAAACCATTACGCATATACGTTTATCATTATATATACATACACGCAATCATACAAGACTACATATATGCGTAATATATATATGGAAAACGGCAAATCCCGTTATAATATATTCATGATGATAAGCCAAATGTTAGTAATGCAGTACTGATAAATGTCCCTAACGACATGAAATACGATTTACTGCTTTAAAAATAAATGACCCCTTGTTTTAATGCAATAACTTTATACAAACAATACGCTATGCTGTTATAATATATACATATATAAGATTTTATTTAGTAAAAGAAACATTAAAATTTACCTCCTTCCTTTTTCTGCTATTTAAAAATAATTCAATCCCACCTTCGTAGATTTTATAATAACTAGAATATTTAAATATTTGATATTTTAAGAGTATGAAAAATAAAATAAAATTAGCTGTTGTATAGAAAACAGCTAATAGGTCACCTTTTCAGAATTTAAATAAATAACATTTTAAAGAATTTGAAAGCATTAATTAGCTTGAGCGATGGATTTATCCCGTGTAGAATTACTTCATTGTATTTGGAGTTGAACAAATAATTTTTATACTAAAAACAAAATAAAATGTTGACTCGTAAAAAACAATCTGGCGAGCGTGCTAATTAATAATACATTATGATTTGAGGGGATGTTAATAACTTTAATTCATGGAGGTTTAATTAAAAGGAGGAAAGGAAAGATTTTGAGAAATTCATCTCGTCAGATTGCTTGAGATTGGCATATTAATAATAAAAGCATACATATAAAATCAAGTAATAACTATATATAAATAATTGAACACATCAAAGTTATAGAAAGTTAGAGGATATGAGATAGGATTAGATTTTTAAAAAAAACTAATTTGAGAGCAATTTCCGTTTACACATTAGAAAGAGAGAAAATTAAACAATACGTTAGGAGAAATCTTGATAGCAGGATTTGAGATTAGTTAGATTAGATTTACTTTCAGGCGGCATGAGGATAATTATCTTGCACAATTTCTTAGAGTCCATTTTAAAAAATCCAACTCGTTGCTCAGCAATTGAAAGGACCCATGCAAGTTCTTAGATAACAGCAAGCTTTTACTCAGCATTCCAAAGGTCTCAGGTCAGGCTTTTACTTCATTCTACGGGAGCACGATGGTACGGTAGCGGCAGATGACCCCCACGGGTCAGAAAGGTGACAGGCTTTCTATTCAATCATCATTTTTAAATTTCAAACCAGTGTGGATTTTGTTAACTGCACAGTTCTCAATAGTAGCTATATTTGGTATTTAAAGTCAGCCCATTTTATACCCCACTCAGGTATTTGTGGAATGCTTTTAGTTTCTTATTTCTAGCCCAAAATCTAAATCTCTGATTTACCAAAATCT
The DNA here is from genome assembly GCA_028023455.1 of Epiperipatus broadwayi. NCBI lineage: Eukaryota > Metazoa > Onychophora > Udeonychophora > Euonychophora > Peripatidae > Epiperipatus > Epiperipatus broadwayi. The sequence goes on from JAQFVV010000365.1 coordinate 207,902, forward strand.
TATATTTCTTTGTCCATTGTTTTTGGAGATGCAATCATTAGATAATGTTCCAAAAGTATATTCAAATCTATTTCCAGATTGGAAATAGATTTGACAAAAATGTTTATAACAAAAGTAAAATCTATTAATCTTATTCCACATTTTATTTTCAGTAAAACTTTAATTAAAAATTCCTTCCCAAGATTAAAACAATATTGTGTTTCTAACCCTTTAATTATATTTGGACAATTAGCGGTTGCATCTTCCATCTTGGATTTTACAAAAATATACAGTTTGATAAAAAGAAATAATTTAAAAAGAAAAAGTTTTAAAAATGACGTATAATAAAATATTTAAAAAATCAATATTTTGTTAATATGTTTGCTCCTGTAATATATATATACATCTGAGCTGCACCTATGTATTTTAATAAAAAAGAATTAAAAATTGATAGTAAAAAAAAGTATTGAAAATTTATAATTTTTAGGCACGCTTCTCAGAAATATATATGAAATATATATACACGACTAAAGAAGCGAGATGGGACATAAGGTTTGAACATTATAGAACCATGAAGTTCAATCTTAAGCTAAGATTGACTTCTTCAAAGTGTAATGTCATTAATATTTTAAGGTATTGAGTTATTATTTGAAGGCATTATATACTTTTTTTATAAATAAAAATTGATTTTATTAAACAACAATTTAAAAAGAAATTCAATTGTTTAACTATATCATGGGCCTAGGCGCCATATTGAATTTTAGAAAAAACAACTTGAATCACAATTTTCACAATAACTTCAGTTTTAATAATGTTAGAGCAAAATGTTATATATTGATAGTAGTAAATAGGAAAGCTAAGGAAAACAATAATGCTAAGACAAATAGTGATTATCATCAAAAAATTAAGGTAAAAAAAGGAAATTTTAATATTTGAAATAATTATTACTTTAGTGTTTATTCATAATTTGTAATTTATCATTAATTAAGTTTAGATTACATTTTCATTTCTAATTTATTTGTATTCCTCACAAAATTATCATTCTAACCATAATCCATAGTTTCAGAATCTACAAAAATAGTTGCATAAGAATTCTTCATTTTTATCTTGTACCTCAAAAGTTAATAAATCTCAAGGCATCTATAAGAAAAAGATTCATCCTAATAAAAGATATAAAATAATCATTTCCAGAAGGTGGATATGCATTTATCATCATAGCAATTGGCTTCTTGTCTATCCAAAATTAGTAATTGAAGGCTACTGTCTGTATCAATGATAAAATGAGTTTCATCTCTTCATTTTTTATTTTTTATGTACACCAGTGGTGTTTTTATTCTTTGTACACATCAATGATGCTATCTTGTTATATTTATTGTCCCACAGAGATATAATTTATTTGCATATAGCTCATTTGCTAGCTATAGACTTGAAAGAAAATAATGTGATGCAAGATATGGAAAAACTACTGATCCTACAGCATGAGTACCAAGGCATAAGCAAGAATCAGGATTTGATTTTTTGCCTGCATACAATTCCATGTGGTATATATAACCATTGTTGCTATCACTACTCACACCATTTGAAACCTCTCTTTATTGGTTTTAAGAGTTTATATTTTCACCTAGTACTAAGTCCAGTAAATTTTGTGATTGCTTTAGCAACTGCAACCTTTCTGTATAGATGATAATCAATTTAAAAATTTACATTGCACTGCTCTATAGTATCTTATTTTTATATATAAAAATCATTACTTGTTATATAAGCATAGACATGTTAGTGCAAACACAAACACACTAATAAATTATTAAATCTTTTGAGAATCATTATGTCTATAAAATAAGGTTGCCTCAAACTTGGATCAGAGCCCTAAAATTTTGTTGTACATAAACCACTACATTATAATTGAACACAAGCACAATTTATATACTGCATACACTAATACAAACGCAAACACATTAATAAATTATTATTTATCAAATAATAAAATTTAAAATAATACTATGCAAATAATAGAAAAATTTAAAATGTTATACAAATAAAAAAAAAAATTAAAATTGTATACTTGCGATATTACATTATTTTCTGGATGAAAGGTCTTGAATCATTGAGACATCTTTAATCCATTTTATTACAGAGTCTTGCCAATATGAAAATTGTGCCTTTGTCTTATTTGTGCAATTTAGTAAACTGATTAGAAAAGAAAAAAATTAAAAGAACCTATTAATAAAAATATAAATTTTGTCTGATTTTAGCATGCGATACACCATTTTAAAAAGAAATTCGAACAGCAGAAAATGCTAGGACTTTTGTAAACATTGTGCTTATAGTTTTCCTGCATTTTTTTTACAAAATTTTAACGAGTCAGCTGCTGCTAGCGGCTATCATGCTACCACCACTAAAACCCTTAATTTATGTTTTCTACTTTTAAAATTGACTGAAGAATTATTCACTGTTGTATTGGCAAGTAGCCAAGAATGGTTTCTTGTCAAGAAAACTTTTGATTATGTGAACAGCGATCATCGGCTATTGAATTAAAAAGAAAACATTACATTTTAAAACTCAAAATGAAGTTGTAAATAAATAGTTTTTATACCAAGAATTTGGGAATCAGGACTCATATGGATAATCTATTTATTCAAATTTTCATCTATTATAAATAGGATTACCTCATAATCATCAACTTCTGCAAAAAAAAAAAAAAAGGTTTTTCTGTAGCTTATTTAAGCCTATGTACTTCCTGTTTACAATCTTCTATATTTCAAATAAAGCGCCATAATGGAGAGATTGTTTGCTATATCTTAAATTTGGAGAATGTTAACATTTTCTACTGGTAAACAAGTTAAAATTACAAAACAACTTATAAATCTTTATTAAATTTTTTTTTAATTTATAATAAATTGTTTTTCACATAAATTTTATGACAATATTATTTATTTTAAATTGTTAATTTTTAAATATTGTATTGATTACTATATATATAGTATCAATGCTAGATACAAATAATATTTTTAAAACGTTTTAAATATAATGTTAAAAAGTAACACAAATGTAATAAATGATACTTAATTTTTATTTTATAGAAATCATATTTCAATACAGATTATGAAATATATAATCTGTGTTACTTAATGATGTTTATAATTTTAAATAATGATTGTTTAATCCTTTAGCGACTCCTGGTATACATATGTACCACTGCATTTTTTGTCAGGACTAAACATTTTTAATTGGGTTAAATTTGGTTTATATGCGTACCGTTTAGTTTTCTACTGCATCAGTAAAGTATCCGCATCTGCGCAGAGCAAAATGTTATTATACCATTACATTTGTTCACTTTACTCTAGCACGTTGAGTGTAGCAGCATATATTTAATGAGTGTTTTCATCGAAATTAGTGTGAAAATATTAGGAATTATTTTTAAAATTTAACAAGTATTAGTTGTTTGTATGTTTAGAAGGTAAGTGCAATTAAATTAATTGTTATGCAGTTAGTTAATTATTCTTGCATTCATCTATCTGGTACTTTTGCGCACTGTTATTTCTAGAAAGTGGTATACATATGTACCTTTAGTATTATTTGCAGGGATGGATAGAAAAGGACTGCTCATACAAAAAGGAGTTAGAAGAGATTGCAGAAAATATGTTTAGTGACTCTGATGGTAGTAATGATTCTTATGAACATTTTGATGGCTGGGATAATTCTTATGAACGCTCTGATGAAGAATCTAAAACAAATAATCTGTGACTGACAACGAATCTTATAATGAAGAATCAGAATCAAATATCCAACCCAAAATTGATGACCAAGTTGAAAGAAAATAACGCTCCGGAAGATAATGCGGGTCCTTCTAGTTCTTTTATTATATGGTTAAAGCCAAACAAAACTTTTGTCCCTAAAAGATTAGTTTCTAGTAAATGCACGCGTACAGTGGACTCCACCTTAGAAGCTATTTGACGTCATATCAATGTTTCAAAAAACTATTTCCACCTTCTTTATATTTATACATTTCTCAATGTACATATGAAAGAATTCAAATATACAAACAATCAAGTAGGAATGCTCATTTGAAAGAAACTGATAAAGGTGAACTCCAAGTTGTGCTTGGGAGCATGCTGGATGCTGATTATGTGCTATAATCACGTGACTACTGGTTGACTCATCCTTCATTGGGAAGCGCATCCATACAAAATGCAATATCTAGAGATAGATTCAAAATTATTTTTTCAGAAATGTATTTTGCATCACCAATGAAACCAGAAGAATGCTCCAAAACTTATTATATTGACGACATTGTTCAATGTTTGAGAAGGACATTCCAGAAATGTCAGGATAGTAGCTTTGAAAGTATAGATGAATCAATAATGAAGTTCAAAGGGCATTCGTTTTTGAAGCATTATATGCCACTAAAGCCTGTAAAGAGAGGAACAGATCAGATTCCTTTACTGGATATATATATATACAATTTTAATATCTACATGGGCCATGAAAAGGATCATCTAGATGGAACTAGAGAAAGATATTTTTATTATTTTGATTGCTTTTTTACTTTGTCCACTCTACTACAGAATATAAAATTATGGCGCAATAGAATCTTGCAACAAATTTTTTTTTACCTAAAATCAAGGATAAATTGAAAAGAGGCGAATATGTGTTTCAGTGTAGCAAAGATGGACTGTTGTTTGTGAAATAGCAAGACACAAAAGAAGTCCTTATGTTGAGCAATTGCCATAAAGCTAATATTGTGTATATCAGTAAAACTTTAAAAGGTGGCTCCAAAAGTAGTGCTCCTTGTCCAGAAATAGTTGCATCATATAAAGAGATTGTGGGAGGGATTGATTTGGTAGATCAGATAATGGGATTATATGAACTAGATCACAAATCAAACAAATGTTGGAAGGTTTTCTATCACTTGTTTATAATGGCTGTCACAAACACATGGATTATATATAAAAAGAAGACGAAGAATAAAATTCCTTTCTGCAATTTCTAGTGACCTTGGCAGAAGAAATGATAACTGGAGGGGGAAAAAACAGCAATTGTACATCATTAGCTTAGAAAGGAAGACCATTTAGGAAAAGACAGCTATTCAAAAAGATATCTTTACATCTTCTAGTGGAAGATTCAACAAGAAGAAGATGCAAAAGGCGCATGGAAAACAAAACCCAAAAGCGGATAAAGACAATTTGTCAAGAGTATGACATTCCGCTGTGTTCTAAAATTGTATTCATTTAACATTTTTAGAAAGTTTTCATATTATATACAATAAAAATATTTAACAGTTTTCGCGAGGAAATTTTTTGTATAGTAATGATGGTGGTACATAACTTATATGTACCACCACCCCCATCAACCCTTTCATGTCAACATTTTCTAATATAAAAGATAATTCTGACTTTATTTACTATCATTTAACCCTTTCACGACAATTTTTTTTTTAGGACATATACTTTTTTTTTAATATTTTTATATTTTGTATATATGGGATTTGGCTGATAGTGTATGTATTGGCAACTGAGATATTTGATATGTTAGTTCGATGTTTGTTGGTTAGTTCCAGTTAAAAATTCCTATGGCTTCATTTTATGACTTCCGTTTTGTAGTGAATACTTTTTTAAATATGGATAATGTTTTTATCCTTATAAATAATATAGCTATAATGACAAATTAATATTTAAATATTTTATATATGAAGTTTTAAAAGTAGTTGTTGTTTCTATGCTGTTACCTAGAATATTGTAGTAGAGAGGTAAGTTTATATATAATAGGCATTTCACCTATTGCTTAATTTTATAGCCCTCAGTGTATAGGTTACTGTGTTACTAGATATTGAGATTAATGATAACTTGGTTTGTTTTGGCAATCTTAGATTGTTAATCATACATGCATTTATTGATTTTGATGTATTAATTTAGATATTGGTAACTATTACAATGACATTGTTATTTTATTTTTTTTAAATAAATGATTTTGTTTCTTTATTACTGATTATTATTCAAATATGCCCAAATTAAAAGGTGTCCAAATGTAATCTTGTCTTTTTACTTCAAAATTTATTACTTAATAAGAATTAATATTCAAAATTTATTATTAATTAGAAGTTTTATTTTATAATTTATAGCTTCCCAATATTTTTGTGTGTGATTTTTCTAGTAAACTTCTTTCTTTGGTACTTCTATTAATTCTCAATATTAAATTACAATTTGTTATAGGAAAGAAGTCTAGATTTATTATCTAGTGACGAATGTTGGAACTATTTTTCCATTGCAATATATAGATGAATATTTAATATTTATATATTATAAAAAGTATTAATTCTAATTAAAATTTTTGTTGGATTATATTTTAATTTTTTAATGCTTATTAATTTTTAGAAAACCCAGATTCAGATCCAAATGCTGTTTTGAGTGGAAGTAGATATAGCCATGTCCAAGAAGTCCAAGAGCGTTTAAATTTTCTTAGGTAATTAACATAGAAATAAGAATTATATAAATATATAAAGAATATTCTGTTGTTGTTTTTTTATTAAAATATGCAGCAACTTTCTAAGAAAATTTTTATTATTTTTTTATAAATGTGATATTTTTAAATCGGTAATTTTTAATATCTAAATTTGCATTCTAAAAAAAAAAAATTGTTCCCAAAGTCATACTTTGAAAAGAGTGAAAAAAGTAATTATAATAAATATAGATTTTTATTAGTTTAGGAATTATAATTTATTATATGTTAAAATAACCAATGCATTTAATTTATTTAGCTTTTTTAAATTAGAAATATAATAAGGATCAAATCTTATATCAAATACTTTTAATGCATTGCTAGAACATTTTTTTCTATCAATTAAAGCATTTAAAGTTAATAACCACTAAAAACTTGGTGGTTTGATTAATTTATCAATAAGTGTTTTCTGCATCTAACATTAAAAGGTTTTTTTGCTGAAAAGTAAGATTTTTGAAATTCAATATTATATATTAAAAACATTTTGAGAGGAAATATGGATCCTATGAAATACTTTGAATTTTTCTTTTTGCCCAATTTTAATGTTAGCCATTTAAGAATTCTTAAATTAATTAATTACATGATTTTATATTTATTAATATAAAAGCATTTTTTAAAATTTTGAATCATAGATCAAAAGTTAATTTTATATGATATTTAGTCTTATGGCAAAGTGTAATTAAAAAAGATAAAAGTACTGATTACTCATCACCAAATCAACATATTTATTTTTGGAAAGAATATATGTGTAAAAAATGATGCAAGAATTTTTTTAGTTAAATTACCTATAATATTGAAAAATTAGTTTCAGATCATTTTGCATTTTATCATTATGAAAAACCAAAGGCTAATGTTGACTTTAATTAAAAGTTATATAAGATTTTGTGAATGTTAATGTTTGTAAGAAAGTAATGAATTTAAAAGTGAACAGAGTAACATTGTCACTCTCGCAAATGAAGATGCTTCAGATTGGTTTATATACATCAGAATTTAGGTTAAAGATAAGACTGCTGCTCTTATCTTTATAAAATCTCTATTATAACGGTCGGTTGGAGACTCTTCCCTATTTGCCCTACCAGGGCGCCACTAGGCTATTAGAATCTAGAAAATTTATAAAGTAGGCCATCCCGCTTTGGTGGCATTGTTCTTCCAACAAAATGTCTTCATATCATTACCAGGCCAGTACATTTTATTTATATATTATAACAAAGAAACCAATACACAGAAAACTTTTTTTTAAACAATTTTTTATTAATATCAAAAATAAAAATTCCCCTTTATTAATATTTTTTAAAAAATAATTAACGTTTTTCAAAAACAATAATAAATAAATATTCGTTCACTTTAGATTCTGATCAAAAAATGCAATTTCAAAAGAAAAAAAAAATTTGGCAATTCTCAAGTAACGTTACTTTTTACTACATAAACATTAATTAAAACATAACAAATAAATATAATTGAATGATTCCTAATTTTTTGAATGCTGTAGCCTCATCTCTTCTTGTAATAAAAATTTCTTTTTGTTATTTTTTCAAATAATTAAAGGTTTCAAAAACCTTAATAATAAATAAATATTTGTTCACTTTAAGTTCCGATGAAAAAACGCAATTTCCACCCCCACCCCCCAAAAAAAATATTAACTGCAATTCTCAACGTTACTTTTATTCCATAAAACATAAAACAAAAATAAAATCGAACAATTCCTAATTTTGTGAAAGCTGTAGCCTCATCTCTTCTATGATGTTAGGGTTAGGTCTAGACCAATTCAATTCTTGCCACAGCGGCAGAAGCCATTTTCTTACAGTAACGGAAAATCCCGCGAGCTCCGAGATTTCAGCTGGTACCTCTGAAAAACCCCCAAATTTCATGACTCACACACATGAACAGGTTAGTAGACTGCTTTGTTACAGTGGGAAAATTTTTAGGACCTTACACTACTTCCTTTACTGTTCAAAAATAAAAACATTAGCACATTTTACTTAAATAGTATTCATTCGAAAAATTTAAACCCTATCATGAAAAAGTAATGACATGTTAAGAATCAGAATTTGGATAGATAGTAAACAACAACACCTATCAAATGATAGGGCTGTCTAAGTGTGAATTGCTAGAGTAAATGATCACAAAACACGCTGGCAGGTTAACATTAGCCAAAACACTCAATTGCTGCTAGCAATTGAGAAGTTGTGCCTGAAAAACGGCATTTTAAACTACTTTTGGCTAACATCAGCCCTATCAGGCGTGATGGATTGTCATTCAAATGAGCACCGTTAGCCCTAGTCACTAGCTCAAGGAGTAGCTGAGTTTTATAATGTAACTTATTTTTAATTATATATTTCAAAGTATTTATTAATAAAGATAAAATAATAAGTCACTGCTAACACTAATAAGACAAACATTTATTACACACATAACATATATAAAACGGATTTGAGGATTAGATTATTTAACTATATTTTATAGATATAAATTTTGATATTTTTCTGAATATGCATAGTTGGGAATTTTTATACAATTTAATATTTTAAGCACAGTTAGACTGCATAGAATACACACTTAAAGACTTTCAAATCAGTTAACCGTAGGCTAAAAGTTCGCAGTTAAGCCAACGCTAGCTTCCTGATACACAGACATAACCAATGTAATACGAAGTTGTTAACATAAAACCATGACAACAGGAATGTGCATGTAGCATGATATTATTAAAGAAGTGATCCTAGTCCAATACAGGAAACATATATAAAAATATTGAGAAAACGAAATGCTCTATATCAGGGGTGGGCAAATAGCGGCCCGAGGGCCACATGCTGCCCGCTAAGAGTTTTTATGCGGCCCTCCAGGACAATCAGAAAAATCCACTTTGGACTGAGACTTCCTTCCTGTTGCATAACCGAATATTCATCTCATATTTTCCACTAGAATGGCCACATCAATATACATCCGCAGTGTAGATACGATGTGTAGTGCTTTTCCAGTTGATCTGATTAATTTCAATTTTGTCTTTGCATTAGCAAATATATATATTTCCAACTTTTGTGAAACCATGAATGCTCCAAAAAAATGTAAAATTGGTAATGAATGTCATGTGTTTAATGAAGAATGGACAAACAAATATTTCTTTGGTAATACAGGGAATAAAGCAGTGTGTTTATTGTGTCATGAAAAAAAGATGCGGCCCTCTGTTAACCTTTGCTTCCACAAAGTGGCCCCCAATGCGGCCCTCCACCAACCAATGCGGCCCCCGAGCCAAAACAATTGCCCACCCCTGCTCTATATGGAGGGAGAGTGGTCCTTGCCTACTCATAGTCCCAATCCATAGAGCATAAGGAATCAAATGGTGTAGGAATACCTCTATCACCAATAATGCGATGGCTACACTTTTGGGCCATGCATTTAGTTGGGTCCTAAGTTCTGTATGCTAACGGGCTTCAGATTACATTGATATAAAACGTCATGTATCCCCCACCAGCATCAATTCAACTACGAAACAAATAATCCAAAATTAACCTCACATAATTTAATCTAAACTTAACGAATCTATGCAGCCATCTACACTTAACTTTAAATTTAATAATTTAGTTAACAAAAATAGAAATGATTGATAGCAAAAGTTATTAATGATTAATTTAAGAGTTTATTTGCCTGTCAGATAAAAGCTTATTTAGAAATTACACTTGGGTTACTGCTTGAAAGTTTATTTAAAATATCTAAAAGTTCATATTAAATATTAAAGTTTATACTTCCCATGGTAAGTCTTTATGAATTCTCCGGATTGCGGCAGATTTATGGAAGTCTATCCTAGTTATCATGTTTTCTAGATTGTTCTCCTTGGGGATGAAGCTGCTGCTTGCCAGTCATTCGGGAGGCCGCCTCAGTCGGCGCAAATAAGGGAAACTAAATCTATTGTGAGGACCCTTACATCGTAGAGTATGCAATACAGCTACAAAATATTTTAGATCCGTCACCACCACTCAACAATAGTTCATCAATAATCAGTTATTTTTCATTTTATAGTAGTACGGCCTCCCTTATCACCAAATTTTCAGTTCAATCGCTCCTGACATTGCTTCGATCCTATTGCCATGATGGTTTTCCTTTCTGGATTGTGTGTTTGTTGGTAACTGCATTGGCCAGTTTACTCCAAAGCAAGAAACATTATAATCTTTTAACCCATTGGATCGATTGTCGTGAATTACTTTGTTTTTTGACCAATTCGCTTCCCGGTGAATTTTTTCATAAATATTATACGTTAAAATGCATGTAAAATGGTATATTTTATTATATATAATTTTTGCTGAAAAATTTGTGTTAGAAGACATGAAATTCAAAATTCCCGCTCTTACAATAGACATAACCTCCGCCTTGACATATTCAGCCATTGTCTGTTGCCAAGGCTCTAAATTGTTTGTTGTTTTACGACACTGTTTAAAGAAAATAGTTCCAATGACCAAAAACATGTTTATTTGCAAATTTATTACTGTTTTAGTTTTTTACAATAATTTACACTATTTATTAGATATCAAGAAATATAAATTATTAATAAATTATTTTGACCTGAAATACTTTTTCAAAAATATAACGTTATATTAGCAGCGAATGTAAATATGGCCTGAAGCAAATTACAAGCTTAGTTTCTACGTAAGCAATCTATTTATACTTAAAAGTATGAAAATATCGCAATTTTGCAATAAATATTCAAATATTTTAAATTTTTAAAGCATACTTCGTTAGATATAAGAGAAATAAATAAATATTCATTTCAATTTTTTAAAAATAATAAGAATTATGAAATATTTCGTTGATTTTATAAACTGAAAATAATCTTTTTAGAAACGATGACATGTAAACTCTTTGTTTTGATTATGATCTCATTTTTTTTTAATATTTACTGAAACAAAATGTGAACATTTAAAATTTATTTCAATAATAAATAAAAATATCAAATGAAGTTAAATTTATTATTTTCTGATCAGTAATCATTTAATCATATATTTTACATTGATTTGTGAGACAAATAAAAACATCAGAAAATTGCTGAAATGTGAGAGTAAATGGTTGCTTGGTGGAAAGGTTAATTTTTATCTCTTATCTGACTTTCGATCATTTAAGTCTCCCAAGGGCCTGTTTGCTTTACATTTATTACATTTCAATAGGACTTTCATTTTCATTCTACTAAGATTTAAACATAATTTTTGAATAGAAACTAATTAACATTATTTTCTTTTACATTACATTAAAATATAATTATCTTTTATCTTTAGATTTTTGTTTTTTACTTTAACTTACTTAATTATTTAATAGTTTTCCATCTGTGCAATTTTATAACTATTATTTGAATTTGAATATTTTTATATATCAGTTTTATTTACAGATCTTTTTCCTTAAACAGAGCATCCATTGATTACTCTGTTTAGCACAGGTGGCAATACTGTATGGAGAGTTTTGCTCTGTTTATCAACAATTAATGTGCTAGTATAGGAAATGTGATCTTTTTCCTTCTTAATTTTCATTTTAAAATGATGTAACGGCATATGTATACTATTACACTATCTTGTGTTTGGGTTTGAGAGTTTTCTCTGTAATCAACACAACAGCATTGAATTATAAAATCAGTAAGGCGCATATGCTAAAAAGGTGAAATCCTTTCTTTTTAATTGCATACGATCTATGCCCTTGATAAATAAATCTTAACATTACATAATTTCTATTAATTTACAATAGTAGCACATAGTAAATCGAAAGATTTCGCGAATATTAATGTATGTAAGAAAGTAATGGATTTAAAAGTGAACAGAATAAACATTTTCACTCTTTTAAATCAAGATGTTTCAGATTGACCTATATAAATAAGAATTTAGATTAAAGATAAGACAGCCATTCTTACCTTTATAGTCTATTTTGAGTTTGAGAGTTTAGACACACATGTTAAAAAGGTGAAATCTTTTCTCTTTAATTTCATATGATTTATGTGCTTAATAAATAAATCTGAATGTTATATAATTTTTATTAATTCATAATATTAACATGTAAATTGAAAGATTTCACAAATGTTAGTGTATGTAAGAAAGTAATGGATTTGAAAGTGAACAGAGTAACATTGTCACTCTTTTAAATGAAGATGCTCAGATTGGCCTATGTAAATCAGAATTTAGGTTAAAAATAAGATGATTGCTCTTATCTTTACAAAGTCTCTATCTTGTTTTTGGGTTTGAGAGTTTCCTCTGTACTCAACATGACAACATTACGATTTTCCAAAACAATGCAATTTTAGTTGTCTCATAGCTGCTCTTTATCTGAAAAAAAGACTATTATAAACATTATGGGCTGACATTCTGCAAAGTGTTTGTAAACAATTTATGAACCAACATTATTTTATAAAATGTAAGAATTAAATTTTTCTGAAATCGAATAATTACATTTTTAAATTACATTATAAATGTCAGCAGCGCTACGCGCTGGAATGTGCAGAGCCAGGGACTGATGTTTTTGATGATCCAAAGGATCGTCTAAAAGATACACTGGTCTGATTGAACCAAGCTTCTGATTTTCAAAACAATGTGCATTCTCAGCCATTTAATTTGTCTCGTAGCTGTTCTCACACAATATGTGCCTTTTCGTGTGAATTTCTGCGAAATCATGCTTGTTCCTATACTTTTGCAATTTTTTTCACCTTCCAAGCGTGTGTAGGTAGTGTGGTGACAGGCTTACAATTATTAGTACGTAATATTACGTCAGGTAGGATGTAAGATAATTACTTCGAATGCAGATTACAAGAGTTATGGTCAGTTGAATTCCATACACCCTCACATGATTAGCGATCTGTGAAATGTGTGCATTTGCATAGTGCCGAGAATCACATCAGCGGGCCGTAATATTTTTGTGCGAAGCAATATATGCCAGCAACAGCTAATATGAACATCACTGTTCTATACGCCGTAAACTTCGGGCTGCGTAAACTGCATTTTTATGTGTTTTAGCACATAAACAATGCTATCAAACGGCATGCATGTTTAATCAACCAGTACCAAAAGGTGAAATCGTTTCTCTTTAATAATACTTTTGTCTTGTTAGGAAATTTATACAATTGATCAAAATTCTGGATTAAACTATTTGATGCTAATATTAATTACATCCAAAACAGTAAAATGAAAATTTCAAACTCATTCACACCTACCAAGTCGATTCCACAGGGTTCTCCTCTTAGTCCCTTACTCTTCATTCTATATATAAATCCATTCCTTAAATCTTTAGAGATGAATCTTCCTGGATTGTACATTCCTGGTATCAATAAATCCATTCAGCACATATCCTACATGGATGATGTGGCAGTGTTCTTACCTTCTAGAAAATTCATACTGAAACTAATTCAAATTATGGACAATTTCACCATAGAGTCAGGTCTTGCGTTTAACCTTAGAAAATCTGCTGTATGGAGACTTTCATCTGGAAAATCCATTCCATCCTTTTTCACAGCTATGCCAAAAAATTTTGGGTTTACCAATGAGTCTCTCTCATGCAGCAATGAGGAAATTAATACAAGACACTATCATGAATTCTGCAAGAAAAATAATTGATTCACTTTCAAAAGTTTATACATCATTATTTGAAAAACAGCCCTACTCAACATGTTACTGTTCCCCAGAATTGTACTACATGGTTCATTAAATTTTCATCAAAATTTATCCAGAATATAAACTCTCTTTGCTCTAGATTAATGTGGAAGGGTAAAACTGTTGTATTAGCTTAAGAAGAGTGCAGAGACCAACAAGATTAATGGCTTGTCACTGATTCACTTCATGTTCTTTGTCTACAGAAATCAAATAACCTCATTACAAGATTAATGGGATTTTTCCTGATGACTCACCTTTCTATCTATTCATCCTACAGATACTCCACCTCCAATTAATGATGGTTGGCTGACACAAGTCTTAATTGACATTTCAAAAATTCTCACACCTTTAACTCAATTAAAACCAACGAAACTCGTTATTGGGATGTATCTTCTTTTTTTTCAACAATTATCCCAGATCATAGTATTCTCACCTGTACAAACTTTGCATTATAAAGAAATATAAAAGATGTAATCTAGAGCAAAATATTTGGACTTTCTTCTAAAGCTAAATCTCAATGCCCTTCCAACAAGCACTTTCTTGTGATGTATAGAGGTTTTTCATCTTTGGATCTGTTTGCTCACTCTGCATAGGGAGGATGATACCATATTTCACATTTTCAACAATTGTTCCTCTCTTCAGGATGTAGAATATTGATTAATAAAATTTATACACCAAAACATCCAATTATCAACACACTCATAAAAGGTTTTGCTTATGGGGATTTTGCAATTATAAGAAGTGCAACTTTCATCACTTTCTGTCTATGGTTTGTCAGGTGCTTCATAATCTTCAAGTCTGTTATACCTGATCCAACATTAATTTTTTTTACAAAAATTAAAAGATATTAAAGAAAGAGATTTGAAGTTAGCTCCTCACCTAATAGCAAATTCCACATGGAATCTTATTAATATTGGACATTAAGTAATTTAATGGTTTATAAATGTATTGCCAAATTTAATGTTATTTTATAATTTTTTCTTTATTGTAAACATAGTTAAATAAACCTGTTTTTGATACTAAAAAAAAACAAAAAAAAACAGTAAAATGACATATAGAAACTTGCTGGGAATATATTAATTCTTCAATGCATCTAGATGGTTAATTGAGAAATCTTCATTATTAATTATTATTCTTACCTTTATGTTGACAATTTTTTATGTGTCCTTTATTTAATTGATTAATTTCCAAATTGATAATGTTATGTTTAAATCTAGGTAGGATATGATTTCCACCAATAAATTTCAACATGGTACATTATATTTTTAATAGTTCTCTGATATAAAAAAAGTGGATATATGTATTTATTCGAAGCTAATGGAAGATTATTGTACTTTCAAATTTATTAATATTTACTTTGAAGGATAGTTGATTAATTATATATAAATAGGCAAATATGTAGGCAGTTATATTTAATGATTTGACTAAAAAATCAATTGCAAACAAATAGCTTTTCAGAAATAATATAATATAATATAATCTTGTGATTTAGATTTTATGGTTCAGAAGATGTTAAAACATTTTTATAATAAAACAGGTTTGAATTTGTAATAAAGAAAATTCATTTAAAGCTGACTGCTTTTAATACTGAGTAATATCATAATCATGGCATTATGTGATTAAAGGAAGTTGAGATCTAGATTTAAAGTTATTTTTGAATATTAAATAATAGATTATCTTAAAATTGAATTCTTAGGAATAAATTTATATACCAATGACAAAAGTGATTGCTACAAGTGCCATTTTTTAGAAAGAGAGATGCTAGAGTTCTTTTTATTGATGGCATGATGATCTTTAGCTATTGACTATGCTTCCTTCACCTTTCTGTCATCTCTCTCAGAACGAACGATGTCAGCCATAGAGATCAAAGTTATGGCTTGATTGCAACTTGTAATTGAGAGAGATGATAGAAAGAGAAGGGTGAAAGAAGCATAGTCAATAGCTAAAGATCATGCCATCAATAAAAAGGACTCTACCCCCCCCCCCTTCAAAAAAAATAGCACTTGTAGCAACCACTTTTGTCATTAGTATTAAATCTACTTCAAAAGTAACTTTAAATCTGGATCTCAACTTTCTTTAGTATCATAATGCTATGATTGTGATACTACTTGCTATTGAAAGCGCTCAGCTTTAAATAATTTTTTTTTATTACAAATTCAAACCTATTTTGTTATTCAAAATGTTTTAACATTTTTTGAACCATTATAATTATTGCAGAAAAATTGGATAAAAAAATATTATTCTAGAATTATATAAGTAGTAAATGAATTTTAAACTATCCAAATTCTCACCACATGGCAGTTGTTAAGTTTTTCACGTATCATCTTTTTTACTGTTCTTTAAGTTTTTCACATATCATCTTTTTTACTGTTCTTCTATGACTGACTATTGGAGAGATCTTTACAGTGGTCTATATGAGGTCTATTTTACTTTTTTTTTTATATCTATATATTTTTATTGTCTAAAACTGTGATAAAATTTATATGATTTATTTTATTTATTTAAATGATTTATTTTGACATATTTTGTTCTAAATAAGATGTTTATGAAAGTTTCCTTTTGTTAGTGTGATTTGATTTTAAAATCTTTTAAATTCTAACTGGGATCATCTTTTTACATTAAGGGTTGCTTTATTTCATAATTAAATAACAACTTTCAAATGAAATTTACTAATGGAGTTTAGATTGCAACACTTGTAATTTCTACTATAATAATAAATTATGATAGATTGAGTATTGGTCATTGTTATAATATTACTTTTATTAACATTTCCAGCTGGGATTTTTTTTAATAACAAATATAATTATTGATTTCTAAATCTTTTTTTTTAATATCTTAATTTTTAGATTAAAATAACTTTTTAACACATAAAAATATCTATTCTGTGAAAGAAATATACATTTGAAAACTTAGTTGACACAAAGTAAGCTTTTAATCGACCTTCTCAATTTATTTAAAAATAAAATGTGTTAGATAAAAATGCAATGTTTAAGTACCTTTTTTTTTCTTATTACCATAACGTAATCACTAAAATATATTCGGAATGGAATTACAATCCAGGATAAACTTTTTTATATACTTTAGTAATCAACTAAAGTAAATAACTTTGCATTTCAGATATTAAGAATTAATTCAGAAGTCTATAAAAGTAATTTGCACCAAAGAGTATAAATCTTTTTTAAAAAATTGCTCTTTTTTAATTTGTTGCTGCTCCAAATTTTTTAAAATTTATTTAAAAGAATTATTCAGATTTTTTAAAAATTATTTCCTCAAAAGTAAATGGAATATGTATATTTTAGATAGCAGGCTGTATATGTTTGTCTTAGTGATTTACTGACTTGATTATATAAGTTTGAATATGGAATTGATTGAATTATATTTGAATGTGGAATTGATTGAATTATATTTTGCTTTTATCTTATGTAAGTATTTAATTATTGATTTTTTAATATAAATTTTATTAGTAGTAAAGTTTAGCTGGACTGTGAAAAGAATTTTAACAAAGAACATTAAATAAAAAATATATAAATCAACAAATATTTACCACACATTAAATTTTACTAATTTTAGATGTAGTAGCATGTGGGTTTATAAGTTAAAGCTTTTAAATAAATACTTTGATAAGATCATAAAAATTATTCTTAATTGAATTTCATTAATTCATATAAGAATAATATAAGCACACATCTATATATTGAATTTTGTTTTATTTTTAATTAATTTAAACTTAATATATTTAAATAATTAATATTCAGTGATATAATTCTCAAATTTTTTTTTTAAAGGTTTTTATTAAAAGATGGTCAACTTTGGTTATGTGCACCGCAAGCCAAGCAGGTAATGAAAACAGGAAATTAGATGCATAATACATTTTAAGTATATGATGTATGAATAGAAATGGGACTTAGAAAATATCATAGTAGTAAGAAATTAAGATATTTTAATATTGATTAATTAATGTATATGGATCTCTATGGCAAGAAAAGTAATTACTGAATTTCAAAGTTCATCTGTTGTATATTCATATATTTTTATATTTGATTATATGGTTTTCTTATTCTGGTTTATAATTACCTTTGTTATATAAAATGTTTATGAATTCTTCTAGATAGTCTGTTAATTTTTTTTTTTTGGTTTTATGCAAGTTACAAAAAAATATATATATATAAAGTGATTTAAAATGTAAGTAAAAGTGTAATTTTAAAAATTTATATAGTGAATTTTTGTTGCATTGTTCTTGGTTCTTTTGTTTTCATGCATCCTTCCTCTGTTTTTTGTTTTTTTTATCTTTATCAATTAATTTCATTATTTCTAAATTATCGTTTATCACAGTTCTGATATTATTATTTCTCATCTGAAGAGAAATTTTATAATATGTATATATATCTTTAGACAAAATTTTAAAAGTAATACATTTATTAAAATATAGATAATAAAAAAATAAGATAAATATTACAATTTTATTGCTAAAAAAACTATAAATGAATAAAGACATTGCTATAATTATATGTCTCTTTTATTGTACCGGGTTGAACCGCTGAAACCACCTACTTACACGTATATAAGTTTTGGCCGGTTTCAAACTCCTTCATAATACATTTATAATCTTATAAAGGTTACGTGAACGAACCGGCACGTTCGAGCAAAATGGGAGATCTTATTGATAGCTTTAACTATCAACAATGGCCCATCTCGGCTGCTAGATTCAAACCCCTACTATCCAAACACTTTATTTGTTTTGGAGTAAACTCCAGGCACCAGCTATCTATTCAAAAGAATAAACAACATCTTTGGTCAGTAGGCTCATAATCCAGTGCTCGAAACCATCCCATAAACTAGCCCAGTCTAATTTTAATCAGTAATAAATTATACAAAATTGGTGGTGGAAAGAATTAATAAAAGGTTGGTAAAAAGAATTGACCGACAAATGAAGTTTAAGTTTAAAGACAATTTATTTTAATCAAAAAATTAATTAAGTTTTAAAGATAATTTATTAACCAACATTAATTTATTAAATTTAAACATCTTTATAATTTAATAATGCACACATATTTTAAATTAACATTTCTAAACTAGTTTAAATATTCTTGTAGATTTAAATAATAGAACACTGGTATTTATCTAATTTAACTAATAACACTGATATGATGATCACGCACATATTAACTCATATAGCATTCACAAATATAAGAATAAAGCATTAATAGCATTTGAAACTTAAACACACATATCAATAGTTCATTTTATGTATGGTAAGAGTTCCTATAATTTGAATCTTGAATATTTACGAATTACAGCGGTGGCTACTATGTATAAATGATAATAAATAAATGTTTACCTAGGATTTTTGGGAACATGGATATTGCTTGTTGTTGGCTGCTTCTGCTGCTTCTGATGGATTATATCTAACCGGTTAGATTTGGACGTTTCTTGAAGAGATTTTGTGCGAATCCATATGTTTTATTTTGAAGACAGTTGAACGTTTGACGGAGGATTTCTGAGTTGTTATACAGACATTATTTCTCAGGCAGGTTTTGATGATCTTGTTGGACTAAAAAGGCTGGAGCACGAGCGTCGATTTCCAAAAGCTGCTCAACAATGCATGTTTGTTTCTGGACTCATAATAGAAATTGCACAAGACTGTCACTGCAAACTAGACTGAATAAAAACTCTTTCAATGATTGTTCGATAAAATATTATGTATTTATACCAACGAAGTGTTTTCCTTTTGATATCCTCCGGCAAATATCTGTTGTCAAAATTCTTTAGCAATTAATCCTATGACAACGTGTTTTTTGATTGATTGTTTAATTAGTAGTAGCTATTTCAAAACGTGTTGTTTTCATATCTTTAATTAGTAGCGAACCGCTGTGTTTTTTTTTTTAATATATTTTTTATTTATTTATAATATTTAATACTGATACATATAATTTTATTCTAGACATCAAAACTAGTTTTAATACTTTTTCTTCTTTAATTTAAATGAAGAGATTTATATATATATTTTTAAAGCTTCTAAATTGTATTTCAACTAATAATAATAAACTCTTTACTTCCTTTTTATAAAACCTTCAGTTTAACTTTAATAAATCCCCCTTCGCACTTTTAATCAATTATTTTTCAACTTTTATTTCAACTCTTTTTCGGAAGATTTTTTTGTTTTAATAATTTTTTTACGACAAAATTATTTTATATACATGTGCCAATTTGGCCTTGGCACATTATATTATATCTAAAAAGTAGTTCATATTAAACATGTATACATATATTATTAAATGTAATTTATGCACATGAAAATTTTAGGGGGAAAATAAATTACTTAGCTTTTTAGTTTTTTTCACACATTAAGTTCACAAATATTGACCATTGAAGTCGTCTTCCCACATATATTAGTCTTTGCTATATGCAAGTGCAGGTTTTTTATTTTTGCAGTAAAATCTTTTTATATCTTGATTTTTTGCACCACTTAACGATGGTATTTCTCAAAAAAAAAAAGTCACATTGAATTAGTTAACCAATTAACCTCTTTATACAATGATGGTAGTATTTAGATGAATTCTTTGACATTAAATTTTTTATTTATTTTTAGATTTAAATAAAATATTTAAAATTTGAAGATAAATTACTAGCAAACTAAATAATTTATATTTATATTGTAACTAGTACATAAAATATACAAGTTACATAAAAGTATATAGATTTTTTTTAAATGAAAAGGGCTATCTAAAAGGCCAGTTTAGAATTTTACAAAAACTAAAAAAAAGGAGGCAAAAACTTCGGTCACATTATACCAATCTTATTTTAAAAAAAGGAAAAGTAGAAGGAAAAAAAAATATCAAATTTTGAATGAAACTGTAGGAATAATTTTAAGAGTTTTAATTAGATTTTCTATCTAAAGAAAATTTGAATAAAAGTAATGACTTACCAAATAAAGCCAGTAATAATTACTTACCTTCTCTTTAAAACTTCGAATTCAAAATGTTATGACATACAATGAAAATGAGAAGAAGTTAAAAAGGCAGGGAGAAAAATTTAAATTTGTGTTAATTATAAATTTATTTAGGTTGTGAAATATTTTAAGCCAAAATATTAATTTTAAAAGGAAATGAAATGAAAAATAACTTTTGTAAAATTATTATCTAATCAAGTCAATGTTTGGATAAAGGTATAAAAGTTAATAAATTGTTATTAGTCAATTATTCTGGGACTATTGGTTTGATGTTGGGTTGCTGATATTACCTGCTGAATTTTGTGGACTCATCTGCAGTTTTACCATGACCATGTCTTGCTAGATTCGCAAAAGGAGTGTTCATTCGGTCTTACATCATGCAGTTCTTATAAATTATCATTAACCTGAGACATGACCAAAACCCTGATCAGCTGTTGCTTAGATATCATGTGTCCTTTGTTCAAGAATGTTACTGGACATTTGGATGAAGATATATGCTATCCCGGGAATAAAAAGCTATAAGCCACTAGGGAACCAGAGTTTAACACAAGAATACTGTTCCTGATTTCATTCCATACAAACGAAGAAATTAAAGATCTCTTGGAGACTAAGTGCCGTTAAAAAAAAATAGAAAGAATGATTGTTTGAAGAAAAGCCTTAACCAAAACTTAGGTCAAAACATAAACCAAAACTGAATCAAAGTCTAGGCTCAAACAAGCAAAAGAGGATAAGATATATATTTTCTTTAAAAAATCTGGTTAAAATCTAGAAAATATGAAAACTATTTATTCCTTATTTAAAACTAAGTGAATTCTGTTTAAAATAACTATAAATAATTCAAATTTTGTTATATTTTTATGTTATTATAATTTGATATGTTTTAGTATGTAAATAAATGTGTTGTTTAATTGTTAATTTGGCTTGAATTATCTTCTCTCACTATATGAAATTTATTTTAGTCCAAAAAAAAAAATTATATAGTCTTGTTTCAAATATTCAATATCTGATTGCTATTGAGGTTGAGTTTTTTATGTTCAATCGAGCTAGTCCATAAAACAAGCGCTAGAAGCATTTAAAATCTCTTGTGGATGTTCCAATTAATTAAATAGAAAAAATTATCTTAAGCATATTCCTTTATTTTATATTTTAAAAAAGTGAATGTGATATAGTGTATTGATTGTAATATTAACTTAAAGATATTCATATCAGCCAGATGTTTTACTAGCATCTTTTATAAGCTAATAGAACTAATATTTATATAAGTATTAAATATCAAAAAACAACATTAAAAAAAAATGTTGCTTTTTGAAATTTATTTAAAATTATGACTGATGTTTCATTGCTTTTACTTTGTTTTGTCAATCTCAGGATCCCTTTTATTTATTGCTTTTTTTTTTTCTGATGCTGCAAAACAATATATATAAGCTGATAAAACTTTTTCAAGAAATAATATAATAGCAAGAACTTATGCAAATTTATAAATTAATATAAAAATAATTATGTAGATATGGATTGTAAATAAATATGTTATTAGAGTCATATGATTATAGATTGTTTGTTTATTTTAGATATGGCAATGTTTAGCAGAAAATGCTGTTTATGTAACTGATCGGGAAGCGTGTTTTAAGTGGTTTTCAAAGGTGTGTTTACTATTACTTTTTGTTATTTATTATTGTATATTGAAATAAATATATACACATTTTCAAGTTGATTCTAACGAAAAAATATTTTCAATTAATAATTCACTTAAAAACATCACAAAAAAAATCTTAAAACTTTTTTTGTTTGATTGAGAGAAATTGTTTCATCACCAAATAAGATAATAGTTTTTTAACTTCTTTTTATTTATTTTAAATCAATTACTTGCATGATTTATCAATAAACATTAAATAATAGTCAAGCATTGTCAGAAACAGCTTCCAGTTTCAGTAATTGTTTGTTTTTTTTTGATAAAAAACATTATTTCCCATTAAATCCATTATTATGCTTCATAAGATGATTATTTGAAAATTTCTAACTTTATAAGATTTACTAAATAATCCAAGTTGACTTGATTAAATATCCAAGAACTAACTTATTCATTTCAGCTCTGACACTTATTGTAAGACTTGAATAATCAATAAATGTAATGCTTATTAAATTTCTATCTAGTGCTGCCCTATCCATACCTCTAGACTTGTTTCAATGAAGAACTATTGGTTCTAAGTGCACCTGGATTTTGTTTTCAATCTAACACATTTTTCATTTTATATTCTTTTTTCCTACTAGTAAGCTATACCATTCTGGAATTCAAAACATTAAATATTTTGAGTCTAAGCCAGAAATTGATGTGAGAATTATTTATAAGACAATATTAAATAGAGATTTATTATATACTACACCTTTCACCTATTGAAGATTCAATTTAGGATAGGTATTAGAGTTTGAGTAAAATAAATGAGTTAATTTTTGAAAAGCATTATGGGATCATGTGATTTTTTTGTTGTTGTTGTTTATATAAACTATATCCTAGTGATATCATTTTTAAATAAAGTAAAAATATTTTTAAATTACGTGTCAGAAGGATACTATAAAATAAAGTGTAACAAGACTTTTGTATTTAGATTTCATCTACATTATACAATAACTTAAATTTCTTTAATAACTTATTTAATTCTTTGACTTTGTAACATATTTATATAAGTATAAACAACTTGGTATAGGTTCTAAACCTTAGAGTTTGGAAGTTTCAAACTTTTGTTTTCAGTAACGTAAATAGAACACTTAATAGATATACTGCAAAACAGTATTTATTATTGGAAAACTTCTTAGCAGATATTGGTTGTAGAAATGGTTGAATTAACATTTGTAGTTTGTTGATTGTTAATTTGTCTTTAGGAGAGGGGAGTTATGACTGTTTTAGTTCAGTTTGTTGTAAGCTTGGTTAGAGAATTTCTCTAATATATTTGATCAAAAAATTTTAAAAGTGGTCAAATGGATTATTAAAAAATATTTTAGTGTATAAATAGCAAAGATTCTACTTTGTATTAAAATTTGGAGGTTAATATTTCTGAAATGAGAACAGATGTATAAATCAATATGCTATTAATATGGATTTCAGTATTGAAAATTGACTGATAGCATCAAGAACAAGCGACATGTCTATAATAGAGAATTAAATCATTTTTAATTGTCATAATGTCTATATTTTTAATAATAAATTTATTTTAATAATATAAATTGGTAAACTTTTCCTAAACAAATTGTAATTAAATCCTAAGCACTAGGAATGCTAAATAAGAAAAGCTTCAGTGTAAACATATCTTAAAATTAGAGGTAAGCACTTTCAATATCTTGGTTATAATATATTCATAGCAATGAATAGTGGAAAGGAGCATGGTGGGTATAAATAGGATGTAAATGTATCCAAATGAATTAAATAGCTCACTTTTTAGAAAAGGGGAAGTGGGACTTCTTTTTATTTATGGAATTCAAGTTATTAGCGATCTACCATGCCTTCTTTATTCTCCGCTTGGGGTCGTTTCATTTGATACCAGCGACGCTGGCTAATGTAGAATCAAATATCTGGCCAGATGTGTTTTGACATTCCAGAAATGTGGATTTGTTTTCTGAATTGCTTTTGGCCTTTTGTAGAGTTATTGTTATTGGCACATTCTTGTTGCAAGGTTGGCACGTGATTCTCCATAGTAGACTGCATTACAGCCGGCTTGAGGGCTGGCGATCTTGTAAATGGTGTGGGGGGTATGTTCAGTGTGGAGTTTATCTTATGGAGTTATTGATTAACCTGTTTATATAGGGTGAAGTGCAGAAGCTGACTTTGTATGACAATATTTTTTTTAAGTTCATGAAAATTTTAGGGACATAAAGGAGCAATATCCACCGCTTAAGGTCCAATGGAGAAGGTTTTGTTCTGATTTTGTTGAATTTGTTGATAATGTTAGTGAGTGACCTTTATTTGAATCCAGTGAGTCAATAAATCGTTAATGTATTTATTGATGTTGGACTTCCAGTTCGATTCTAGTTTGCATAGGTTTAAATTTCTACATAGAAAAGTTGTTAGACCAGCGTATTTATATGAGTTGGAGATGATGGAATCAGAGAGTATATATAGCCTCTGCTTTCAATGGGTTTAATTACTACTTTATAATTTAGATGGGCTTTCTTCCTTTGGACATATATGTCAAGGTATTTAATTCCTTTTTGAGAATCTTCGTGATCTAAAGTCCATGTTAATGCAGATTTCTCTGCGAATGCGAAGACTCTCAAAAAGAATAAAATACCTTGACATATATCCAAAGGGTGAGTACCCACCTAAATTATAAAATGGCGATTAAACTCATTGAAATCAGAGGCTATCTATATATCCTGATTCCATCATGCCTCATTCACATAAATACGCTGATCTAACAACTTTTCTATATAGAAATTTAAACCCATGCAAACTACAGTCTGACTCGGAAGTCCAACATTGATGAATTCATTAATACGATTTATGTCTCGTTGACTTCAAATACATGTCTTTTACTAACATAATCAACAAATTCTGCAACAAAATTAGAACAAAACCCCCTCCATTGGATTCAAAGCCTTGGATATTGCCCCCTTATATCCCTAAAGTCTCCAGGAACATAAACAAAATAGGTTCAGAGTCATACAGATCAGCTTTCACACCTCACTCTCTACAAACAGGTTAGTCAACAACTCCAAAGATAAACTTCCCACTGAACATACTCCCCACACAGCTTACAAGATCGTTTTGCCCTCAAAGCCGGCTATAATGCAATATACTGTAATGCAAATCTTCCCAAGTAAATATATATATTTTGATTATGCTGTTTTATATTAGCATATTTCAAACAATATTCAAACACTTTCCAAAGGTAATAAGAATCGATTGTTGGTTTAGATACTGATGTCATTATAATAGCAAGACAATATTTAAATACTTTCCAAAGGTAATAAAAATCATTTGTCTGTCTATATACCGATGTCTTTATAGCAAGACGATATTTAAATACTTTCCTAAGGTAATAAAATCATTTGTTGGTTTCGATACCGATGTCATTATAGCAAGACGATATTTAAATACTTTCCAAAGGTAATAAAGTTGTTGGTTTCGATACCGATGTCATTATAGCAAGACGATATTTAAATACTTTCCAAGGGTAATAAAAATCATTTGCTAGTTTAAAATTATTTATTGATTTGTGTATTTTGTTTTTCCATCCGCACGAAGATTGGTCATAATTTTAAATGATCTGGGTGGTTTTAAAACAGTTTAAAATATTATTACTTTGCAAGTTATTCAATAAAGATAAAAATATATAAATACTTCCTTTCACTTCCTTTCTATCAGAAAATTAGGATGTTTTTTAGTTATACTGAGAAGAATTTATTCAATTATAAATACAATATTCTAGACGTTTTTTGATTTTATATGTAACTTGTACTTTTCCAAATGCAGCACAATTAAAATAAGTTTATTACGATCTTTAAAACAAACTTTTTAAAATCATTTATGGATTTTGTTTACTTTGTTTTTTCCGTCCACGGTAATACCTGTCACAATTTTCTAATAATCTAGGTAATTTTAAACATTCAAAATATTACCAATTTATATGTTGCATAATCAAGATAAAAAAATAAATAAACACTTATTTATTCACTTCGCGGGGAAATATCAGAGCAGACGAGTTCTTTCCCAATGAAAATAAGAATACCATGCATTTATTTTTTTTAAAAATTGACTAAATCTTATGTGATTTAAAAATGACTTTTTAGTTCGTTTATTATCTCCCTTAAAACTTTCCTTCAAAATAATTTCGAATTATTTTCTTTGAGATAACAATTTCCAAACAAAACATTTCTCTGCTTAATGCTTATGTCGGCGCGAAAATCAAAATACTTTAATCTTTTTCTCTTCAATCTAAACAATTTTGGTGTTATTATTAATTCTGACAATTGATTAAGATAAAGAAAACAAAAATAATTGCTTACGTTTTCTGGTCTTGTTTTCCATTCCAAATAGTACATGTTTAGGCAAATATTTATCCAGACAGCAATCATTTTAGTTTCTCCAGTAGGTAAAATTAAGAATTATGCAATCGATGAAAAACAGTACTGAAATATCACAGGTTATTAAGTTTTTACTCCATGCTGTTTATTTCCATATAATCATGAGATTTTATCTAAATTAATTTTCAAGGTTATGATTTTTTAGCTTATTCCTTAGATTTTTATTTCATAAATGGAGAGTTGTAGTCTTGTTCCGATTTATATCTCTTAGTGGTCCCCCCCTACAAACTTGTTATAGTATTTATTCTTTGAGTTACAATGCCTGATTGGTCCTAAATGATCCAATTACTGTAAAATGTGAATAAATTAATAGTTTTATCCCTCTAGTGATAAAAAAAAATGTAGACTGTTATATTTCAATTTAAATTAAACTATAATATATTTAAAGATAGTTTATAAAGAAAATTTAGAAGAATTATAAATTGGTTTTGTTATTTATTTTTAACTACTGTTTAATAATAATAATAAAGTGTTAAATATTTTTATGCTTCCAAATTGGTTTTAATACTATTAAAATATTATTTGCAATAGCTGCCACCGGAACTTGTGATAAATGTTTATGAGATTCATATCCACTTTATCAGATTTTCCAGTGTTTCACAAACAGTCAAGATCATCATCACTTTCAAATATTTCTTAGTTAGCTTTTGCTTAGTGAAAAAATTTTAATCCACAAGCATTTCACTCTATAACTCATTTCTCCACACTGATTTTCAATATCTTAGCAAATTATTACTGGATCACTGGATAAAACTTACTATCATTGAGCCAAAACATATGGTTACAATATATATGCAAAAGTTTAATCAAAGTAATAATTTGTTATAAAATATTTCAAAAATACCATAGTACACAAGATAAACATATATATTTTTATTTAATATTCACATTTTATTATCTAGTCTTAGAAAAAAATCATAAAATTTTATTAATAATATATGTTTATAATAATTTCAACTTATCTTTATTTCCAAGAGAGAATTACTTGTAGTTTAAAATTGTAATCAATAATAGAAAAACTAGACGTATTTCTATAAATGAAACTTCTGATGCTTGCTCATCTGTATATGTGTCTGTGTTGGTACCCCCAATAATAAAAAAATGTGAATTTGTACATCTCTTTCTATATATATAACTTTTTTTTTTCTAGTTGATGGGGGATGAACCTGACTTGGATCCAGAAATAAATCGAGATTTTTTTGAAAATAATATTTTACAGTTGGATCCTTGCCTTCTTACTGAAAATGGAATGAAGTAAGTTATGTACTAAATAAAGGTATATAAAGTATTAGTTAAATTTGGAAGTTTTGTTTCTATTCATATTAGTTTAAAATAGATTATTAAAGAATAATTAAAAATATTGATATAATTTATAAGCAATAAAAGATTTAACAGAAATATTGCTAATTCGTTTTTGACAATTAGAATTTTTTTTTAATTGGAAGGAGATTGGACATGGAGGTTTGTAGATCTTTCTAGAAATAATTTAAGAACTTTATAGTAATGTTATTTTTGCCTAGTATAACCATTAGTTAGAATAGTCTCTTGTACACAAAAAAAGCAATAGTTTGCTCATTTGAAAAAATTAATAAAGACATTTGATTAAATGCTTAGATAAAAAAAATATATTTTGCTGAAGACTATAAATGTTCAATAAATATTAAAGAAAGCAAATTTGAAAATGCTGAAATATTGAAAATTTGAATTCAATGGTTTTTTTTTTCTTCAAAATTTCTTAATTATTTGTTTTCAAAAATGCATTTGATCTGCTGATGGAGGTGGGGGTGTGTGTGTAAGAATTTAACATTGTAAGTAATTATAAATAATTATGTATGAGCTTGTTTTTTCACGCATGTTAGATTGATACACAAGAGTTGATGATGATCTGAGATTATATTTTCTTCAGCAAGTATTTTAACAAATATTTCAGATTTTTATAGCACTCCTTTCACTCATATTCATAAAAATAATATATTGATAAGTTATGCCAGTTTTTAAAAAATATCTGCATTCTAAGAATATAAACAGTAATAAGGCAGCTCTTAATTTCCTTTATAATAATAATGGCTACCTTCAATTTTTTTTTAAAAAAAAAAACAGCATTTGCAGCACTTATCAACTTTTTACTGTAAAGTATATAATGTACATTTTTAAATTAATGATTGTGACTTTGTTGCATATACATTTAGCAAAGTGTTTTGAATTTATTGAAATAATGTTAAACGACTTTTATTAACAATTATGTATAATCAAATATAGATATCCTAAATCCATAGAAAAAGATAAACTATGAAAGAAAAGAAAAGTTTTAAAGATAAGTACATAATCAAATACATGAATCACAAATATGTAACATTTATACAAAGCCATTCTGATCCACTCATCTGTTTATTTGGCATGTATGTTGTCTTATACCTTGAACAAACTTTCTGAAAAGCAGTACTCGTGTCTAATTGATTTTTTCCAATGTATTCTATCCTAAAGCAAATCTTTTCAAGAATAGCAATTTTTATTTTCTCTCTTTAATTCATTAACTAGAAAATATACTTGGCAAGAATCATTTAATTTTTGTTTTTTTTGCTCAATTTAGCAAAAATAAATAAAATGCATACTACGTGATCTTGATATACCACTTTATCCAATATTTAATAAGTCTTACAAAAGTGGCATTCATAGTTTTTTAGTACAAACAAATATTCCGGGAATTTTTGGTTTTTAAATTATGTATTTTTAAGCTATCTTTAATCCCCCCTCCCCCAAATGCTATTTTATAATTATTAAAAAATAAACTAATTCTTCATGAAATAAATAGTAGTCATGAATTAATTATATTACGGTTATTAATTTTTCTATATTTTTTCTTATAGTGCTGTTTTTGATATGCAAAGCCCTCAATGTTAAAAAAGCAGCAGGAAAGATTAGGATATTCTTAGTTGTAATATTGTATGAGGCATTATAATCAATATTGTGTCATTTGTAATTGGATGTGGAGTTTTACTTTTTGGATTACTGCATACTTGAGCAGCCCTTTTTAGGGTTGTCTGTACTTCATAAGTTTGGAAAAATATAAAAAAATCTTAAAAAGTAGATTACCTTATAAATTCTGACTAAGTTATCAAACTGGAAGAATTGTTTATAAATGATCACATGATTTTTCTTTCACCACTACTATGCCACTTAATGTAAGTTTTAGTAACTTGTAGATACCAGGTGATAGTGCTCATTAAATTCATAACTCATGCTGTCCTATTCAATATTACCAGGCTAGATTTTTTTCCTTATGGTTTTTATCAGTGAGCAATGGATTGTGGAACAGTGTATTTAAATCTTTAGATTCTAATGCATCCTTCTAGTAATCTCTTTGGAGTGCTAAAAATTATTCCCTCAATTTTTTTAAAAGTCATAATCTAGCTGTTATATAGTAGAAATTTCCTGCTAGAAAGAGATTCATAGTGTGTTCCCTAAAGTTTTTTCATAATTTTATTAAAATGTTTGTGAAGTTGTTACCATCAAGCCTGTTAGCTTGATATGATAATAGAAAAAGAGTTAAAAATGAGTATTCTGATGCATAGGTTTATTGATTCCATTCATTAATAAAGGCAAAAGCCAGGAACCAGTCTGGGAATGGAGATTTAATTGCATTATTCTTGGATAATAACTAACTATTCAAGCTTTAGTAGAGAAAAGATAATTGAAATAACCTGTAAGTAATATCATAAAGTAAAAAAGGCATATTACTTCTGAATCTTTATCATTTATAACCTAAATTAGATAAAAATAATAATAATAAAGTTTTAATAATTTTATATTAAATGTTTATTTTTTTTATTGGATTTTTTAAATATTATCTAGCTATCTTTTGGACTATTATTATTACTATATTTGTTTTATTTTAAATTTGCATAATTTAATGTTTATGATTAAGATTTATATTACTGATTTTTTTTTTATTAATATTTAGATGCTTTGATCGATTTTTTAAAGCTGTAAATTCTAAAGAAGGAAAACTTATGGCTAAACGAAGAGCATA
Organism: Epiperipatus broadwayi; assembly: GCA_028023455.1. Taxonomy (NCBI): domain Eukaryota; kingdom Metazoa; phylum Onychophora; class Udeonychophora; order Euonychophora; family Peripatidae; genus Epiperipatus; species Epiperipatus broadwayi. Next base: position 239,040 of record JAQFVV010000365.1, read on the forward strand.
TTTAATGGATGATTTAGAACTTATTGGTCTTGATTATATATGGAGGGTAATTTAAATTTTTTTTTTTTTAATTTACTGCTATTCAATAATTCTATGATTTTGAGGGGTTTTTAAGTGTGGGTATATTAATTATTGTAATTATAAAAAAAAAAAACAACATATATATCCATGCAGTCTGCTTATTTTTGATTAAAGAACTTAACATACATATGTATATGTATTACAATTTTTAAGAAATGTATATATTACTTTATAGGTGGTTTTATGTAGTGGAGAAGATATAGCAAATAAAGCAATTGACCTTTTGCGTGAAATATATACTAATTTAGGTCCTCGATTACAAGTAAATCAAGTTGAAATACATGAAGATTTTATTCAGTCCTGTATGGATCGTTTAAAAGCTGCCTTTGACACATTAAGTGTATTAGAAAAAGACAAAGACAGTGTAAATCGTGTTAGACAAGAAACTACACGCATGGTACGTGTTCTTAAAGTATTACATGAATATATTAGCGAATGTGATGGTGATTACGCAGAAGAGCGGTCTATTCTTCCTATGGCTAGGTAAGTTTATTTTTAATATATTATAAAAAAGGGTTAAAATATAAATACTGTGAAATATTTTGTTGCTGTAAGCATTATTAAGTTGGAAAACAATTCATTTATTTTTTTTGGGGGGGGGGATAACCCAAAAATGGTATTGGCTAATTTTTTTGTTATATACTAACATATTTGCAATTATACATCTAATTAAATGTTATTTATATATTTTTATAGAAAAAAAATAGTTTCTTTACTAGCCATTTGCTTTAGTAAAGAAGTACCAGTACCTTAAATAAAAAAAAGAATTTTTACTTATTTATCATATTGGTTTTATTTGTATAATTGTTTAATTATCTTATGTGGTTTTGTACAATAATAAAGAAATGAAGTCTCATAGTTAAAAAAATTGATTAATGCTCAATTGAAATAAAATAAAAAACCATCAGTTCAATCAATGGAATGGAACTGTTGTGTGCAATCTGCTATTTGGATTGACTGCTCCCTTGATTTTTTAAATGTTTGTAACTTTATACAAATCCATAAATAGAGAGCTTTGATAATTTTAAAATATTTAAATATTATTTTGATGTATGTTTTTAGATCATTTCGTGGAAAACATGTATCTTTAATGGTGCGCTTTCCTAATCAAGGACGGCAAGTGGAAGACATTGATATTTGGTCTCATACAAATGACACATTAGCTTCTGTTAGAAGACAAATTTTAAACAGGTGAGAAAATACATTATCCGATTTTTGCTTGTCTAATATTATGAATTGCCCTGTTTTTATAGACATTTTTCATTGTTTTTACTTCTTTTTTTTTTTTTTATGTATTTCATTGGTTAATAACGTATATAAACGTGCTTTGATTATCTTATTTCATAGGATACCCAATGTTGGCTATTGATGATTGGTTGATAGAGTTTGTTGGAAATGCAATATAATATGAGTATGTGATCCAACTTTGAATAGATGGATTAAAAATCTTTAACTTCTTTATTTATTTCAAAGTTGTTTTACTAATGATAATGGATTCATTTTTGATTTTATTAATATATATTAATAAATGTACAAATAACATTTTTTAAAAAAAAAGATAAAATACTATTTTAAATATTATAAAAACAATACTAATATCAAATTTTCATAGAAAATCTTGAAAATATTAAATAAAATCCTAATAACTGAGTTATCTTAGTTATTTTAAATGTTGCATTTTCTATATTTCATCAATATATGTTTTAATATTTTATAATAAATTTGCTTTAAAAAATTTCTAAAATAATCAAAATATCATAATGTGAGAGTTTAAAACAAGATTGAGACTTTATTATTCTCAAATTTTAAAGCAATGGTTGTGTTTGGGTGCAACTTTATGACATTACTATAGCCAAGGTGAATAAAAGTATTAAAAAAATTGTTTATTGAATCAAAGGAATCATTTCCCTGTGTATATATTATGCAACCTGTTGGCCTCTAAATTCTTCATTTTTATAAGCAACCCTAAAGAACAAATGCAAGAAAAAGTAGGCTTTAATAATAAAAAAGTGATTATTATTATTATTATTATCAAATTTTTTGTTGCTGTTTTTTTTTTTTTGAATAGAACAAGATAATTTTTAGTAGATACAGCATATTCCTTGTCAGGGGATTTCAGTAAAACTTTTTAGAATGTTATGAGTTGTTTTTATGATGATCTATTAAGATTTTTAGTTTAATACATCATTTTGTAATCTGATAACTTTTCATATATGTTTGTATTATCTTGAAAAGCTTTGAGATGTAACACTCTTGGTCTAGCATTCAAGTTCAAAAAAAATTGGGAATTTTTATAGATAGCTGAGGATTTTTAAGCAAATTATATTTTTTTCTAAATAGATTGACCATACCTCTTCTTATCTGAAGAGTTCATGGATTAATCTGGGCTGATCTTGTGAATGTTATTATGTAGAAGATAATATGAATATAACATAATGTAGATTTGATTAGTAGTGAGGAAAAAGTTACTCTTCTCATACCAATGAGTCTATGGTTTGTCTATCTTTTTGCCTTTGTTCACTATGAACTTGAAAAAGTACAAGTAATTTTAGATATTCTATTTATAACAATAATGCATTATAATTGATATTATCTTTACTTTAGACATGTAGAATATTCTAAGCACATTTAATTCAAATTTTAAAGTTAAAATATTATCACTTTTCAAAATGTTAGTATTGCTATATTAGTATTAAAAATAATGGTTCATCTATATTATCAGAATATAAAATTATAAATATATATTACTTTCTCTATATACTTTTATACGAATGGTAATAATAAGTAATTTTTATATTGAGTTTATTGAGAGTACTATTTTAAAGATAAAATATCTAAAATATAATAATTATTTATTTTATAAGTAGAATCAACATAATCATAATGTTTGATTCCAAGATTCTTAACAAATAATATGAATTTGTAGATAATAAGAAACGCTTATTTACATAATAAAATAGTGTGAGTATAAACTTGTGATGTTTTAATAATAAAATTACACACACATACCAAAAGAAGAAAATAAACAGAAAATAGTATTCTACAGTAGTGCACAATTTTTAACAAGTACGTGTATATATATATATTGTAACAATATAGAATGATAAGGATTTATATGGGAATAATAAATAACCCTTATTTTTACTTTATGTAATATGAGCAGTTAAAGCACCTCATCATCAACATTACACTTATTAAAATTTCACAAAAAATTTCATCAGTGTTTATGAAAACATTTATTTTTAGCAAATAATAATAATCTTCACTTAATCATAACTATAGTTTTAATGAGTGTTAGTAAAAACATTTTCAAATAAAATCTAATAATAATCACATTTTTTTGGTTTAATATAAATATTTTGCAAATATATTGTATAAATAAGCTTAAATATGTAAATAAATTCCTAAAAATTACAATTTTTCTTTCCGAAATATTAAAAAAAAAAAAGTCTATCTCAAAAGCTTTAGGCCATATCTACCAGTCTCTTTGTATTATTTATACAATTAATCAGGACATTGTCAGCTTCTAAATTTGGAAATTTGCATGATATTTATATGATATCTGTACAATATTGACATCTTCAGATTTTTTTTTTTTTAACGATTTTAATTCCAATTTCTTAAAGCAAAGAAAATGCAAACTAGCAAAAACTAACACAGATAACAGTAAAATAGTGAAGAAAGGCTGAAGCGATAATCCCATTATAACACTTCAAAATTATTTTGACTGATTCAGTCATGACTAGAAGGTAACTTATTAAAACCCAAATGTGTTCAAAAATAGATTATTAATTTAAAAATTTTTCTTATTCTTTTAATTAAATTTATTACAATTAACTTATATAATCACATGTATCTTTAAAAAACATCTTTGCTTAGACAAAAATAGTTTTATATATTTATAATAGGATTAAAAATCAGAAATAAATACATCTTTACTCAAGTTAGTGATGACAATTGGTTCCTCAAAATATCTTATAAAGTAAGATTTCGCATGAACAATAAGCAATTATATAATGAGTTCTATGGGGAAAAAATTAATTTGTTACTTTAAATTCAAAATATGTATAAAGAAAAACTATTAAAAAATAAAGCTTAAATCGAAAAAAAGTATGATGAGTAAACATTTTATTTAGCATATTATATAAAAAAAAAAAAGTAACCTGTGGGCAAATATACTATTTAAAAACATTTCAGTAGCTATAATTTTCAAAGTAAAAAACATTATAATTTTTTCTATTTTGATCACCATATTGCTTCTTAGATAGCTCCAGAATATTTCCTGAATCATCATTCATTGAATTAAAATAAAGCTTTAAAAAGAAACAATTAACCACAACGCACATTTTAAAATTTAATAAAAAATGAACTTTACACAGTGCACACTTTAAAATTAATTTTTTATTCACTTTATGTTGAATTACTAAAATTTTTTATTTTTGTAATTTCTAACCAATAAGATATTTTTTTGCAATGCTAATTTTTTTTTTTAAAATCTCATATTTTTTATTTTGCATAAATGCAGTTAAAGAAATGCTATGTATAGTTTGATTGCTTAGTTTTAAAAAGGTATGTAAATATTAAAATTTGATTATTATTTTTTTTTGCCGATCTATGTTTATGATAAAATCAGCTATAATCTTGAATAAGTTGCAAACAAATTACGAGAGTTGATTTAAAATGAAAAAATTAAATAGTATGTTAAACTTAGTAACTTTTGATTATATAAAGTTGATCATTAGCTGCAGTGTATGAAATCATTTTTTTGTCAAAATAGTTTACAATTACGATGACTATTATGATTGTGATAATTTTGCTACAGCTAAAATAATGTTCATAAGAATTTTAAACCATAAAACAGATTGAATGAATATAGATTAGCTAATAAACATATTTTATAGCTAAATATTAATATACTTTATTGTTGCACATGATCATAGTATGTTACTGTGCTGAATGAAACTGGCGTTTTGTTTGTTTTTTTGATTTTGAAGTCATTAAAGATGAAAATTTTTATTTTGGATATGTCATAAATGAAAGCATTGAATGTTTTATAATGTCATTGGATGAAAATTAAAAGAAAGTGAATTAATTGTATCTTAATTGTATAATCAAAACAATATTATATAATGAGTAAATTACATAGTTATGTAAATGTCACCATTTTATTTTTGGAAAAAGTAACTTTAATGAAGTGACTGTCCTATGATGTCATCAATCTTTTAAAATGACTGCCATCTTCAAAAAATGGTGAATATTTTTGAAAAAAAAAATCAAAATAAGATTGTAATAGCGAATAATGGATTGTAAATCAAAGTAGTAGGTACAAATTGGTTATCGCTATGGCAAATCCTTCCATAAAGGTCCTTGCTAACCAGGATAAAGATGTAATATATTTGTATTAGAAAACTTTTTAAAAATTTAATATTTAATAATCTGTTTCAAAATATCAAATATTGTTACTGTTAATCAATATTTAAGCCATTCTAGGCTTATTTTAATGTTTGTATGAGTAAATTTTGTCTGTGTTCACTTTTCTTTTAAGCTTTAATTATATGTGTATACACACACACTATCAATATTATATATTTGCTATGTTGCGTGCTGTGAGACATATTCATCTCTCTATATATACATATAGAAAGAGATATATATATATTCATTTACTAATACAAATATTAAAAATGTTATATATACAAATTAAGATACAAAAATAGTGAACAGGAAGAAAATAAAGTACTTTACAATAATCAAAAAGTATATTACTTATAAATTAATGAAACTGAAATTTTGAAAGAAAATATTTAATTAAAGAAACTTTAATTCAAGTTAATATTAAATATTAGCAATATTTTTGAAAATTAGTATATAAATATTGAAAAGGAAAAAATAATTACAAATCTTACTTTTGTTGCCTTTTGCCTAATATTAAAATGCGCAAGATACAATATCACAAATGATAATTAAGTCATTATCTATTGTAACAGTCTATCTCGCTAACACACTGCAGAATTCAAACCCCACACACGAAACTGAACACTCTAGGAGGGGTTGCCTTCTAGATATACTAAGTTCGAATCTGAAGTCTAAATTTTACAGCGCCACCTACATGATAACGCATCTGATGCCACTACTAGTATAACCTTTTACCGGTGCCTGGTGGTCAGGGAGAAACAAAAGACTCTATACTAAGATAAATTTGGGTTGCTAATTAACGTCTATGGATGTACAGAAGAAATGTAGAAAATAGATATATAGACCGAGTCAGTGATAGGAATCAATAAAATAAAAGATCAAAATTAGTTTTAAATGATTTCAAAGATTTATTTATATAGAAATATATATATAACGCCGCTGTCTGCTTATATGAGACAGGGACGCGTATTAAATAAATGTTGGCATTACATTACATTAAATGACAAAAAAAGGTTTTAAAGAAAATATATTCTATTCCTCAGGCTAATATAATATTACGATAATGTGCTTAAAGAGAGGGGAACATGTGCGAGGTGCTTTGAGTAATTATAAAAGTTTAATGAAATATTTGATATTACGGGTTATATAATATTTATTGATTTCGAGAATAGCACGGACAAAAGCTTACTATACGATAAAGTGGGGATTTGATCAAGGCATTTATTTATAATAATAATTAAAGCAGATGGGAGGTTGGTATTGCTAATAATGAATTTATTAAAGGATGGAGGTTGTGATACATTTAAATCACGTATGCTTTGTAAAAATAAATATATAAATAAAACAGTAGTGAATATTAGAAATGACTATGGAGGGCATCTTGCCACTGACCCGTAGGAAAGTGTTGTCACGAACATCCGAAACTTAGTGACTGGGTGACGACTGCGTCTAATTCCCAGGTGTGACATTTGAGTACACACTGCCTGGGAACCGCAGGAAGCGAAAAGGCAATGGACTTGGCTGTTTAAAATCCTTGGAAAGCGAAACAAAGCGGTCTCAAAACCAATTCATTTACCAGCAATACTAGACTAATGTATATAAAACATACAAAATGGGTTTACTTGGATTGAGAGAAATGCCCAATCAAATTCCCAGAAATTCATTTACAAGGGTCTGCACATTCTCGACGTCAATGACGAACTTTGAAATTAAAGTAGAATACAGTATTTAAAATTAGAAAAATGCATGCTTGCGGGTTTGAAAAGTATAGATTTATTTGCGCAATCATGCATTTGTGGCACATTTTAATCATTGGCCTCACACATACTCTCATATTAGGTTAAAATCAATAAAATGTAGATTTTAAATTATTTGATTATATATATTAAAGAAGATTAGAATAGCCCTCGAACGAGTGATTTGCAAGATAATAAAATTGGGAATTAGTTATAAATTTAAAATATGCCTTAATATTGGCATCTTACTTTCAACAAAAGGGAATAATTCACTTGGTCAAAAACTATTCTGACACATTATCATAATAAAATAAAAGAAAGATTAATAAATAGAAAATATTAACCTAAGGATAGAGAGCAAAACTGTTGATTATATTAAAATATGTTAAAGGAATGCATTAATAAAGCAAGTGAAATAAAAGAAAACAATTTAAAATAGCTATAGCATGTTAGTTAGGAATCACAAGAGCTCTTGGGTTAATTAGGGGTTACCTCTGGAGAAGCATTTGCAGGTAGATTGATGGTCGGCAGGTTTTATGCGATTCAGCAGCAAAATCTGGAATTGTTCATATTTTGGCAGCAGCAGCAGTTTCAGGGTTCCTCGTGTGATGGCCATTCCTAAGCGGAAATAGCCGGCTCTACTCTGACATGTCAAGGTTAGCAAATTGTGTGGTAAACATGGTCAATTAATTTGGAGACGAAAACTCGGCTTCAAATTTAAGTTTGCAGGCACGTAGCTAAAAATCTCAGGAAAATATATTTTGAAGAATATTTTACTAGAATATTTTCACTAGACACATTTGCTGAAATATCACTCGGATAATTTCGGTTAGAAACATTTCATTAGCAAATCACTAGAATCATTTTCATTAGCAAATCACCAGAATGGAGAACAAAAGAAAACCCTTCTTTTTATAGTGGAATTGAACAATAGAACTGCCCTGGAGTGTTTCAAAAATATATCGGAATTCAACAAAATTTTAATTAATTTCTATTGTTAATTTCCTTGTCGTCATTCGAATTACAAACTTGATTTAATTAAAATTACTTTTACTGATTGAAAGAAAACCTTATGTGGACATCTGCTGTATATTTTAGATAAGCTTTTATAACATTAAATAATTAAATTCAAAAGAAAATTGTTTTACTTTTTAAATTGCAATATTTGAATCTATTTACTAAAAGAATATGAATTTTATTTTAAATCAAAAATATATTACGACTATAATATATTTTTTTAACAGATTCAAACAAAATAATTTTAACTAACAATTTATAATTTTATCATAAGTTTTGAAATACATATCACAGTGTGTGCGCAATTACGACTTATATAACCTGCTTTTAAATAAATCTAAATTATGTGAACATACACATAATTCATAACATTTTATTGATTTGGGATTGAGTTATACTTATATATAACACGAGCGTTGTACTCATGGTTTAAAATTGGGCGGGATTTTCGGTATATAAGCGCATTGCAGACACACTACGATAGATTGGGGTTCAAACTAAAGTATGAGGATAGGAAATAGGTGAGAAAAGGTGAAACGAAGATCTGCAAAGCAGACCTTACTGTTTCACTATACAATTAAGTCATTATTTATACAATACTCTGAACACCATTTCATCTTCAAATAAAAAGCTGCAATTTGTAATGAAAGTGATTATTTTATGATTGCTTGCAATAATATGAACCAGAAAATTTTGTAATTTTTTTAAAAATTTTCATTTACTACTTTTTCCAGATAGTGCTAGATGAATCAACACATTTGAATAGATGGATATGATGATCTGTTGTAAATATATATCTATTTATACACATATACACTATGTTAAAAAAAAAAATTGTGTTTGTTTATTATTGTAAACAAATGCATTATTTCTCAAACTTATACTTTTTATTTGTGTCGTATATATTCATTTTATTTACAAAACAAAAATCATCTTATTATTTACAGGGTAAAAGCTAACAATGCTAATATGAAAGTAGATCTATTTGTCAATGGAGATGTTCTTGATCCTGCTGATGATAAAAAGCTTATTTCTCAAATTCCTTTAAGAGATAAAACAGTAAGTATTTTTAAATTTATATATATATATCACATACATGCACAAACCTCTTATTCTCCTACCATTTGAAATTTCACATTGATTTTATGGGGCTTTTTTTTAATATCTAAAACTATAGAATTGCTATATTTGTATTGATATATTGGAATATTTCCATCCTTTTAATATTAAGTATTGAATGTCTTTAGAAAAATATAAATTTTCTAATAACATTCAACTATTAGTAACAGGTTAGTATATGCACAATGTTTCGAGAGATATTCTCTCTTTTTCAGCTTGACCAGTGACAGTATTAGCATAGGAATTCAATCTGGATCCTTAGATTCTTGAATATTGAATTTTAAGGTAACACTAACCAACTGAGCCACCCTGCCAAAGGCAACAGTCAGTAACGATTTCAGGCCAGCAACACAAGTAAAAGTGAGGAAAATAATATCTCTCGAAATATTGTGCATATATTAACTAACCTGTGTGCTATTACTAACATTTGAGTGTAATTGGAAAATTTAAATAAAGTTAAATTTTTCCAAAGACATTCAATATTTAATATGATGGAAATAGTCCAATATATAATTACAACTAAAATATCATCATCATAAACCTTCAACAAAACAATATAGAATTGTTGCAATGGTTACAAAGTTAGTATATAATATTGAAAGGAAACTATATTTACAGCCATAGTTTTAGTTCTATATGAAGACTATATTTTGAAATGTTTAATTAGAAAAATACAATTTATTTTAAAATTAATTTAATAGTTATATTTACAACTATATAAAAAAGTCAAATTTTGGTTTTCCTATAAATGTTCATCCATTTAGGTTTGAAAAGGTAAAATGATCTTTGGGTGAGAAAGAATTGAACTACTTATGATGTCTTTATTATTAAATTCACAGCATCAGTTCATAACAAACTGACTTTTCTAGCTTATCAAAAAATGAAAATATTAATATTTAAACTGGGTTGAAGAATATTATTGAGAGAGACTTAAAAAGAGATATTATTTGAAATGACATTTGATTAATATCAGTTATATTAATATATTTTTTAAAGAAACAAAATAAATTAAAAGAAAGAAATTATTACAAAATTTTATGTAAACCCAAAAATACGTTTTACATTGAATATTTTAGTGATATCTAAAAATAGAACATACATATGCTTTATATTGTGTAGACATCAACACTACCTTTATCACAATAATTGTAAGGAATGATCATTTTAAGATCCTAATCCTAAACATAACCACTTATATAATAATAACTATAAAGGGATGGCCTTTTGGTCCTAACCCTAACTGAATAAACCTATACAGTAAATGTAAGGAGTGACCTTTGGGTCTAATCCTAATTTAATACCACTACAATTTATACAGGGATGACTCATTCTGAGATCGATCCATAACTCATTAAACTGATAGGAATGTATTCTCCTATATGGATACGAACATTTGTAAAGTATTAAACATTGAACAAACAACTGCTTATATATAAATTCATTTATATAAAATCCAATTTTCACTTATCAAATATAAGTTTATGAACGAATGAGACTAATGGAAATAATTACATTGTTAACTACAGTTATTTGAGATTTAGTCAATTTATGTATGAGCATTGCATTTAACATGATTATCTTATTTCTTTACCGTTTCCTCTTACTAATAACATATAAAGTTCATAAGTTTAGCATATATATGTGATATATAATATTTTTTTTTTTCTTTAAAAAAAAATAATTTAGCAAGTAAAGAAAGTTTATTATAAATTCATGTTATTTTTTTTTAAACTGATAATTCTTTCAAAATAATATCTGGATAGGAAGCATTATTTAAAAATTCAGATTAGTTTAAATAAAGTCAAATCAGATTTTAAATATAAGACTCACAAAAATTAAATAGTTGTCATTTACTTCTTTTTGACAAATATTAAAGATTCGTTTATGATGATAATATAGTCTTCTAATTTCTAGCTGTTGTTTAAGTAAGTGCTGTTTTTTCATTTCAGCCAGAATTATTCAAAGTATCATTCAAAAATTCTCCAGATTAATTCTAGTTAACTGTTAGAAATGTCCCTCCTTTTTATTCACAAAGCATAGTAAAAGATTCTGACATTTGAATGAAATAATATCCCCTTCTCGTCAAATAAAGAAAAGTTGATTTTATAAGAAGAAAAGTTCTGTATTTGGACACTCATTTCAGTTCCTTTTTTTTAAAACCAAATTTGCATATCATTTTGCTTAGAAGGGAAAAAGAAAATTATTATTTTTTATTGAAATGAATAATAGATTGTTTATTTCAAATTCTTGAACTTAAAAACAAAAAAATAATTGTAGTTATTAAAAGTTTTTTTAATGTCCATTGGGTATTTTACAAGTTGTTTATCCAGCCATTGGTTGACATCAGATTGTTTAGCTGTAGTTTGATATTACGTTTTTTTCCGGAGGCATTTTGTTTTGTGGTGGCTGTGGAAGAAATTTGTATTTTATTTCTTCCCAGTTGTAAGTAAAATTGACAATCAGCGAAATTTCTTGTTGAGCATAACTCTGTATAAATACTATACATCCATATAGAGCATAGATTTAATGTTTGATTGATGCTGTTGGATTTCTTTATCCAATAGATTAATCAGTATGAGAGGCAAGTTTTCATTTAGTTTTTGTGTTAACAGTGATTCCATTTTATTTTGGGGATAAAGTAAACTTTGCTCTATTTTAATTTCTATTTGTTTATCCAGCTGTGAAATTATAGCTGTCATTTGATATACATTTTTTTGATCCATCTAACTTTGTTGTGAGCCTTTGGTTATTTATTTGAAAGAATTCCCATTCACTTGGTATATTTTTCTCAAGTAATTTTGATTCGATTTAACTAAAAGTTCATCACATATTTTTGGTTTATTCTCTGATTTTAAAAGCAGTTGAGTCTGTTCATTCTCCATGATTTGATCCTTCTATTTTTGCTCAGTCTGTTTATTTATCTTACGTTGATTTTCCTCATGTTTTTGGTCTAATATTTCTAATTTCGATTCCATTTGTTTTTAAGTATGTCCCATCCATTTATGAATATTTTCTATAGTTTGGTTTATTTGTTTTATCAATTTCAATTCCATTTGTTTTTGGTTATGTTCAATCCTCAATTCCATCTGATTTTGGTTATGTTCCATACGTATTTTGATTATTTTCCATTGTTTGGTGTTTTTGCTTTATCTGTTTTTGTTTATGTGCCTTTTGCTTTTGATTATTGTCTGACTTCAATTCCAACGGTCTAATTAATGTTTTAATCATCTGCATCATGTCTAATTATGATGATGTCGCATTATTCTACATTTTTATTTCTTTATTAATATCTTTATGCTTTATTCGATTGCATTAATCACTATCTGGATGGACATTGTCCCTATCTGAAAGTTTTAAACTACCTTCTTCACAGCTAGTTTCAGAAGTTTTTACTTTCATTATTTCTTGCTGTTCTTCATTATTTTTATTTTCCATTTTAATAATTCTTGAAATTTTTAAACACAATAAACTTATTATGGTTACGATTGTAATTGGATACACCATCAACAGCACTAGATCATTTCCTGGAATGCTCTGGAATACCACACATTCTTGTATGTCTTCTTCACAACACAATTTGCTTTGTTGTTTCTTCTTGTTTTTTTTTTTACAATATAGGAAAAAAAATTGTCTAATGAATCATATCGTTTATCTAACTCGGGCAAATGGTAGTTTGCAACAGATACACATTCATGCCCACATTCTGGGCAAGCAAAATTTTACAATAGAATACAAGTTACTCCTGATGAATGATAATAAAGATACGTAGAGATATATGGAATATGGAAATATTGTTTGATGTTGATTCCATAAGAATTAAACATACAATAATATTTGAATTAAGTATCATTTGTTCAAGATATGGTATTGATAAAGCTGCTCTAATTATGAACTTGTTTTGCAGAATAAAAAAACGGAATTTAACAATTAGATGTCTGCATAATGTTGATGTTGGATTTGCCAATTGGTCTAACTTGATAACTTTTATTCATGGAGTTCTTAAATGTATGAATGAAAGGCTAATAATGTAAAATTGTTTTGTGCAGTGGTATGTGGACCAATTTTATTAGTGCATATGCTGCAATCTTACACTATCCTGAGAAAGAAGACCTTTACTTCTCATTGTGTAGTATTATTGTAAGATTATTAAAAAAAGCCAAAATTTTTATTTATTAATGTATTTGCTAAGTAAAGCATTAAACAGTGGCCATAATTAATAGAAATAATGGTACTGAATATGTGAATTGACTAATATGAATATTTTGTTGAGGTAAAAATTGATTGTGGTAATTTTTGTCTAAATAAAATATTTATGTTATCCATTCACATATGATAAGCATTTTATTTCTAAACAAAATATTCCTCTTTGTCACTTCTCATGTGAAAAAATTCAGTAATGTAATTAAATAACCAAATAGCTTTATTGTTTTAGAATTCACAAGAAGTTCAAGCATTGGAAGTAATTGATCTGAAGATCTTATTCTCCAATGTTAGGCACTACCAACTGCATTAAATTTTGCATGGCAAAAATTTCAATAACAAATAATTATTCAAGTTCACATATTCAAAACCATTATGTACATGAATTTCAGCCTTTGTTTAATGTTTCATTATCCTCCAATGTTAAAGTGATAATAAGGCTAATAATATATTTTATTTCAAACATATTTTTAGGAAATTAGATATTTATTTATTGTAAGCAATTGCTACTAATGCTAAATTTCAATGACTATAAGATTGCCAGTTTGAATTTTCAAAATGACCAAGTTCAAGTTGAGATGTGAATATTTTTGAAGAGTGTATTGTGAATATGAGTAAGTAAAATCTGTTTTTTGGGTTTATTAAAATGAAGAATCCTGAGTGGTTTTTTGACAGTTATTATATTAGTGACTTGACCAAAAGAAATATGGATAGTCTTTTAATGAATGTGGAGCTTTATAAACAATGTAAGGCGAAAGTTCAGCGAGTGACAACAAGATTTAGACTGACTAGTGAATTAGAATTGCAAAAAAGCAATCATTTGCCGATTGTTATCACATTGATGTTTTTTCAGTATGTTGAAAGTAATCTATGTAAATGATAAATAATATATTATTATCAAATCATGAATGATACTTTTTTATATGATAGTGATGTTATTTTAAACTTATGGAATATTTTGCTCTTTTGAGTAATGATCAAGAACTCCAATGACTACATTTAAGAACATGTATTTCATAACAATTTATTTGCTTTATGAAATTGAAAAGCTACAAATTCTGATGAGATATTTGAAGTTTTAAATGATTGTGGTAATGTGTTAGTTTCTAAATTATTGGAACTTTTCAGAAACATGCTATTTATGAAGTTGTGCCCTTTAATCTTAAGTATATTTATAATAAATCAATTTATATATAAAAAGTGAAGTTAGAAAAGATTGCAGTAACTACAAATAATAGTATTATATCCATTGCTGCAAGTATTTAGCATTTTATTGAATAACTACTTTTAATCATAAATGAGTGATTACTAGATATTCGTTGTTGTTTTCAGGGAATTAAAAAATACTATATGCATTTTTTTGTTGCCAGCAAATATAAAGATGTCATGAACAAATATGTATAGTTGAAACGACTTATAGCAATAATGAAAGCAAATTTTATTCTGTATGGAAGTTTATTTATATTTTATAATTGCTATATGATGTTATAAGAGAAAGTATTTTGGTGGTGCAAAATGTGATTTTTATAATGATAATTGGTATATAATAAGGTTATATTCTAGTTCCAGTATATTCATGATTTTTAAAACTATTCTTTGGAACATTTTAGAAATGGCTTGATGAAAAATATGTATCAGGAATAACATATAGGTTTATTTAATGAGATTTTAATTTGAATCGATTAAAAGCAAAAATAAAAATTTTATATTTTGGCCAACTAGATTTAGAGTGTGATAATGATCATCTTTTTTTTTTTATCCAATTTGAATGATGTTCTATAAAATGTTCTCAAGGTTTTGAATGTAACATAAAGAATTTGGATTAATAATCTGTTTAAAAATGTAAATCATTTATAGTTGAACCTTTTAGGTGGTAACATGAATTTGGAAGTTGAGATACAAAAGAGATTCCAGTGTTTCACTGCTACAAATGACAGGTTAAAATATAGGTATCTTGTCATAGTTATATAATTATTTTAACTAAATTAGTTGGATACAGGGCTAATGAATCTTCTATTGTTGGACCATAAAGACATTTGAACAAATTATGTGATCAATGAATTTGTTTATGCCGTAGAATTTACAACTTAGAATTACTTGAGAAAGAATATCTCCAAAAATATTTTAAAGAGATGTAATAGAGAGAGCTATAAGCACTGTGATAAGATTTTTTTTTTAAAATAAAGATTATAATTTGCTACAGGAGAAGTTAAAAAGTCAGCAATGGTTATATTCATTTATGAATGATATCTACACATATTTTTAAATAATATTGAAATGCCTGTTTGAATCTAAACCGTAGGTTAATGCAAAGTAAAAATGCTATGTGTAATGTAGAGTGACAATTTTTTTTTTTTATTGCTTGATGATTATAATTAATTTCTTTGTTGGTAAATAGTGATTTTTTTGTAGAATACACTTACAAAGAAAGCTTTTTTTTTTTCTAGTTAATAACTGCAAAGCTGTGCCAGGTTGGTTCAAATATGCCATCATCACCTGACAGCAGCTCTGATAGCTCCACTGGTTCTCCTCAGCACCCTTATGATGGACCCAACATAGAGGCTGAGAGCTGCTTATCTGGTGTGGTAAGGAATTATATATATATTTTGTGTGTATGATTATGTGCATTTTTCTGAGAGTTCAAAGGATAGATATGGTATATATTGAAGTATTTTTCTCTAATCAACTCATTTAAGGTAATTTAATTTTAATATTAAAAGGACATTTTAAAATTATCTATTAAGTTATTTATTAAATTATGGATAAGCTCAGTTTATAAAGCTTTTAATTTTAAATACATAAAATTATATGTAATATACATAAATTGATAATAGACAAATTAATTTTACATAAAACTTAAATTATATTAATAAATTGGTTTTTATCATTATAGGAACCTTTTTCAAGATATCTACTTTTATTTTTCACATAACAAATTATTCTATATCCATTTCCAATTATTATTATTATCGAAAATATAATAGACCAAAAGCAAAAGAAATTAATGAATAAACAATTACAAACTTTTACTTCTTTAGTCAACATTGTACCCAATCAAATTTATATAAATAATATTTCTAAAATATTTTTTTTAAGTTTTCCATTATCTAATAATTTTCATTTTTCATCTGACTAATGTTGGTTCGTTAATCATGTTGATACATTTATTCACACTTTACTGAATATACAAATTTTCATATCTTTCTGTATAATTTTATAATTAATTTGATGATGTAAACAAATTTTATATAAATATAAATTGTCTACTATTGATTTTATTTAAAGTTGATGTACATAATATATTTGATAAAGAGAACATTCGATAGTATTCTGTCCAATAGTAGACAGGTCCAGAGAGTAGTCACTACATCAGTTCATCCATTCTTCCATTCCATTCTCTTTCTTGCCCATTTCTTCAATTCCACATAGGTCTTCCCATCTCTTATATCAGCCAATAATGTCAATCTCTTCCATCCTTTTTATTTTTATTTCCACTCATCATTCCCTCCAAAACATCTTTCATTAAACTATAATATCTTCTTAATATATGTCCAATCCATCTTCTTTCTTCATTTATTCTTTTCAAAACTTCTTCATTTGTTATTTTCTCATACAACTGATTTTTTCCATTTTTCTCAATGTCCACATCTCAAAAGCTTCCAATCGGGTTTTTAATTCTTTGCTCAATGTCCATGTCTCACAACCATACATTAATAAACTCCACACATAACATTTAATTAATCTTTGCCTTAATTCTCTTTCCAAAGTTCCACAAAATATCTTCTTTCTTTTTACAAATGTCTCCTTTGCCAATGCTATTATTCTTTTAACTTCATCTTCATTTCTTCCATCCTCACTCAACCAACTACCCAAATATCTAAATCCCTTCACTTGTTGAACCATGTCATCACAGATTCCAATTTGCAGTCTTTTTGCATCTCTCCCTATCCATAAACACTTAGTCTTTTCAATATTAATCTTCATTCCATATGCCATACATCCTTCTTCCAATTTATTCAATTCTGAAGACCCTTTTTCTCCTCAGTTATAAGAGCCATATCATCTATACACTTTATTACTCTCCCTCCAACATTTGCTCCTCCACAGTCCAAATAATTATTTAGCATATCTTCTAAATAAATATTAAACAAAACAGGTGACATACTATACCCTTGCTTAACTCCAAAGAGAACATTATGGTCAATATAAAGTTTAAAAATTGACCATGTAAAATAAAGATTATGTATTTAATGTTTATGATTTTACAGAATATATTTTCAATCTTTATAACTAATTAATAAATTTTAATAAAGTTGTGGTTTTTTCTATAGAATTTTTTTGCCATAAAACTTCCTTTTTTAAAATATATATTTGTAAGTTTTTATCAGTGCATTTTTCACCATTAGTTCAATACTATCGCAATCATCCTTCAGTCCAGAAGTCAGACCAACCTCTCACACTAAAGATACATTTGAAACATATATATTTTCAAGTAAGCTATTTTGCACAATGTTACAAATTAACTTCATATAGTCATTATTTTTTTCAGAGATATTTATGCTTATATCTTCATATATATTTAAATAGGTTTCAAACTTCTTTTCCATTACACATTTCTAAAACAAATTATCAAAGACGTGAAAAAGAATAAATGATCCCTAAGATGTGCATTTCATGTGGAATCAGCACTCATCAGTTGGCCTAGATCACAATATCTTATATCTTCATCATTTGTTCAGTATATCAGTCAATAGTATTCTGTCCCATGGTCAGGTCCAGAGAGCAGTCACATTACCATTCATCCATTCCTATATTTTGTTCTCTTCATTGACTAGCTTTTCAATTCCACAATATTCTTTTCATCTCTTTTATCATTCAGCAATGTCAATCTTTTCCGTCTTTCTTGTTTCCATTGTCCATTCCTTCCAAAACATCTTACAGTAAACTATATTTTCTTTTTAATATATGTCCAATTCATCTCTAATTTCCTCAATTAATCTTTTTTCATTTATTCTTTTCAAAGCTCCTTCATTGGTTATTTTATCCATCCAACTGATTTTTTCCATTTTTCTTCATGACCATACTTCCAAAGGCTTCCAATCTGTTTCTAATTTTATTATGTTCATGTTTCACAACCATACAATAGTATGCTCTCCACACATAGCATTCACATAGCATTTAATTAATCTATTCCTTAATTCTTTCTTCAAAGGTCGGCAAAATATTTTCTTTCTTTTAGTAAATATCTCCTTTGCCAGTGCTACTCTTCTTTTAACTTCATCTTCATTTCGTCCATCCTCACCTAACAAATATCTAAATACCTTTACTTACTGAATTATATTATGGATTTACATTCCTCCCTATCCATAAACATTTGGTCTTTTCTACATTAATTATCATTTCATATTTTATACATTCTTCCTCCAATTTGTTCAATGTAAATTGAAGATGCTTTTCGTCCTCAGCTGTAAGAGCCAAGTCATCTGCAAAATTTAGATATTTTATTATTCTATGTCTAATATTTGTTTCTACACAATCAAAATTATTATTTAACATATAAATAAATATTAAAAAAAACAGGTGACATACTGCATCTTTGCTTAACTCCTCTTTCTGTTATTCTCCAGTCTAATTCTTATCCTTTGCCCAGTATACATATTTCAAATTAATCTTCCCTCTTTCCAAAATACTCCTCTATTTTTTAAGATGGTCATTAGTTTATTCCAGATTACTCTATCGTAATACTTTTTTCAAATCCACAAAACATATACCAGTTACTTTATTTGGTTGTTTTACAATAGCGTGTTGAAACCGCCAGAGGGTGGGCTCGGTTTGTAAACAAAGATAAATATAATGTTGCGGGGCCGGGTTTCTTTTCTTTTTTTTTTTGTTGGCTTTGATTTTTTTTATTTTTTTTTTGTTTATCACATTTATAAAAGTAATATCAAATCAAATTTTTTGTTTAAACATGACCAAAACAAAAAAAAATAAACAAATGCATAAACAAAAAAATTACAAATAAATGAATTTACAAAAAAAAAGTACTTCATTTTTTTGACTTTTGATTCTTTTTTTCATTATTTATATTTTCAAATGGAACGGGGGGTTTTTTTTTTACCGTCTACGTATTTTTTGGTTGTTTTTTTTTTTTTTGGTGGTTGTTGTTTATCACATATAAAATAAAAGTACGGCAGCTATCAAATCTATTTTGGCTATCCCAAACAACAACAAAAAAAAAAAAACAGATCGATTAAAACCAATGATTTTTAAAAAGTAGTTAACCGATTTTTTGTTTGTTTTGATTTAATTCTTATTAAACCCTTTTCTATTTTTGGTTTGGTATTGTACAACAAACAAAAAATCAGCCGATTCAACTACTACTACTTCTTTTTTTTTTTTCGGTTTGTTTTGTTTTTATTTTGATAAATAAATCTATTGTTCGTTTAACGGTAACATTTACAAGCCAAAGTCCAACTTTGGGAGGGGGGGGAGGGTGTTTGCAATTGCTAACAGAATGGAATGCCAACAACTCGAAGATTGACCTAGTTTTGACGGTAATTCCCCCTCAAAAAACATCAATCTATACGGCAATTAAAAGCAAGTTTTTGGGCTCTTCAGGCAAAAAAATATAAAAAAAACCACAGCAGGCATGCAGCTTCATGGTGTTTTGTTTGATAAACCACCGCCGGTTCCAGCAGTCAGAGAAGAATCCTTGTTCTTTCTTTGACATTCGGCAAAACAAGTTGTCCTATTTTTTCAGCTATTCGATTAATCAGCTCGCAGTTGTTGTCGCACGAAACGTGACTTAGAGCGTGATTTGATGGGAAGCGCGCTTTTAACTACCCTTGGCCCATTTTTTCAGCAGGAAATGGGGGCTAGGGAAGCATGAGACTCTGCTGATAATTGTTAGTAGACCTTCCTAAAATATGCGAGATAGGGGGGGTGGTCTTAATGAATATTAAAATAGTTTCGACAATCGTAATTCCAGCCACCCTCAGACAATACTGTAAACAAAAGTGAAATATGATTGCTAGTCCGAAATGCTTAGCCCGAATCTGAGCTGTAAGCTGACACGATAGCTTCTGCGGCAAGATTGGCTAAATGTTCACGTTTCTGTGCATTAGCATAGAAATAAACACAGTCAGCCGGTACCCTCTCCGTATCAACGGACTATTTCTAGGCTTATGCGATAGAAATAGAACGTTCGATAGCGGTGGAGATGGCCACCTAAACGGCATATTTCTGTGCGCTAGCATAGAAATAACGCCCTCCGGCGGTTTTAACACACTATTGTAAAACAACCCTTTATTTTTTTTCAATAGATCTCTACAATTGTTCCTATACACATTAATAGTATCTCTTGTACTTTTCCCTTTCTGAAAACCAAGCTGTTCTTTTCCAATATAATATTCTACCTGCCTCAAAATTCTCTGAGTTAAAATCCTCAATAAAACTTTAAGGAGTATGAGATAACAAACTTATTATCCTGCATTCTTCACATTTAACATTTTCCTTCTTTTTAACCATTGGTATCATTACAGACCTCAAAAAATCTTTCGGCCAAACTCCACTATTATATATCAAATTGCAAGGTTCAATTATTTCCTTCATGGTAAATTCTCTATGTCTTTCAAAAATTTTATAGGTATTATATCAAATCCAAGAGCTTTATCATTCTTCATTTATGTCCATACCTTTATCATCTATGCCAGTATTCATAATTAATTGAATTATTTTCTTTTGTAATTAGATATTGAAGGAATTCTTTCCATCTTTTCAATATATCATTGTTATCAGTTCATCTATTTTAATTTTTATCAACTATTTCATTTGCTAACCATTCTCCGTAGTGACATTTCTAATTCTATCATATCTTTTGACTTATTAATACATTTCTATCTCTACATTCTTGTTCCAATCATTTTACTTTTGCTAAATCTATTTCTCTTAGCTCATTATTAATTTTTCTATATGCACTTTGCTCTTTTTTAGTATTGACATCCTATCTTCTTCGCACTTGCATTTTTTCCAACATATCTTTCTTTATCCAAGATTGTTTAGTGTTCTTAGATCAAATAATGCCTATTTCATTTTATTTTGAATAATTCTTTTTTAATCTTGCACCAACACTTGTCAGAGTTATTAATAAATTCCTCATCTTTCTCAATTCTTTTTATTATATTTTCACATATTAAATTAATTTTTCTTTCTCCATTTCTGTCAGTTTATCTAAGTTTCATCTTACATATCTTTTCCCTCTTTTTAAACTAATTTAGTTGTAACCAAGTTGATATCAGCACCAGGCAAAGCAGGTGAACCCTTAATAGGATTCTTATATTTATCCTGAATCAATACATAATCAATTTGATAACTTTCTCTATCACCTGGAGCTTTTCATGTATAAAATCTTCTTATATGATTTTTAAAGCAAGTGTTTGCAATCATAAATCCATTCTCCTTACAAAACATAGTTTGCCTGCCGGAAAGGTTGCCACCCGATTTTATTTCAAATTATCCATTTTCAGGGGCTTCCAACACAAGATGTAAACAATATGACTGTCTCTAGTTATTGTATTTACTATTTAGGTTTTTTATTTATTAAAATGTAACGAAACACAAAATTCCAAAGAGTTGTAATTAAAAACTTTTTTAATGTAAATGCAGTAAAGAAAATAAAAACAAAACATGATTAAGCAAATTATATAAAAGGCTACGAACAAGATATCACTTTTCGGGCAAGCACTAATCTATAATTTTATAAATATTGCACTGAAATATACAAAAATAATCCAAAAGGTTGTAATTAAATTTTTTTCCTAATGTAAATTCAGTACACCAGCTGTAAACTAATCTCAATGCACTCACAAACGATGTTTTAGAGCCTTCTAATCGCATACTTTTCTGAACAGATAGGCGCTTAGAATATATTAGAATGTGACACTGCCATTGCATTGCGTTTCAGGCTCATATCACATAGTTTTCAGGCGGGCACTATCCTGCAATTTTGGCTGTCTATGAAAAATTCCAAATTTTAATCATTTCTGAAAATGATAAGACAAAACAAAAATGTTAAAAAAATTACCACGAGTTAAGAAATAACAAAAAAAAAATAAAAATGCTAATTTTAACCACGTGTTATCTGTTGCCTTGTGTTAACATTTGGACATTATGTTGTGAATGGAATTTATTAAAAAATGTATTCAGATTTTTTAAAATTAACATTTGATTTAGAATACATTTGTTAATACTTTTTAAAATTCACAATATAATGTTAAAATGTTTACATGAGGTGAATAGATTACACGTGGTTAAAAGTAACATTTTTTTTTTGTTGACAACCGTTAACACATAGTGACTTTTGTAACATTTCTTTTTTGCCTTATCATTTTTCGAAATATGATTAGAATTTGGAATTGCAGGATAGTGCCTGCCTGAAACTATGTGATATGAGGGTGATATTCCACTTTATGTGCGAACGGAGACACAATGGCAGTGTTGTGTGTAAACTTGTTAATAGGCACCAATCTGTTTGGAAAGGAACATGGTTAGAAGGCTCCAAAACATTGTTTTTGAGTCTACTAAGATTAGTTTACAGCTGGTGTACTGAATTTACATTAAAAATTTTTTTAATTATAACCCTTTAGATTTTTGTGTATTTCAGTGCAATATTTTCAAAATTATGGGATAGTGCTCACCTAAACAGTGATGTCTGTCTGCATCTTTGTTTGCTTCATCATGTTTTATTTTTCCTATCTTTACTGCATTTATATTAAAAAAGTTTTTAATTATACAGCTTTGGATTTTTGTGTTTCTTTATCATTTTAATAAATATTAAAAAACATAAATATTGAATATAATAACTTACAGCCATATTGTTTATTGTTTATATCATATGTTGGAAGCCCCTGAAAATGGATAATTTAAATTAAAATGGGTGGCAACCTTTCCGGCAGGCAAACGACACATCTTTTATTTCTTTTTTCAATACCATAATTTCCAACATTTTTTCCTTCCTTATCTTTTCCCACAACAGCATTTCAATCACCCATTAGCCATATACATGCATTTTCCCCCATACATAGTATGATTTTCTGTCTTTTCATATTTCTTATTAATTTCATATCATCGTGACTGGTAGTCTGCTTATAAACTTGTACAAGTACCAAATCCTTAGAACATTGTCATCCGTCCATCATCAGTACAATCTATCATTGCCACATTATTCCAAATTTTCTTTCCAACAACAATGCCAACTTAATTAATCGGACTATCATCATTAAAATAATGTAATATTTCCACTACTTACTTTCCCACCTTCCTTCCACTTCAGTTCCCTTAATTTTATTAACATCAATATTATTTATACTCATTTCCCTTTTCAAATTTTTTCAATTTCCCATCTCTTCTCAATGATCTAACATTCCACATATCAATTCTCTATGTATCTGAACTCAATGAATGAACTTTATGAGAAATTTAGAAGTTTACGACCTGAGTAGCCTCATGTCTACTTCTGTCAGGCAAAACACCAAAGCCATTCTTAGCTATGGTTTTAACACCAAACTTAAAACTCTTGTATATATAATAAAACGAGAATTATAAGGCAAAGTGATTTCCTGTTGCCTTCTCTGCCCAGTAATAACCTTCATAATAGGCTTAATTCGCTAGCCGAAACTCATAAAATGAACACCCATCTGCTTTCTCTTCATTGTCGTCACCTATACTGATCTTCCGCTGATTTGGAACAATGCTATTATTGATTCAGGACCCAGCAGGGTGCTGACATTTAATTGCCATCGTAACTTGACATTATACATCCACTGTCATAGGAATCTTGTGGCATTTTATAGAAGTAAACACGCTATTCACCACTTCTTGATAGTGAATGTTGTTCCCATGTCAGCGACTGCTCATTTACATTACTTCGTTCATTCACAACTAATCTTCATATCTGAAGGCCATTTCTTTGTCTGTAACTGGAGTCACCGTGTGTTATGGGATCTATGCTTTAATATCTAATTAATCCTGCTGTTAAGTATATATCAACAACAAATTACTACATGTTTATTTGTAATTGTTTTGCATATATTAATTCATATACTTAATGAAGCAGTTTTTTCCCTTTATATCATACAGCTAAGTGCACTTTTGGTCGCGAGCACCATAATTATACCTCTCGTTTTGGCTGTTGTTGCTGTTGATTTATTTATACTAATATCTAATTATGCATGTTATATAAATACATGCTATGTAAATTAAGTCATTTAAATATTCCATTTATTAGACAGCTGGATACTCTTTTCTCTTTTATTATATTTCTACTGTTGATAATAAACCAATCTTCTTTGACCTTCCTTTTCCTGTCATCTGTTTCTATAAACACCAAGTTGAATGACTGTGGATCGAAAGATATACTCATATTGTTTGTCATCCCAAAAAACAGACTTAATATTCAGGGTTGTTTTTAGTGCGCATATATAAATATTTGTGTTGTCCTACTTTGATTGAAATATTAGCCTTAGATTCCCATAGTATATAGCTGTACAGCCTGGACTGTTGCAAAGAATTTCATATACTATCTGCGGTGTGTTCTCCTTTCATATCTTTTGTTTTGTTAATCAGACTGGGGGGGGGGGGTCTTGAAAGTTGGTTCACAGTTCTTTTTTATTTTCTTCATCAATTTCACTTTATCATCCTGTAGAATTGTTTAATTAAATTTATATGTATATCTTTATTACAACCAATGCTACATTAATCTTTGACATATTTTTTTGTTGCTTTTTCTGTCTGCTTTGTATTTATGAAGCATCAAGTTTTTATTAAGAAATGATTAAAAATCTGCTAATTTATACACCATTGGAGTTTTAGACTGCAGATGTATAGTGTCTCTTATTTCGAGAGGTTTTACCAAATAAGCCTTTTATATCTGCATCTTTTTAAATATGTTAAACTGATAATAAATCTTGTTTGTATTTTTTAAGTCACATTTTTATTCTTAAGTTAATATCGAAAAATTTTAATAATTATTAATGTTGTAACCATCTCTATATGAATAAAAAGAATATATACATAAAAAAAAATTATGTTAAAATAAAAGTATTATTTTTTAAAATCAACTAGCGTAGCGTGAATCGGTAAATCTAAGGAAGATCACTAAGTATCCATGAAGATAATAACTTCTAGTATCGACATTGGTTAAACTAGCTTTAAAATCCATAAGCAAAATATTAGATAAACTTAATATGCAAAACCAATAAATAGTTAATAATCGGGTCTATGAAATGAATTAAAGATGTAGATGATGAAATGGATAATGAAAACAAATCATAATCAAATAATGAAAATGAACAAGCTTAAGAGTGAGGAAAAGAGAAAGAAAATGTATTAGGGTGATGAATGATTAAGATGATGATAGAATAGGAGCCAATAAAGGATGAATCAATTATGATAATGAATTAAGGTAAAATGAGAATGAAGAAATAAGAGGGAAGATGTAGATGAAATATAAGAATAATGTTGATGATGAAGAATGAGATCCTGAATTATAAAACTAATATTGTGTTAAATGACAGTAAGATAAAATAAAACAAAATATGATTCCAGGCTTGACTAAACCAGAATATTTAACCATGAAGTTAAGATAAACTATAACTTTTAAAAACTAGAGAAGAAATTTACATCTTAAAGTTATACTGAATCAATAAAACTGTGAAGATAAGCATAATTCATATCAAAGCATAATAAATAACTTTAGACATAAAAATTACCATAAATTCAAAATTACAATTGCCAACTAGTAATTTACTTTCTCAGATTCAAATAACTTGAATGTTACTATTTTAAAAGATATACTTGGGTCAGTGAGAGGGATATTGCCACTACCCAAATATAACAAAGACAGTTCATAAAAAAAAAATAGAATTAATATTTGTCAATCCCAATACTAATAGTAATATGAACTTTAAGCTTTACAAAGTACAAATAAATTCTTAATAAAGCAAACACAATAACTTACAAACTCTTTTTTATTAATAACTATGGGCAATATGATCAAGGTCAGTCAATGATGTATCTAATGATTCAAATAAACGGATTATTCCAAAACCAATAGATAATTAAAATATTATTTAAAATAAGACGTGGGCTTAAGATCAACAAACCATAAATTCTAAATGTACTTTAAATGTAAGAGCTTACCAAAATCATTGTGATATGTTTTAATGCGTAAAAAAATATACTGTATTGATTGACGATGACTTTAAAACAATAAGATAATGTGTTGATAACAATAATAATATGCATGATGATTAACAATAAGGCCACAGACAACCAAATATATTTTCAAAACAATAAGATTTATTTACACTATTTACAACTTTCTAAAATAATAATAAATAATTGAAAACATATATATTTCAGAAACAATATAAAACAAGATATATTCATTTGGTTGCAGGTATATTCCCATTAGATTTATTAACAGTTTTGATGCACTGGCTAGTAAATATTATTCATAATACCCATCTATAGTATGCTATTGAGAACATTGAAGTATAACAACTTTGATAATAAGT
This sequence comes from Epiperipatus broadwayi, assembly GCA_028023455.1. NCBI lineage: Eukaryota > Metazoa > Onychophora > Udeonychophora > Euonychophora > Peripatidae > Epiperipatus > Epiperipatus broadwayi. Next base: position 266,182 of record JAQFVV010000365.1, read on the forward strand.
AATATGATAATGACAATTATCATATGAAGCACAAATGACATTATTTAGCAGTCAGCAATCAATTGTATGAATATGGGAACAGACACCAGAAGTCAAATATATACAGGATACTAAACTTGGCCCATGTCCACAGAATAATCATCTTAACTATTGAAATATCTTACTGATCCATTGGAAATCTACTGCTTGATGGAAATAAAATGACATTACATATGTGTATCTCTTATTATGCCATATGCAAGATAAGTTAAAATTACTAATAAATTTTATTGGTTTGCTTGTAAACTATTGACAAGGTACAACAGCACAATACATACGCTATTTTTATTTAGCTAAATACTATAGATAAATAAGTGTCCCTGAAGCTAACTCTACCTTATTGCCATACAATTTTAAAACACCAAGAACTTCACCGTACAAAATAACTAGACATCATCATGAGGGATCAGGCAATAAAGAGAGGCTCCTCAAAACAACATTATATAGTTGTATAACAATATGACAGATTCCAATACCTTTTTCCTAGGTACAAAATGTGTGGACATCGTCTCAACACAGAGAAATGGAATGCATACCATGAAAATAATTCTTTCTAGGGATTAAACTATACTAGCTAAGCGTAAAATAGTTATAAGCCTCAACAATATAATCCTCTCATGGAATAAGCAGTGGGAGAGTATATTCCATCTACTAATGCATAATATTAATGATACAATATTTAATAAAACTAGTACAAATCCTGATCAAAACAATGGCAAAATAAAATAATAAAAACTAAAAAGATAAATATCCCACCTCAAACAATGCATATGTTAAATATATGAAACCAACAAAGATACGGTAAGTCAAATGACTAAAATATTTTTAAAAGCATAGTAAAGTTTGCAATAATAAGAAACACAGTCAATGAAAAATAGCATATGTTCTATAAACTAAAGTGGACATACTAAATTATATGCAAAATATAGTAAAGATATAAAACGAATATATACCTAGTTATATGGAAAACTCCATACAATAAAATAATTACATCATCATCACAAGTAAATACTATTATCCTTCTGACAAATCATTCTTGTCTGTTTACCCATAGATAGAATGTCAATAGACAATTCCCATAAATGTAAGAGATAGATGTGTATCTATCTAGACAAGCCTAATTTAATATTAACTTAAAGCTAACCAGTACAAAATATATATATATAATTTTATTTTAGTCTGTTTTCAGAATCATTGCATATTTATACCATAAATAGAAGAAAAACAATATACACCTGGGTCTCATTTTATGCGGTAGATAAGTTCCTCAGAAAATGCGCACAAAAGAAGTCGCACAAAAATAAACTTAACTTACCTTGAAAAATGGGGGATAGGTTCTGCAATTTTTAGAAATCACGCATAAAAGCAAAGCAACAAGGAAAAATTACTTTAAACTTCGCATTAAAAAAATAAAATAAAGTATGGCTAATAAAAAATTTCAAATATTTGAAAAAAATTAATACAAGACAATTTTTTTTTACTTTTTTTATTAACTACAGTATTTAATTTTACATTTTTTCATACATATTTTAATCATTACCGTTATTTGACAATATGCATTCGTTTGTGAACTAGTAAGAAATCAGATTCATGATGTGATGTACAACTAGCACCACTTTCAGTCTTGTGCTGTATTAATGGTTTTCTGTTTCTATATTTAAAAAATGAGATCGCAATCAAAACAAAAAGATTATACATTATCATTAGAAAGATTATTTTCAGTTTATAAAGTCTTCGTTATTATTTATTTTAAAAATCTAAAAAAATATTTATTTCTGTTAATATCTAACAAAATACGTTTTAAAAGTTTAAAATTTTTGAATATTTATTGCGATATTTTTATACGTACATATAAATCTATTATTATTATTTACTCATTAGTATACGTAGGTTATTTACATAGAAGCTAAGATTCTAAATACAGCTTCAGGCTATATTCACATTAGCTGCTAATATAACGTTATATTTTTGAAAAGAAAAAAAAGTATTTCAAATCAAAATAAGTTATTAATAATTTAAATTTCTTGATATCTAATAAATATAGTGAAATATGAAAGATATTAAGAAGAAACAAGAATCGCATTAAAATCCGCATAAAACGAGACCCAGGTGTATATCTTAATAGCATATACAAAACTAATATAAAATATTAATAAACATGAACAATATAAAAAAAAAATCATTATTATTATACTTCATTTTATTCCCATAGTCTGTAATTTAAATTCCTTCACTATAAGCTGACTAATGAAGGAAAAAGGATATTGTTGGCCAGCAAACTATTTTACGAGGCGACACATCCATATTCTTCATATTTTATCATGGTAAAGTAAATAAAATATTTAAGAGTTTTGCTTATAAATATTTTTCTTCAGAATTTTGGATCCTAAAAAAAAAAAACAAAGCCATAACTTAAATAATATCTCCAACTTAGACAACAAAAGAAAAAAATTCTCAAAAGGAATTGTTATTAATTTTTCCATCTGCAGTAATATATTGGAATAATTAAGAACGATTCTTGCATTTTAAAATATTTCAAAATCTTCTTAGTATTTAAAACTAGTGTTAACTCCTGCATTTCACAATAGTAATTAAGAAGTTGCTATTTATTTTTTTTTTTATATATCCGTAACTTTTAAACATTTTTTTTAATGATACTATTATAAATTATTATTGCTCTCCTTCATCAAAATTTGCAATAAGTATATTAAGGTATTTATTTATATAGCGCTATGTTAATAAATTGTAATTGTAAATTAGCAATTAGCCTAATCGCTAATTTACAATTACAATAAGTATATTCAATTATAAGCTATGAGTTAAATATCCTTTGCATTTACCAATACGATAGTGTATTCTAATATTCTTTTTTTTTTTAAACCATGACATAAACATTTTAGAAAAAAAAAATTATCAGAATAATATTTTGATAAAATATAAATTAAATTCGTGTTTTATATTATGTAAATTTCAATATCCTTTAAAGTAGATTTCATTTTTTTAATTTAAATTCAAGAGGTTTTGTTCTAATTACTTTTAATCTATTTCCTATTAAGTTTGGTATAAAGGCAAAAACTATTTCATATTTATTTTATGAACTAACACACAGAATATTTTTTTTTCTTTCTTCTTGCCATTTTAAACAAATCACTGTTAATCTTTAAATGTTCATACTGACTATAATAATTAAAATTGTGGTCATATATAGAAAAAAATTTTATGCTTACGATGTGTTGTCCAGTTTTAAATCTGAAGTCTCTTTGAACAAAGTATTTATTTTTCAAAATGGTTCCCATTTTTTTTTTTCAATGTGAAATTCTGGTGATTGTCAATTGATAGATCATTTGGTCAAATGTTTGCAAGGAAGTGGAATTCTCTATTCCATTATTTACAGCTCAAAATACAATCGACTAAATCCAGTGGTATTTATTTTCAGCTTCTTGTTTTTAAATTTTATTATAGTTCATATGTTATCTCTTTTCTCTTGTTCTTTTAATGATCCCTTCTACAAACTCTGTTGGGTTGATTTATACCTTTATCAAATGGAATTGTAAAAAAAAACAAAAATAGACCAATTAAAGCTTGGTATGTGCATACAATTAATATATCTCCATCTATATTCATTAGTGATAACTATTTAAATCATAATAAAAATATGCTTAAGGATTAATTACAAAGATTAATTTAGGATAGTTATAATTTTAAATCTTTTGATTATTATTTAATAATACAATATCAAATATTATTATACTTTTAAATTAATAAGAACATTAATAAATTATTATTTTAATATTATTAAAAATTAGTCCATCTGACAGATTGCATAATAAAATCTCATACACATCCTGGCAGAGGGCTTAGCATATCTTGAACAGTCGTAAGTTTTTATCACTCTCAGGAGATCTGATGATAAAATTTACTTACTTTTAAAGTAAAATTTGGCAGCTATGATAACATACCACTGATATAACACACTGATTTAATATATTTCAATTATTGTCAATTAAAATTTAAAATTTTACACATTCAGCTGCATAAATAAGGCTCGACAAACATCGAGCACAACCTTAAGGTTATAATATAAATTTCAAAATAAGATTATTTAATTAAAATTAATATTATATTAGAAGTGATTTTATGTACTTTAACTGTTAGTAATTACCTGCATAACTTAATCACATTGTTTAAATAACACATATGATGATAATGTTGAAGTATCAGTCACATTAGAAAAGTAGGAGAAATCTTTTGGAAATTTTTAAAAGACCAAATAATTTAAATAAAAATGCATTATGTAAACTTTTTATTTACTCTCTCTCACTCTTCATACTACAAACTCATTCAGATTTCTTCCCTAACTAATAATTTTATTAAGAGATTCATAAATGTGTTTGTTTGTTTTTTTTTTGTCAGATTTTTTATTATAACTCGCCAAAATGGTCATAACAAAAAAATGAAAAGAATCAATATTTTAATTACCACACAGCTTTCCTGAATCCATTTCTCCTGAGAAAGTTGAATAAAACATCACTGAAAGATCTGATGATATCTGTAGAGATTTTTTTAGTAATTTTTTTTTTTATTTAAAGATTTTCAAGAAGCCAATTTTCCAAAGCTTGTTTTTCTTCGTTTATTTCAGATTGGAAATATATAAAAAACAGTTTTTTTAATGCTTCATTCCTAATAATATATTATCTGGTAATAGAAAGAATGTCTCTCTGTGAGAGAATTTTACATTTTTTAAAGAATCTATTGTGATAATGTTTACATATCAAGAAATTACTTTGTGAATAAATATTTAGTTTTTTGTACAATTATCTAAATTACATTACAATAGTAGTAATAATCATTTGAAATTATATCTATTATATATTCTCATAATTAGTATTAAAAAAATATGTATTAATTGTAAATCTCTTAATCCTTTTCTTATTGGTATTACAGCATATATTTATGACCAATTAATCTTATATAATAAAATGATTCTAAAAAAAATGTGTAGTTTAATTTTTTTTTTTTCTTTTTTTAAAATATAGCTTATGTCACTACAGCCACATTATGCCCAATTCCTATTTCAGCTGGCTGATTTAGGAAGTAGTTTACAATTACCAGCTTTGCGAGATGGAGCTCGGGCACTTCTTAAATTAATGCCAGCAGGTTGGTTAATATTTACACTAATTATAATATTTCAATTTTTCATGGGGAAAAAGTTAATTGTAATCAATTTTTGAAAAATTTATTTTCAGATTCTCACACAGTTGACAAGCTCCGGGCAGTCTGTCTTGATCATGCTAAATTAGGTGATCAGTCATTATCACCATCTTTAGAGTCTCTGTTTTTTGCACCATCTCCATCCCAAGTTCTATATAATTTAGAGGTAAAAATTATATGTTAAATTAAAATTGTAAAATCAAAAGCATTGAATATATTGAATCGTATTATTTATTCGCTTCATTGTGAAATTAAAACTAACATTTATATTTATAAAGTTTTTTAAAAAGAAAACTATTTAAAAGTTTTGTAGGATATTTTTTTTTATGTATTAAGAGAATGTGCAATAAAGCACATACTTGTTCATATTTTAAAATTTCTGTGATTTCACTTTTTCAATAGATTTTAATTTAAAATAATTTTTTTTTGATGCTTGTTTTTTTTCTTCATTACAGTAATTAAAAGCAAGCAAAGTTCCTTTTTATTTTGTTGATTTTAATCTATTTTTAAAAGCTGATACTTATTTTCTCATTTTTTTTTTTTTTTTGATTAATTTTGAATAAGATAAGAGCCTTGATTAGATGTTTTTTTAAAAATTAAGATTAAGTGGGAGATAGAGATTTACCCTAGTCAAAACCTTTTAATTAAAGATTAGACGGGAGATAACAATTCACATATATAGCCCTGGGTTTTTGACTGATTTATTACTCTGCTTTTTATTATGATTCAGCTTCTGCTTTTTATTCTTATTGTGACTCTTATTTGGCTTGCTGTTCTAATTTTTATATTTGCTAATTGCTCAACGCGGATCGCCAGAATTGGATTTCTGCGAATTACTAATAATTTTTGCTGCTTGTTGTGATCAGAAAGAATTGCTTAGCTATTTGCTAATAGAAGTAAATATGTTAAGCTATTGGAAATAGCAACCATCCAATAAATACACTATATTTTAAATAGATATTTTTATAGATTGACAAACTATATACATAAATTATTCAAATTTGAGTTTACAGATATTCATATTGTGCAGGTATGATAATACAAAATATTTCAATCAACAATAAATCAATATTATTCAATTTTAACAAAGCATAAATATTTAAATGCTAAATGTATATTATTCATCACACACACATTCTAATTTAAAAATAATATTTCAATTATTAATAAGAACCTGTTTTTAAAATTATTTTAATATCTTGTATTGATTATTTAAAATATGGAGTTTCATCTGTCATAAAAAAACACATTTGGAAATTCCATTATATTTTTTTATTTTAAAAATCATTTATGAATGACATAATGGAATAAAAAAATATATATATCTAGAGTTTATCACTTTCTTAAGGCTTTTAAACTTTTCTGATATTATCAGTTTTTATTTTATTGCTAGATACTTTTTCTCATGAACAGATTAATTTATTCAATTCATTTAAAAGTTATTTACTTTTAAAACAAATCAATACTATAATGATGAAATTATCTTTCTTTTGGATAATAAATAAAAGTTAATTTTTGTTAAATTAATGTTTAAATAATAGATCATTATCAATATATATTTTATCAATTTCTTTCATCTGTGTTTCATATGCATATAAAATATCACTAGCAGCATAAGAAATATTATATAATCCACTTTTGTTTGTACTTTTATATGTCTATCATAGCTCAGCATATATCACTGGAATCTATTAATAGGTTCTTAAGCAGGGTGCCAAATATGACGTCCATGTTAACAGATTATTTAAATAATCTCCAAACTTCAGCTGTGGCAAGCGGTTTCTATTATACTCATTATTGGGCTATGAGATATCACGAAGAAGCACTCTGCTTTATTTCTTTGATAGCTCAAATTCTATAAACCTAAAGGTTAGCTGTAACTGCTCTTCTTTTGAAATTGGGTTTTTATTATAATCTCATTTAAACTGAAATTGATCTTTTCTTTCTTAATTAATAATAATAATAAAAATTTAAGTAAATTACAATTGTTGTGTTTTTTAATTTATATCTTAAAACCAAAAATTGTTTAATTAAAAAATTCTTTCTAAATCTTATAATTAACTTACATTACATCGAAACAACAACTTTTAGACAAAAATAATTTTCTTTGTTAAAGTAAAATTTAGATTTTTTTTCCCCAAAATCAAAAACAAGCCAAAATATTTATATTAAATGAAGATCTTTTTATATTCGATTTTAAATAATGTATATCATTTCAAAAATATTAAGGTGATATTATTTAATTCATCAATATTTAAGCTATTTCAAATTTTACTTTAGATAATTATATAAGTAAATTTTGACTGTTCATTTTTACTTTTTCTTTTAAGCTTTAAATATGTGTTTGTGTGTGTACTATATTATATGCTACGAGACCAATCTATATCAATATATATATATATATGTTAAAATGAACATTTTTATGATCTACAGATATAAATGACATCTGGAATCATTTATATATAATTTATAATATTATTGTACTAATGTTTAGACTGAATCACATTTGCCATCACCTGGGTAATGAATATTACTATAAATACTTGTATACATTGCAAGCATTGACAATATAACAGGATCAAAATTTCAATCAATAGAAAACAAGAATTCAAAAAATTGAATACAAAAGTGAAGATGGAGAGATAGTAAATAAAAAAAATCAATATAAAAACCTAAAATTATTCTGATTAATGACTTGTAAACATTTTTCCTAATGGAAAATAGTTTTCATATATCATCACATTATTGATTAATATCTGGTTTCTTAAAGGATATCAATGATTTTTCTTTGGGTGATATGATTTTAATGTTTAAAAAATCAAAATCATGATTAGCAGCCATAATGTGGAAGAAATTGCTACTGATGAGCACTGCTTTACTGCATTAACATGTTCCTCTCTTGCAATGATTGCCCATATCTACATAGACCCCAAGAGGAATTGAGTCTTCAGTCTTCGAGAGATGAACATGGCATAGATACTGGTCATTGTATAGATTTTTTAAATACTAGAAACTTCCAGATGCATAATTGCTGCCAAAAAAAAAAAAATCACAAGCCATTTAGATTCTTCACTAATTAGAAGGTATCAATTGAATGGATGTGATAATATATGTAAACTACCTATATTTGAAAACATTTTAAAAACTCATTAATCAGAATAATTGTAGATTTTTATATCAATTTTTAAAATCTAATAACACTCCTATTTTCACTTTCATATTTCAACATTTTCTGTTCTTGTTTTCTATTGACTGAAATTTTGATTTTGTTATATTGTCAATGCTTGTAATGCGTTTACAGTAGCTTTTATAATAACATTCGTTATTCAATTATGGGAGATATGATACAGCCAAATGTCAGCATGATAGGACTTTGAATTATACATGAATGAACCCAGATAATATCTTATATTTACATACAAGTTTGAATGAGCAATTGTTTTGTGTAAAAGGTTATTCAAAAAGGAATTAATTATTTTCTGAATTTTTTTACTTCATCTTCATTGAAAAGTATTAAATTAGAAATATTTTATCATTGCAAAGTCATAATTGTGTTTCAGATTGAATAATATTATTCCAAAACCTTTGGAAATTTTATCAATTAGTAATGAAGAATTTTTAAAAATTAAACATAAAGCACAATTTAAACATAATTTGCTAGTGAATATTATTTAAAAAAAGTAAATAAAAAATAAATTTAATTCTATTATTTGTATTTATTGAGTTATGAAGAAATTTTATATAGCATAAGTGGAAGAATTTTCAATACTGTAATACAATATGCATTGTTTTCATTTATAACTTTTCTCAGATTACAGTGTATGTATGTACGAGTGATTGGTAGAAAACAGAAATACTTAAAATATTTTCATGTATTTGTTATTTTAAAAAGTTTGTTCATTAAAGAATTACTAAATTAAAAAAAAATTATTAAGGAACAAAATTAAAGCAATTTTGTTAAAAATATTTCTTAATAAATATTGTTTTATAAAAATTAAATTAAAAAATTCTTAATTACAAAAAAATTTTGCACTACATATGTGGCAGACAATTTATAGTAAATGGTCAGTCTTTTTTGTATGGTTTAACTTAAAAGTGATTAAATATCAGATAGTTAACTGATACTGTTTCTCAGTTAACTTTGTGAAAATAAATATTTATTAATAAGATTACAAACGTTTTTTATATATATATTTTATACACTATCGAAAATCAGTAATGAATAAATGGGCAATTTTTAACAATCCAAATTTTTATAAAAATGCAACTATAATCTGGACATATGCTTTTCTTATATTAAGATGTCTGATGTAAATGTTTGATATTAAAACATGACTATAATTTTCTTTTGTTCCGAAAATGAATTTTTAGCATAGATTTCCAAATATTTTGCTTTTATATATCATTATATAATTGCAAGTTAATATGTACTATTGACTCAATATATGAATAAATTCAATTTTTCATAACAGTATTGCATAGATACTAAATTCTTTGAACACTTTTTTTTTTATTTCATTGAGATAACTGTCATAAATATGTTAGGCATTAAAAGCTGTTGACATATATTTCTGTTCTCATTTGCTTTGAAAATGAGCTTTTGACTTTTATATCATGTTTCAGTGAAATTCAGTTTGTAGTCAGGTTTATAAATATTCACATAGCCTACAAATCAATACATTTTACCTTGATTTTTTAACAATTGGGTGTTTTTATTGCTATTATGTGCTATGAGAGATGATAGTTTGTGCACATTTTGGACACCATGTTGACTGACTTATAATGAAATAAAAGTTTTCTGAATTTGTGGTTTTTTTAATATTGGTAATAATTTTGAGGGTTTTTTTCCCCCTCTAATCATACTATTTTATAATTGAGATTAATTTTTTTAAAAAAGCAAGTAGTCAGTTTGATTCATTTGCAGTGTGATACATTACTGAATATTCATAAAAAATTACTACTTATATTGGCTTATAATTTTCCAATTATCAACTGAAAAGCTTTAAAATTAAGCTTTATTTTTAATAGATTGAAAATTCATGATACCCAATTCGCATTTGGATTTAAATATGAATGTAATGATTACACTAAAGAAAGTGTGAATAATATTTTGATTTTATAATTTTTCTACAACCAGTTTGTAATACGAATGATGAGAATCTTGTTAATGTGATAAGAATTTTGATACTATGAATAGATTTTAGTCCCAATTTATCTATGTATTAGATGTAATAGAAAAAATCTAGATAATTTTTTTATTTTATTAATAAGAGAATTTGAAGTTATTGAACAATCTTACAAGAGTTATTTGGATTTATATATTTTAAATATTCTTTTTTCTTTTTAGGTTGTTTATTCTCTTCTTATGCCAGCTCATAATCCCATGTCAGAAGAGGCTTATGAGTTTCAGGTAAATTTTTTTTTTTTTTAATTGCTAGTCTTTCTTTCATTTATAATATACTATTTTTTAGAATTCTAAAATACACAAATGTATGTAAACAAAGATTGATAATACATTAAAACTCTTCAGAAAAACATTAAAATAATTTTTATAATGATCATCTATGTATCCTATATCTTTATGGCAATCCACAAGAGTAATATATTGTTCAAACACACATATATATAAGAAATATCATATTAAAAATAAGCATTATAATGAGTTGTATTATTTATTTAGTCAGTCATAATTAGTAAACAAAATCAGTTGATAGGATCATTAGTGCTTTAAATTCTTCAATTCTGCCACTGGATTCATATTTTGACATTCATTAACTGTATGTTTTTTTGGTTTTTATTTGACCATATCTACAAACATAAGTGATTATTCCATTTGTGAAATCTCATTTTCTGGAATTTGTAAATGAGATTCCAGTAATTTCTATGAAAGTTAAATCTATTTGGCTTTATACTTGAATTTGATGAAAAGATTTGTTTGGAATCTTATAAGAAATCTGTTTGTTTTTTTATGATATAATTTTTTAATTGTTTGAAAAAATTCTTTGAATATCCAGAAAAAGAATCTTTATTTCAGATGAGACTTAAATGGTAAAACTATTATATCTTGTGTAAGGGTAGCTTACAATCCGATTGAGTTCAGCCTTTGTTTACTCACACCACCAAATCAAACTCATTTAAAATGTAAGATTAGCTAATAGATGGTTGAGCATGCATTACCATTTTGTAGAGTAAACATGCACATATATATATACACGCAACAAACGTTTATTTTATTAAATACTATATTGAATAAATGTCACAATAGATTAATTTCCCATATCTAATAAAAAGATAAAGACCCTAGTTAAAGAAATCATACAAATATATATGTACACCTGGGTCTCGTTTTACACGATAGATAGGTTCCTCAGAAAACACGCGCAAACGAAATCGCGCAAAAATAGACGCAACTTACCTTGAAAAAGGGGGGATATGGACTGTGATTTTTCAAAAATCGCATAAAAGCAAAGCACCAATGTAAAATTACTTTAAAATTCGCGCAAAAAAAAAATAAGGAAATAAAATATGACTAACAAAAAATTTCAAATTTGAAAAAAATTGATACAAGACACTTTTTTTAACTATAATATTTAATTTTATTCAAAACAATATATTTTTATGCATAATTTACAGTAATTTACATTTTTTATAGACGTTTTAATTATTATCACTATTTGCCGATAAACAGATTCGTTTGCAAACTGGTAAAAAACAGATTCTTCCCAAGAGGAAATACAACTAGCGCCAACGTCACTCTCACGTTGTATTAATGGTTTTCTGGTGTCAACGTAATTAGTAATTAATCTAACAACTAAAAATTAAATTCTTATTTTTGTCTTTAATTTTTTAATTTTCAATTTTAATTGTGCCCACTGCTATTACTCACCTTTTAAAAATAAACTTGCGGACACTAAATGATTAATAATATTACGTTCTTTTTTAAAAGGCAAAATCAGAATGTGATTTAAAATGCAAAATTAACACGCACAATGTTTCAACAAATTTACATTATAATCTTGTAAAATTTAATGTGTGTATACATAAAATGTGGAAATCATGATTTTAATTTCATTATTGCATAAAATCTTACTATTATAAAGCACTGAAAATATTGAAATTACTAAGATGAAAGTCGAATTCCAATAATGTGCTATTACTTTCAATATACGCGAAATTTATTATTTAAAGCAATAGCGCATTATCAGAGTTCGACTTCCGGAGAAACGTTGATCGCATTAAATAAATCCGCGTAAAAAGAGACCCAGGTGTATATCAATAATGAATTAAATGTCAATGTATTTTTTTACGTCATAATACAAGACTTAGACTCTGTAAACATAGTGATGACCTAATGTCACGCCAGTTACTAGGTAACCAAATATTGCTGAAGGTGAAAGCAGAATTCTATTACATAATTTTATTTTTAGTTACGATCAATATAATACGCGCAACAATAGACAAATACAGCAATGGAAAAGGAAATAAGAAATGCAAGTATACTAAACAACGAAAACTAAGCTCAGTATAAAAGCAAACCCAGTTCATTTCCGTCATCTTTTATTATTTTCAAAAGGATATAATAGCTATCTAACACCAACATCTAAAAATCGAATGTTCTAATCTAAAAGAATATGGATGACTAATTCGAACATTCCAAATTATTCGTCTATTCTTCATAGCACAAAATTATAAAAAACTATAGCCGATATTTAAACAGGAAAAGATTTTGATAGATTCGTGTGGTTGGATAAAAATAACTGATTTTAAATTAACATTTAGAATAAAAACTGCACTATTATTCGAATATGGATAAAATAAAAAAATAGAACATTGCTGGCATGTATATATAAATGATGAAATAATTCTTTTCTTATAAAAGTCATTAAATACCAAATAGCGAATTAAGGAAATTTAAATCTTTTATGAATTGCAGAGCAATTATGGCTAATTTAACATTGTCAAAAGGCCGGAGTGTTATTATCCCTGACCATAGGAAGTGCAATGATTTAATATTCATCTATATAAGGCCTAATGAAACATCAAATATCCTGTCTTAAATGTCTAGATGGATCCAGAAGGAAAGCATTTGCACAGATAGCCGAAGAGTTCCCGTGAGTGATGCATGATTTGCAGAAGAAGGATGACCTGTAAAGTGGTAGACTCTATCTATGAAAGACATTATTTGCTAAATTCATGAATATTATTCAAGATGATTTGAAGAGAGCTTTAATTTTTATGTATTATTTTATATATATACATTCGTAGAATTCTATTTTTATTTCATTTCCGAAACCTAAATATCTGCAACTTGGAAGAGTTCACTGTAATTGAAATCAAGAAAGTAAGGGGGGAAGGTTGTTAAGTTAGATAAAAATCTTTTTTGTTGTTGTTAAATAAATTTTAGGTCAGCTCCCCCTTTATAGTGAGTTGACATTGGTCATCATTGTCTCTGTGATATGGAATAAGATAAGATTTTATTTGATATTATTCCATATTAAGAACATACTTGCTATAGGACAGAGTTTGTGTTGTTTATTTATTTCTTTTTTGTTAACTAATGATCGTTTATATTTGTTTATTCAGTGTGAATGACTAATCTTATGTGGACATTCTTTTTTATCAACCATAGTGTAACGAGCATAGACATTCGTTGCATTGTTTTTTTTTTATTTATTAAACATGAAAGTAAATTAAAAAGTTCGCATTTAAAAATTTTCTTTAAGAATTAAAAATTGAAATTAAATATCTTAAACTCGTATATATTAAATCGCACAGATAATGAAAAATTATTAAAATAAAACTTTATTAAAGAAAAAGTATTTTAAAACTAAATTTTAAAAAGATTTGGAAATAAAATTATATCTTTAAATTTATCTTTAAATATATCTTTGATTTGGAAAACAGGTTAATTAATCAGAAATGGAAATGATAAATTTAATTAGTCAAATGTAAACCAGCCTTGGGCATTTAAATGTAAAAACATCGGTCAGATAGGAAAACAATAGAAACTTTTAGCAAATGAAATAAATCCATTGGGAAATCGGACCTCAACGAAAAGGATCATCGCATCGATGACGTAATGTAAATGCAATCCTTCAAATGAATATAAAAGGACATGGTTGAAAATTATTAGTGATTATTGATTATTTACGATGTGACAGATATGTGTTAGTGCGGAAGTGAAGGAGAAGGGATTGAAAAAGACTCACGTTCAATCCCTTCAGTTGTTATAAAATGGAAAAATGAAAACATCGTTTTTCTTATATTCAGAGGACCACAGGATCATCGGGAAATTTAACGCTGGATTTCAAATGGCAAGCAACTGTAAAAGATGAACATTTCTAAAACCGTAAGAACTTTATAAAATATAACGAACAATATTAATTTGAAAACACTAAGAACTTTAAATTTTAAACTTTCCTAGTAATTTAATTGTTACAAATAGAATCCTATCTGACCAAACTAAATTCTTTATTAATAGTGTTATTTGATGTATTTTTTTTCTTATTTATGTAAAATCATTTCCATTTATTTATTTTTTGTTCTTTAAGTTTTTATCATGATTTTTTTTGTTTTTCGTTAAATTAATTATATAAATGTTAAACTTAAGTCGGGCATGAATGGCTGTATAGATTTGTAAAGTTATATTAGGGGAGGGTAATCTTAGGTTATTTGTGTCGTTGTTAAATTGGGTCAATGGATTGGATATATTGATGTAGTTAGTAGATGTAGTCGGAGATTCGCTACTGGCAGAATCGCTTCATACGCCGTACTCTCCCGTTTTGCCTATGGAAGGAATTATAAGACGCACAGCGCAGTTCCTTTCTATGGAGTTTTTTTTTTATTGCTCTTCTTGTCTGATAGATGTCATATTCCTATTTCTCGAGAGGCAATTTCTTCTCTTAGCTTTTGGTGCCGCCGTATTTCGTATTACATTGAATACATCGATATATCAGATGGATTGATGCCAGTTTGACTGCGAATTTTAGCCTAAGGTTAAATAGGGATAGAATGTTTATTTTCAAAAGCAAATTTATGTAGTCTATTCATACTCGACCCTAAATAAAAATGCATTAAATTTAAATTGTTTATGGACGCTTGCATGGATTGGTTATCGGTTAAGTATGTTTTGGGTTTTCATATTTGATCAAAATATATAGACATTCGATAAATAATGATACCTTACGGTGAGTATCTAAAATGTATGTATTCGGATGTCTTTTAAGTCATTGGTGACAATGCAAGTATCTTATGGTGAATACTACTGGGTTACTTATAAATTTCCCTCTGCAATTGCCAGTATCAATGATTTTATATTTTGATCGTTTATGTTTACTTTGAAATGTTTTTAACCGTGTAATCTATGTAACCGATCTATAGCAACATATTAAAACAAGCTTTTATAATCCCATCTGTGCGAACTTAATTAAATGTAAACTTATAATATAATATAAAAAAAAAATGTAAATTAAAATCTAAGGTAAAGTTAAAAATAATGTTAAATGTTAAAATGTAAAACTAATTTAAAATAATTTTAAATCTTATATATATGTGCATAAATAAATGTTTGTATGTTAATTACTGGCAGTGGCTTATTTTATTCCTCTTATATATATATTCTTATATTATTTTTTAAATCTCTGCTATTCCACTGAGCTAGTGACATGGGCTAACGACCGGATGCAAAAAAAAAAAAAATTTTTTTTTTTTTTACTTACGTATCTGCCTACTCTATAAATTTTTCTAGGTTCAAATGCCTAGATGGCGCCCTGTAGTGCAGATTACGTTAAGTCGCCTTCTCCGGATTGTTACAACTGGCGCCTAACGTGGGGCCGATCTTTAATAAACCACATATATCCTGAGCAAATTTTATCAAAATGAAATATTTTTATCTGTTTACATATAGTCGTATACTTTAAATCTTATAAAAGCACTGCCAGAATGAAATAGCACATATATTAAAAACTAGAAAGTATAAATAATTTTAAACTGTAGTTCGTTAAAAAGAAAGTCAAATATATATATATCCAATCCATTGACCCAATTTAACAACAACACAAATAACCTAAGATTACCCTCCCCTAATATAACCTTACAAATCTATACAGCCATTCACGCCCGACTTAAGTTTAACATTTATATAATTAATTTAACGAAAAACAAAAAAAATCATGATAAAAACTTAAAGAACAAAAAATAAATAAATGGAAATGATTTTACATAAATAAGAAAAAAAAATACATCAAATAACACTATTAATAAAGAATTTAGTTTGGTCAGATAGGAT
Source organism: Epiperipatus broadwayi (assembly GCA_028023455.1). Classification (NCBI taxonomy): domain Eukaryota; kingdom Metazoa; phylum Onychophora; class Udeonychophora; order Euonychophora; family Peripatidae; genus Epiperipatus; species Epiperipatus broadwayi. The sequence continues at coordinate 282,719 of JAQFVV010000365.1, forward strand.
TCTATTTGTAACAATTAAATTACTAGGAAAGTTTAAAATTTAAAGTTCTTAGTGTTTTCAAATTAATATTGTTCGTTATATTTTATAAAGTTCTTACGGTTTTAGAAATGTTCATCTTTTACAGTTGCTTGCCGTTTGAAATCCAGCGTTAAATTTCCCGATGATCCTGTGGTCCTCTGAATATAAGAAAAACGATGTTTCATTTTTCCATTTTATAACAACTGAAGGGATTGAACGTGAGTCTTTTTCAATCCCTTCTCCTTCACTTCCGCACTAACACATATCTGTCACATCGTAAATAATCAATAATCACTAATAATTTTCAACCATGTCCTTTTATATTCATTTGAAGGATTGCATTTACATTACGTCATCGATGCGATGATCCTTTTCGTTGAGGTCCGATTTCCCAATGGATTTATTTCATTTGCTAAAAGTTTCTATTGTTTTCCTATCTGACCGATGTTTTTACATTTAAATGCCCAAGGCTGGTTTACATTTGACTAATTAAATTTATCATTTCCATTTCTGATTAATTAACCTGTTTTCCAAATCAAAGATATATTTAAAGTTAAATTTAAAGATATAATTTTATTTCCAAATCTTTTTAAAATTTAGTTTTAAAATACTTTTTCTTTAATAAAGTTTTATTTTAATAATTTTTCATTATCTGTGCGATTTAATATATACGAGTTTAAGATATTTAATTTCAATTTTTAATTCTTAAAGAAAATTTTTAAATGCGAACTTTTTAATTTACTTTCATGTTTAATAAATAAAAAAAAAACAATGTAACGAACGTCTGTGCTCGTTACAATAGGAAACTAGTACATAGGTAAGGGAGTCCCCAAAGAAGATGGAACTTCTACAGCTGAAAATGGACAAGGAAGCTATTGCACAAAAATCGTTTTTTTTCTTTTTGTTAATTTTATCTGTTTTGTAAATAGTTAGCGCCTTGTCATGTATATCTACCATGGGTAAGGGTTGGAATAGTAAGCACATTTAATTGTTAATATGGTAGAGATACATACTTCACACATACATAAATATATGCAAATTTTTTTATCATGTATTTTGAACTTTCATTTTGTTAGTCAATAATATTGCTAACTTGATTTTCATTAAAATGGTATCTACTTTGTCAAAATTATTTATCCATTTGTTTATCAATTCAGTATTACTTTAAATATCATAAATTTTGCGCACTCACATCATATTTAAAGTAATAGCGTATTATCGGAGTTCGACTTCCATCTAATAATTTCAATATTTTCAGCGCTTATAATAGTACTGTAATAGATTTTATGCAATAAAGAAATTCTTAATTCACTTAAAATCAGGATTTCCCCATTTTATATACACACATTAAATTTTATAAGATTATAATGTAAATCTGTTCAAATGTTATAGATGCCTACACTATGTATGTTGTTGTATTTGCATTTTAAATCACATTCTATTTTAGCTTTTAAAAAAAGAGTACGTAATCAATTAATCATTTAGTGTCCGCAAGTAATAAATTTTACAAGTTTATAATGTAAATCTGTTCAAACGTTGTGTATGTTGTTTTTGCATTTTAAATCACATTCTATTTTTGCTTTTTAAAAAAAAAGTACGTAATCAATCATTTAGTGTCCGCAAGTTTATTTTTAAAAGGTGAGTAACAGCTGTGGGCAGAATTAAATTTGTCAATTAAAATCTGGTTTTTAATTGTAATTAACAATTTAAAAATTACGTAACGTGATCTGAAATTAATTGTCATGTGAAAACAATGGAATTTGATTTTTAAACGGAATTGAAAATTAAAGACAAAAATAAGAATTTAATTTTTAATGGTTAGTTTTATTTAAATTTTGTCCAACAGTGGTCAGTCGGTGTCTTTTTATTATCATAAGTCTAAGTTCTTATTTTAAACTTTTAGTTTATTCCAATGGAGAGGAAAAAACACCCAAGAAAATGAATTTCTTTGGAAACAAAAATTTCAATTTTAGATCGCTTAGCGAAATGGGAAGGATAAACAACGATTGGAAAACGTTTTAGTTTGGATGAATCCACTTTAAGACCAATTTAAAAAAATTGAAGTTGGCGCTAGTTGTATTTCCTCTTGTGATGAATCTAATGTCTCAAATAGCGATAATTATTAAAATACCGTACATGTATGAAAGAAATGTAAATTATGCTTAAAAATATATTGTTTTAAATAAAATTAAATACTGTAGTTAGTAAAAAAAGTTTGTCTTGTATCAATTTTTTTCAAATTTGAAATTTTTTATTAGTCATTTTATTTTCCTATTTTTTTTTTATGCGAATTTTAAAGTAATTTTACGTTGTTGCTTTGCTTTTATGCGATGTTTGGAAAATTACACCCCCTATCCCCATTTTTCAAGTAAGTTACATCTATATTTGTGCGATTTCTTTTGTGCGCGTTTTCTGAGGAACCTATCTACCGCATAAAACGAGACCCAGGTGTATAGTAATACGGTTAGATGAACCCTTCATTCAATTGGAACCTATATAGAGGTGCGGTAGTTGCTATCTAGAGTCAATTCATGCCTGAATAGAGTCAAAGGCAACATTCTCCCTGAGTTTGAATACTATGGCATAATGGAATCCAAAAGGTGAATGAGGTATGGATGATCTAGCCTAAATTGTATCTGAATTTAATGTGTAAACTTAGAGCTAACCCATTGGAGGTAGATACGATCATTGGTTAGGTACTTCATCGAATCATTCGTAGCACCCTAACAGAACACCCTAGGTCCGACTGTAGTGAGATGCACCCCCCCCTCTTTTAGCGGACGGTTACATTCGAGTTCTTAGCAAGATTAATCTATTTGACAACTTCTATACATTTTTTTTTTTAAGAAAACTTTTTTATTTTTAGATATCTGGTAGAAGAATATGAGAAAGATCAGGAAGTCACTGCAAACAAGTTACTTAAATATGCCAGTAATATTTTCATAGTAATAATTGATTATTTTGAAGTTTAGTTGCAGGCATTTTTTTTTTCTAAATGGGAACACACTATTCTTTAGCAGAATGTGCTAATGCTAAAGAATTTATAAGTATTTGCATTGCAATCTCAAATTGTACCAAGTAACTTTTCAAGGAAGTTGTACCTAGAAATTATTTTATATATTTCTTTAGGTAGATGAGGATAGTCCAAACTAACTTTTAAATAGCAAGGGGTAGGACTGTGTCTGAATCTATTATTGCAAAAAACTATATTCAAATGTTATTTTTTATTTAAATGAAGCGTTGAACTCTGTCTTTGTTTGTTTAAGACTAAGATTCCAATTTTTGAAAAAGATTTTCATTTTTATCCATATCAAGAGACTTATTTCTTGAAAGATCTTTTTTTTTTTTTTAAATCAAAGCCTAGATGGAATTTCTGTAATTAGAAGATCACTGATGAAAATGTTAATATAAGTAAAAGAAGTGCACCATATGATAAATTATTTTATAAAGTATTGTATCTATTATGATTACCATTTTGTGTCATTTGAATTTGTTTCTTGGAGAGCATTTTGACAGTAAATAATTAGCTGTTTTGTGATTGAGGATTTTAGAGACTTATAAAACGATTTTTCCAAACAGAAATGTAAACTGTGGCTACATTATTAATGGTGACCTCAGTTTTTAATTTATTTTGAGAACCCATTTTTATGTGAGTTGTTTAAGACAAAACTTATTTGTAGCAACTTCTGTTTAGCTTAAATTTAACCTGCTTTATACATAGTCTTTCAAAATAGAATAGACAAAATTGTTGTTAATGTAATATTTTCAAACAGCTTGAAAGAAATATAACGATAATTAATGGACAATAAGTTGTTGATCATTCTGAGGTTCATTTGGTTTTATGACTGTTATAATTTTGTTATGTTAAATTTTTGGAATAATTTCTGTATTATTGATGTTGCTGAATAGTTTTTCCAACAATGTTTTAGTATTATGTTCTAAAATTTTTAGAAATTCTGGAAGTATGCTGTCTATTCCTGGAACCTTTTTAGGTTTAAGATAATATCTACTGGTTTTATTAGATTGATATTGAGAAATATTGTGAAAGATTGCAATTCTAGTATAATGATGCTTATTTTTGTTCAATCAATATTAGGTTTAGAAGTCTGTTATATATGATTAGTAATCTCATTAATTCTTAGTGTACTGGTAGTTCTTTTAGAGGGTCTTCTACAACCATCAAATTTATCTCTCTTCAATTTTCTTTTTTTACCACCATCAAATATTTTTATAAATTTGTCATCAATTTTCAAATCTTTGGTAAATAAATATTTGTTAGAAAAAGCATAGCTGGTTTTATTTTAACTTGGAAGGAATTGCTTTTAATATTTTTGAGAGAGAGACTATTTAAAAGCTGTAATTATGAGTTTAAACACTAAAACCTAACATGATCACTATTTCAAACTCTCCATTCAGCAGTGCTTCCCAGTACAAGGCTTCGTAGTCAATGGATACAAGAAAGTTTGTGCATAAAATCGTTATCTAGTGCCTACTCATCCAATATCCCCGGACTAGTTTTAACTTGTGGCTTTCATCAGTGAGGAACCATGGATCTGAGTATACTGCACCTAGATATGTGATTCTAAGATCTAGGTGCAGTGTTCTCAGATCCAAGACTCCTCACTGATGAAAGCCACAAGCTAGAAACTAGTGTTGGGTAGTTGGAGTAATACAAGAATAAGATTATTATTTAAAGGAAAGGGTAAGGATCATAGAAAGTTAAATAATTATAGACCGATAGCGGTAACATATCAGTTTTATATAAAGTTTTCTCATATATGGTGGCTGGAAGAGTTGCAAAATGGATGGAAGAAAATAATGTAGTGGGGGGGGGATGCGAGGAGGTTTTAGATCAGATAGGAGATAGCTTATTAGTAGTTACACAACTTATGGATATGAGTAGGAATTCAGGTAGACAGTTATATATGAGTTTTATAGATATATAGAAAGGCATATGATAGAGTAAATAGGAAATATATTATGGGTAAGTTTAGCACATTTGGGAATGGATGAAGCTTTAGTGGATATTATTAAGAAATTCAGTTAAAGTTAAAAATGGGGTGGGGCTAAAGCAAGGATGCCCTGTGTCACCTATTTTGTTTTTGTTGTATTTGAGTGAAATGGAGAGAGCAATAGAAAGACTAGGAAGAGGGATAGAGATGTTGTTAATAGGTGGCAAGGGAGTATATACTTTGTCGGGTCTTTTTTTTTTTGCGGATGATGTGTTTTTATGTGCAGAAATGGAAGTTATGCTGAGTACAGGCACAAGGGTGGGTAAAGAGATGGGGATTAAATTTAGTGAAGAAAAATCAAATATAATGATGGTTAATACTGGGGAAAGAGAAGATGAAGAATTTTTATTGGGGGATATAACGTTAAGTGTGGTGAATAGATATAGGTATTTGGGAATCATCATAAGTAATCAGAAAAATTGCTTGGATGAATGGGAGAAAAAAAATTGATTAATGGAGCAAAAAAAAAAAGAAAGGGATTGATAAAGATATTAACAGTGTTTTCATATAATAAATATGATGTAGCTAGAATTGTTTGGAAGGGAGTTGCAGTAGCAGGGTTAACATATGGCAATGATGCGTTATGTGTTAGTAAAGGAGTATTTTAGGTTACTTAGAAAAAAGTACAAAGGGAAGTAGGAAGACATGCATTGAATGCAGAGATGTGGACAGCAAAGGAGGCAATTCAAAGAGAAATGGGCTGGTAAGTTTTTATATGAGAGATGCAAAAAAGCAAAATGAAAATGTTCAGTAGATTGCAGTTTATGGATAATAAAAGAATAGCAAAATAGTATTTAATTGGGTTACGAGTAAAGGGCAGGCAACAAGATGGATGAGAAAGGCAATATAGCGTGCAGAAGATTTGGATAGAAGAATTTATATCGGTATACTTGTACAAAAGGTGGGATGATTGTGTTAGGTGTATTATTGAGTGTTATAGTGGTAAGGAATGGAATAGAAGAATAGATGCATTAATAAAGAATAGGGAGTTGGAGAGATGGAAAACTAGTATGGAGAGTAAAAAGAGTTTTAAGTATATATAGAATTAAACGGAACATTGGGTGCGAGTTAATTTATGATAATAGCAAGGAAAGTAGTTTATTGTTTAAGGCTCGAACGGGATCTTTAGTAACATGGGAATATACATGTAAATGGGAAAATATGGGTGATTTAGCCTGCAAGTTGTGTAAGTAAGGCATAGAAAATATTAGGTATCTGTTAATTCAATTTAAAGCTTGAAAGCAGAAAGGATACAAATAATGAAGTTATGGAGGAATAAATATGAACAAAGTGAGATTATACAGAAAGTGGGTTATTGGTTTTTGTGCTGGGAAAAGTTAAGGAAGATTTAAATATGAAGGCCATGGAGTTGACAAAGATTATGTTGTGGAAATGGGATGGAGCAGATTACGGAAAACTTAGGGAGGTAAAGTGGCTAACAGGTTTCTCTGTGTATAGTTGCTAAGAGATTCTTGATTCCGTATAAGGAGAAGTCACAGTGCATCACATCACATAAACCACCTATTCCAGTTGGCTTTCCTTAAATTTCAATTTGAAATAGGACAATTTTCAACTATAGGAATATGAATTTTAAGAGTGATTAACCTTGGTTTCTGATATCTGTGAGGGGAATGATCCAATAACAAAAACATAAATTGGGGGTTATCTATTTCTTCATTTGCCTAAGATATCTTGCTTGACTCTTAAGTAAATGAATGTTCAAATCCTTTCATTCTAAAATTTGACATCCTGTTCTATTATCATTAGAAAATCCCAAAGCTGCTTTTGGAATTGAAATTTTTTTTATAAATATAGAGATAAAGATTTAAATGGAAGATAGGACTTGTTTATATTTGAAGATCTGGAAATAATACATTTAAAAAACTGTTTTAACTGCATAATTGCAATATTATTTGAACTGTCTTTCATTGAAATTGTTTGCTTTAGAAAATGATTTAAAACAAAAGTAATCATATTATATTTAGAATATAGCCACTCCAGAATCAATATTAATACAGGAAAATTAAGATATTTGTGTTTTATGAAAAGAATAATGATCTTATAAACTGCAATTACATCTATGTTGTGCTGTACAAATAATTTATTGTTAAGCTGAAGTAATAACAGGAACTTGAGGTAATCTATCATTACATAGAATTCTCACTTTGTGTCCTTGCATGACCATCTTCCATAATGACAGAATTCACATCAATTGTTTTATTGTGAGTTTTCATAATTTATAGATTTTAAACAAATGTTCATTAGGATGAAATATTGTTTCATGTGGTGACAATTAGTTTCACATTCTAACACATGCTATTTATTGTATGGACTGTGGGAAGCTGTCATCCATCCAACAGAAAAATTTAATATTTATTAGCACAGATTCAAAATCTATTAGAAACTTCGACTTTCATTTTCAAAAAAAAAAGATTAAAATGGAATAAATGATAATTAATAAAAATTTTACTGTGTATATTATCAACAAAATTCAATTGCATATATATAAATTTTTAAACTATTTATGATAAACTTATGCCTTTTTATATTTTTATTGTAACTTGAAAAATTTTATTGAATGCAATAAATAATCTTATTGTTGACATGACTTTGAAATTGTTATCCTACTGAATCATGATTCATTAAAATAAAGCAACATAAAAGAGAGATTTGAGTAAGATGGGTTTAAGTTAACATATTAATTAATTTTTAACATCTGTTATGTATTTTTTAAAATAATTACTTAATGAATAACACCTTTTTTTGCTGCAATTGAAGTTTTAATGTATGATATAAATGTTGATCTTTTGGTATTGAGAATATTTTTCACCACTGTCAACCATTATCAATTCACTGCAAGGGTGAAGGTCTCTCCAAGTTTAATCCATATTCTCCGATTTGTAGGCTCTCTTCTCCACATCACCCCTGCACCATTTCTTATTTCATCCATTCATCTCACATGTGATTTCTTTCTCGGTTTTTTACAGTCTCTTGGAATCCAGTTTTAAGATTTCAATTGTCCATCTATTATCTTTTCTTCTAGCAATAAGTCCAGTTCAACTCCATTTTAGTCTTTTAATATTTTCAATGATGTCAGTGTGTTTTCGATCTCTTTTTGTTACTCCTAACATGCATCTCTCCATATTTTTTTGATTGTCTGAAGGCTGTTTTGCTCTTCTATTAAGTGTCCAAGTCTCGGATCCATAAGTAAGAACTGGTAAAACACATTTATTAAAAACCTTACTTTTCAAACACATAGGCATATTTCCTCTTAGTATTAAATATTAAGTATTATATATATGTTGATACGATTTTCACGGGTTGCATATATAAAGGATATATTTTGCGGGTTCATCCGTGTTAAAAAATTTAAATATTGATATACCGATGTTTCGACTTGATCACACAAGTCATCCACTGGGTGATAAAAGGTGGAAAGACGGTTGTAGAGGCGCTACAATCACTGATTTAAAAAAAATGTTAAAGTTCCACCAATAGCAAAAATGTTAAATTAAGAATGTTTTTTAAAAAGATCTTTTCAAATAGAAGGAAGTTTGCATGTATCATCTCGCTTATTGATACAATCTGGCCTTTTAAGTATCTCAATGGCTTCTCTAATTTTGCACTGGTAGAGATTATCATATCTGGATATGATCCTGGTACTAGAAAATATTTTTTTAAAAATATTCTTAATTTAACATTTTTGCTATTGGTGGAACTTTAACGTTTTTTTTTTTTTTCAAATCAGTGATTGTAGCGCCTCTACAACCGTCTTTCTACCTTTTATCACCCAGTGGATGACTTGTGTGATCAAGTCGAAACGTCTATATTTCAATATTTAAATTTGTTATCAAGGATGGACCCGCAAAATATCTCTTTTATATATATATTTAACGTACATTTTTAAAGTTTTTTTTTAATGCAGTTTATTACATAACGATTTTTTAAAAAAAATTATATAATGATAAAAATAATTTTTTGCTAAGTATATTCACATTTACTATGGATGACATTTTGCTTTAAATAATTAATGTATTTTATTTTAAAATTCTTAAATAAAAATTGACTAAACAAATTGTATCTTAATCAATATAATGTATACATTTTTCAATTTATTTTTGATGCAGTTAATTATCAAAATAATATTTTAAAATTATATAATGAATAATTTTTTTGGGGGGGGTTGGAATCTTGTCATTTTATCATTCAAGAAAGACATACTGCTTTCATGATATCAACATTCTATTGTATCCAATACTAAAAAATGGCAGACCTTAAAAAAATCATTTTTGAATGATCACTATAGTGAATAGTTACTTGTTTTTGGAAGTATTGAGTACAAGTCAATGATGGTTGGAATGGCTAATCCTCACAAAGAAGTCCTATCAGGAAATAAATGTATTATTGAACTATTTTCTGAAAAAAGTTATCATAATTTACAGAAAACTAATCAGCATAAATATTAAAAAATGTTTAAAGAAAACTAATCAACATAAATATTAAAAAATGTATATCATCTATTTAAATTATTTTTATTTAAATACATAGTTATTCAGCAGTTATTATATTACAATAGTATAGTTATTATATAGCTTTTATAAATATATTTTTTTGCAAGTTTATGTCATTTATATATCATATCATTTACAACTGTCGTAAACACTCATATCATTTATTATATATATAATTTTACTTTCCATCTTCCCCAAAACATCATTAATATATATTTTTTTAATTTTAGTATAATTTTATAAAAAGTGGTGGCGTTTCTTCTGTCTTGGGAATGCTCACCAAAAATAATTTTCTTCCAAATGCTGATCCTCAGACTAAAAGGTAGGGTAAAACAGTTTTTTTTATATATATATTTTATAGCATATATATGTATTTTTACATGTAAATGTGAATAGTTTTTTATATTAATATGTGGTTTTGTTTACAGAATAAAATAACTTGTGTTAATCTCAAGTTAAATTACACTTTTGTGCTGTAGCAATTTTTTAATTTATTATATCTTTTTTCTTAAATTTATTTTATTTTTCAAGGCTCATCATCATTTTATTCTATTCTACTTTACAACATTTAGTTTTGTTTTAATTATTCTTATTATTTGTATTGTGTTTTGTTCAAATTTTTTTTTTTACATCTCTTTTATATCAATGAACTTTAATCATCATCATGTGATAAAACTTCCATATAAAAATAACAAATAATGCCAGACAAGTAATTTTTTTTCTTTCTATATATATATATTTGTATAAACATTTGTATTTAATTACTAGATAGAGATTTTATGCACAAACCTTGCATCCATTGATTACTCTGGCTTGCAATGAGTGAAATTACTGTATGGAGAGTTTTGCCAATGCGCACGTGTGGACAGTAAAGGAGGCAATTCAAGGAGAAATGGGATGGTCAAGTTTTTATATGAGAAATACAAAAATCAAAAAGAAAATGTTTGGTAGATTGCAATTTATGAATAGTAAGAGAACAGCCAAAATAGTATTTAAGTGGGTTACGAGTTAAGGACAGGCAATATGATGGGTGAGAAAGATAGTACGGAATGCAGATTTGGATAAAGACTTTAAGTCAGTATACTTGTACAAAAGATGGGATGATTTGTTAGGAGGATTGTTGAATGTTACAGTGGCAAAGAATGGGATAGAAGAATAGATGTATTAATAAAAAATAGGAAGCTGGAGAGATGAAGAACTAGTATGGAGAGTAAAAAGAGCCTAAATATATAAAGATATACAGATATTGGGGCGATAATAGCAAGGAAAGTAATTACTATTTGAGGCTCGAATAGGATTGTTAGCAATGAGGAAATATACACATAAATGCAAAAATGTAGATGATTTATTCTGCATGTTTTGTAAGGAAGGCTTGGAAAATATTAGGCATCTGCTAATTGAATGTAATGCTTACAAGCAGAAAGGGTACAAATAATGAAGTTGTAGAAGAATAAATATAAACTATGTGATTATACAGAAAGTGAGCTCTTGGTCTTTGTTGGATTTGGAAAAAGATAAGGGGGTTTTAGGTATAAAGGCCATGGTGTGGACAAAGATGGTGTTGTGGAAATGGGATGGAGCAGAATAGAGAAGAATATGGGAAAAACTTAGTGTGCGGGAAAGGGAACGTATAAAATGGCTAATAGTTTTTTGGGTATAGCGACAGAGAGATTCCTGATTTCGATAAAGGAGTAGCCATATCGCGTCATATTTGTATTTCTATATACTATAACGGAACCTGCTACCCCAAAGTTGATGGTGCCAGATATACTGGAATCACGGGGTACACCATACGATGACATGAATATGGCTAAGTAGAAGGATGATTTGAATAAAATGTGTCAACCCATCTACAACAAGTCATATCCAAAATTCCTGATTCAACGGCACATTTGGGTGCGTCAGATGTTACTGAATCAAGAATGGCATATAACAAAGGGAGCACATCTCACTACTGTCAGACCTAGACCTTTGAATAGGATGCTAAAGATGTCACAATGAAATGCCCAGTTCCAAATCACATCCTACTTTTAATATATTAACCTATAATTTGCTAACTAAATTTCGATGTAACTTAGATTAGTGTATAATCTATTACATCTCCCTTTTTAGGCCCCATTACACCACAGAATTCAAAGTCAGGGAGTTCTTGCAGTCAGCTCTCTTCAGGGATGGACCTACTCAATTATAAACCAAATATGCCTATATATAAGTATAGATATAGAAAAATACTGATAATGATCAATTATTTATAATAGCAATACATAATGATGATGATGATCACCAAACCTTTAATGATATAAATTCATAATAATGATGGTGATGATCAAATATCTATCTAAAGCACAGTGATGATGGTGATGATCAAACAGAGATCAGATTGATTTAAACAACTTAATTTATTAACAACATATAAAAATAAATATTTACAAACAAAACAAAAAAAAAAGATAAATATTCTGTTATCAAGAATGGTTTTTCTATCATCTTGATGGCTTCATATAACAGAAACAAAATAATTTGAAGTACATTATATACAAAATTATACTATATAACTCATTAAATATATACATAAAAAAATAAAAAGCAAAATGATAGTTCACTAATTCTTAAAACTACCCCATTAATGTAATTATTAAAATGATACTTTTAGGCTAGGGTAAATATATTATAATTATAACTATTTTTTTTACTAAAAATATATATATATAGCCCACTCCCATTTATTTGTGCGTGTAAGTCCTAGTAGAAATTAGTAATATATACAAAGAAAGATCTTTTACTCAGTGGGTTAATTGTGCATTCAGAAATAAAACAAAATTACAAGTAAATGTTATTAAAACTTGTTAGTAACAAAAAAGTTTTGTTGTCTTAAAGTTTTTGCCCTCAATGTTAAATATATAAAAACCTTACTTGAGATGAGGTCACCTTGATGGATTAATGTGGAATTCTAGAGGAATCTGAAAATTTACTTTTATTAAAAAAAAACAAAAAACATATTAATTGAAGAGGATTCCTTTTTTAATTTACATCAATTTGACATTTATCCATCCACTGGTTCCACTTTTAAATTGCAGATGATCGAATTTGAAAAATGAATTTTAAATACACACACTCAAAAAAAAAAAATTACAATATATAAACTTTCAAATAAAAATGACAAAAGCAAAAAAATAATCATCACGTGAATCAAATATATAATTTATCTTGAGTAAAGCAAGCATTCAGTCCAAAAAAATGTCAATATCCATGGCTAACATTCCTGTTCACCAACTCTGTTGTGATTTATATATTTCATGCTCCTTGATTGAAACACACATATGAAATATCTCTCCTGACCGTATATAAATCCATGGAAGATGGCTGCCCACCAGCGTTCTTAAGACAGACATCCTGATGAAAAATTTTATAATTTCATAATTTCCTAATGACATAGAAGTTAGCTGGGAAATCCCACAGCATAAATTTTTTACCCCAAATACACCATAATGTTTCCTTTCTTATAAACTATTATTTATAACATGGCTTAAAGATATATAAAATTAGCTTTTAAAGATAATAGTTAATTTTTAGTAGTTTCAGATTTCCTTTGCATTATTGCTATTATAATGAATTTTAGCTTGCAGAATAAATCGAGTCACTAGTTCATTTCTGCTAATTATAAATTAAAGTTTCTTGAAACCACAAATATTAAAAATTTACGGTTTTTTTAATATGCCAAATAGTTTTTTTCTTTTTATTTAAAAGAAAATAAAAACATAACTTTTTTTTTCTGTCAGTTCAATTCCAGATTTTTAAGTCAAGAATGCTACTCTCTGTCCATTCAATTGTAGATTTTTCCAGTCAAGAGAAACGCTCTCTTGTCATATGCTTGCTAAAAAACTTATTACAACTTGATAAAAAAAAAAATCAGTTTATAAAATATTATTATTTTTATTTAATTTTCATTATTCCAAACCCAATCATTTATCAACTATTTTTATCTCATAAAAATTTTAATCTTAAATTGCGTCCGATCTATAAGTCAACCAATTAGTATTTTTAGTTAATAAAATTAAATGAATAAAAGAAAAACAATTAATTTCTACCAATAGACGAACATATTAGTTTAAATGCATATGTTTATCTACGTATATATATACCATGTAGACAACAAATTTATTTGCTTTCTCACAATAAATAAAAAAAAAATAATTAATTTCTCAAACATATTAGTTTATATGTATGTTTATATATGTATATACTATATGTATATAAGTATATACTATATTTGTATAAGCAAGTATATAAGATATTTATTTGCCTACCACTTGGTCTGAATTCATAACATTGTAAAAGAAATTGGAACAGGTGTGAAGGCTAGTTGTAAGCCATCTCTTACAATACATAAACAAATTAATACTTTATAATAATAATACTTTGAATTTAAGGCAGGGAGAAATCATTAATTTTGCAATTTTACTTTAAAACATTTATATATGTCAAAGATTAAAGGGGAAAAAAATGATAAAATAAAAAAAAAAATTGTTTTTAAAAATCAAATTTAAATCTTTCACATCATTCAAAAAGCTTATTAGACTATTTATAAATGCTGATATATTAAGTTTATTGGAAATTTTTTTTTTCTTAAACTCTTTTTGTAATTTTTTGAACTGTGATATACTAATAACAAGAATTTAATTACATAAGTAGTATTTATCTAAATTTTATATGCCAAGAATGACCTTTTCTTAGAATTTTGCTTTGTATTATTTAAAGATGATGTTTGGTTATTTTATCATTTAATTAGTAACTTCACAAAATTATTATTTTACATAAATTTATTAATCTCACTTTAGTTAAAATTGATTTTTTCGTAAGTGAAAAATATGTAAACTTTTATTGTTGTAATATATTAATGTGCAAGTTTTAATATTTACATAATACTTATGCACTGAAAATGTTTATAAAAACATGTACAGTATTTGTAACATTGTATTTTCAAGTTCCATTTAAATTAATGATTGCACTGTAATTAAACAATTTTGCATTGTTAAAATTTATTCTGCTACTTACATGAATATATATTTTTTCTCTCTTTTATACCATTAAAGTGAATTATTTTTTATTATTCCACATTCTTTGATCAGTAAAAAAATAATGATAATTTGTTATTAACCAAAAAAATACCCTACTCCCCAATATATGGTTATGATGAATTATTTGACTTTAAAGGGTATAATGTATTTTAAATATTTTGCATTTTTTTGTATATTTTACATCTTTTTTTTTTTTTTTACATAATATTTACATGTGTGGTGATTATATAACTAGGAAACTACTTGTATTTAAAAAAATATACTATTTTAATGTTTTGCTCGTCATGATGTTTTTTATTATATATATTGTAACGAGCACAGACGACGTTATTTTTTTTTTATTATTAAACATTAAAATAAAAAGTTCGCATTTAAAAATTTTTTTTTTAAGACAGAAAAATTGAAAATAAATTCTACCTTAAACTCGTATATATATAAATCGCACAGAGGAGAAAAATTATTAAAATAAAACTTTATTAAAGAAAAAAGTATTTTAAAACTAAATTTTAAAAAGATTTGGAGATAAAATTATATCTTTAAATTTATCTTTAAATATATCTTTGGATTTGGAAAACAGGTTAATTAATGTTATGGAAATGATTATTTTAATTAGTCCAAGTGAACCAGCCCTTGGGCATTTAAATGTATAAACAACGGTCAGATAGAAAAACAATAGAAACTTTTAGCAAATAAAAAGAAATCCCTATGGAATCGGACCTCAGCGAAAGGACCACCATCATCGATGACGTAATGTTGAGTCAATCCTTAAGATTAATATAAAAGGAAAAGTTGGAAATTATTATGATTATTAAGAGAGGACAGATGTGTTAAGTCGGAGAGTTGGAGGTGAAAGGATTGAAAGACACACTTTCAATTCCTTCAGTTGTTATAAAAATGGAAAAATGAAACATCGCTTTTCTTATACTGAGGACAACAGGATCGTCGGGGGATTTAATGTGGATTCCAAACGGCATGCAATGAATAAAGAGGAACGTTGAAAAAAAAAATCGTAAGAACTTTAAAAACATTTTGAAACACTATGAACATTAAATTAAAAACTTTCCGTATTTAAAATAATTAAGAAATAGAATCCTATCTGACCAACATTATTTATTAATTAGTTATAATTTTATTTAATGTATTTCTTTTGTAAAATCATTTTCATTTATTTATTTATTTGTTCTTTAAGTTTTATTATGATTTCTGTTTTTCATTAAACTAGTTATATAAATATTAAACTTAAGTCGGGCATGAATGGCTATATAGATTTGTAAAGTTATATTAGGGGAGGGTAATCTTAGGTTATTCGTTTCGTAGTTGAATTAGGTCAATGGATTGGATATATTGGTGTAATTAGTAGATGTAGTACGAGATTCGCTATGGGCAGAATCGCTATTATACGCTGCACACTTCCATTTTGCCTATGGAAGGGATTATAAGACGTAGAACGCTGTTCCTTTCGATGGAGTTTTTTTTTTATTGCTTTTCTTGTCTGATAGATGTAATATTCCTATCTGACGAGAAGCAGTTTCTTCTCTTAACCTAATTGTGCTGCCGTATTCTTATTACATTGAACACATCGATATATCAGATGGATTGAAGTTTGGTTTGACTGCGAACCTTTGGCCTAAGGTTAAACAAGGATTGAATATTTTCTTTTCAAATGCAAATCTATGTAGTCTATTCATACTCGACACTCTAAATAAAGATGCATTAAATTTAAGTTGGGTATAGACGCTTGCATGGGTTCGTTACCGGTTGATTATGTTTTTGGTTTTCATATTCGATCAAAATATATATAGACATTCGGTAAATACTGATACCTTATGGTGAATATCTAAAATGTATTTATTCGGATGTCTTTTAAATTATTGGTGTTAATGCAAGCATCTTATGGTGAATGCTTTTGGGTTACTTATAAATTTCCCTCTGCAATTGACGGTATCAATGATTTTGTATTTTGATTGTTTATGTTTATTTGAAATGTTTTTGACCGTGGAATCTATGTAACTGATCTATACTCAACATTTTTAAACAAATCTGTGCGAACTAATAATAGTATAAAATTTAAAATGTAAATTAAAAATCTAAAATAAAAGTTAAAAATAAAGTTAAATGTTAAAGTAAACATATTAAAATAAAAATGTTATATGTTATATATATATATGTGCGTAAATAAATTTTTGTATGTTAATTACTGGCAGTGGCTTATTTTATTCTTTTTTATATATTCTTAGATAAGAATTTATATTATATTATTTAATCTCTGCTACTCCCTGAGCTAGTGACTTGAGCTAACAACCGGATATCAAAATTTAAAAAAAAAAAATTTTTTTTTTTTTTTTACTTACGTATCTGCCTACTTTATAAATTTTTCTAGGTTCAAATGCCTAGATGGCGCCCTGTAGTCCAGATTACGTTAAGTGTATTTCTTCTCCGGATCGTTACAATATATATAATTACAACAATTAATAGTTAAAATAATATCATATGTAGTACTATATCATGTTAATATCAGAATTAACGAATTGATAAGCTAAATGAAAAACCCTGTAGTATAAGAAAAAGAAAATAATCAGTAGATTTAATAGAAAATAATCAATGCTGTGAATAATTACAAAATTAATGAAGTAATTTAATTTTTTAACCTTGGGGGGAAAAACTTAGCAACCAATACATATATAAAATTTAATGGAAATAAATCAGGAAAAAAAATAGGTCACTTATTTAAAATATAAATAAAATTTATGCAAACAAAATAACAATTTAGATTGAAGACATGTCAAGAAGGAAGATAAATCAATTAATGCTAATTAACATTATAGATTGCTTGATGTTTTTGCGGAGGATCACTCTCATTTATTTTGCATTCATGGAAGATAATAGAACTTAATCAATTCAAAATCTTAAAAAGTAGAATTCAATTAAGTGTATTGAAATTGTAAATTTTGTTTTAGAAGAATATTTTTTCTTAGTGTGTATGAATAGAGATTGTATTAAATTATATTAAAATGTATATTTGGTTAAAAAGAAGACAAAACTGGCATGTATTTTATATTATTAGCTTTTCTTTAAAAAATAATTTTAAAAAGAAAATTTTAAATGCTTAGTTTTTTTTTATTTTTCTGAGACCTTTTTTAAAGCTCAAATATAATGCACATAAGATTTAGAAATAAAAACAAAATTTAGAATATTCTATAATATTATTACAATACTTGAAAGAAAAACAAATTATTAAATAAGGCATCCTTGTTAAAAATTGTCTCAACTTTGCAAACAATGTTGAAAATCACTATATAAGTAGAATTAATGTAGATTTTTTTTTAGGAATCTGTTTAAAATTTGCTATTAATGGCATGCATAAAATATAATGATTTTTTTAAAACAAAATTATATTAAACCAAGTAAAAGAATTTCAATGGAGCCATGATATCTGCTACATTTTATTCCAGCCATCTTCCATTGCAAACATGTAAATTTTGATTAGAATATAATACATACTGTTTCTTGAACTGCAAGTGTCCAGTACTTTTCAATGTGCATATATATATATATATATAATCCCAGATGCTTCTTTATATGTAAAGTAGGTATATATAAAGTAAGATTATGATTTAAACTAAATTTTTAAAAAATAATAATAATGTAGTTATTAATAATAAATTAAGGATCATATTTTCACATATTTTACTGAGTGGGTGTTAACTCATTCATTCACTAAAAAAATAAGAATAAGAAAAAAAAAACCTACTGCTCCATATTTTTATTTTTTAAATAAAGTAAATAGAGAAATGTTTGATTTCTCTCTCAATTAAATACGCTCTGGATGATATTCTTTTTCATAAAATGAAAAAAAGAAAGAAAGAAGGAAAAAAGCAATTAGAATAGATGCATTACATTGTCATTGTAAGAATAAAATTATATAATAATATGCAAATATGAGATAAAATAATATTTTTTATTTATGATATACAATTCTATTGCATAATTTTAATCTGCTGAATTTATTAAAAATGTAAAGATTTATTATCTATGCATTTTTTTTTTAATGAATCCATAAATAATTGTATTCAAAAGACTGCTCTGTTTGAATGCCAATCGACTTCCATTTAGTTTTAGTGAGTTTGCTTCAAATGAGTTTATTACTATTAGGCTGAGTCCATTGTTAGAAAAAAGTTAGATAGGTATGCATTTTTAAATATCCAACAACTAATTATTCCATTACAATAGATATTTTATTTATCTCTATATGAGACAGTTTTTAGTAACAGAAAAGTTACTAAAAAATGAAATTGTTGAACTAAGCAATAAAAACTTTAATAATCTTAATAACGTATTTTAAAAATCAAAAATTAAATTTTTTTTAGAAATAAATGGCTAATATTTTATAAATAAGCCAATCATTTTTTTTTTATAATTTACTTTTTATACTATACTTATATATTTTGAATTTTTTAAAATTTTTTTTCCCTTATTCCTCATAAATTTTTATTATTATTATTTCAGTTTAAAATTTACTTAATTACCAGTTGTAACACATTATCTGAGATAGTTAATATCCACCACTGTTCACTGCTTATGTAGTAAGAGTAAGATAGAGCTTACATATATATTTTTCACCTGTTTTGAAATCTCATGAATTCTTATTGTGCGAACATTCATTTTTATTTCGTAATTAAATAACATTAAAGAATTCTGAAAATTTTGAAGATATTAGATTATTATTTTTATTTGATTATGATCTTTTAAACTGCAATGCATTCAGACCAAAATAGCAGCAGTTGGAGATTGTTGATGCAGTTAACAAAGTAAAAAACGAACTATTAAGACTTTTAATTAAAACATCCATCTGTTTAAGGATATACATATCTTTTTTTTTTTTTTTTGTTAAACACTGGACATTTTTTTAACTATGTAGTTAAATGCTTATTGAAGTTTATCACATTTTTTAATCATCCTTAATTGCTTTTTAAGACCTTTTATAAATTTGTTTTATTGAATTGTTTTTCCATAATGCAGAGTGAAATCACAATTTTAATTTTTTAATAATAATTTATATATATAGAACTTTAAGTAAAAAGTTGAAACTAGCTCTCCTTTTTTATAAATTAAAAAAAAAAGAGAAAATAATAACAAATGAATGTGAAAATGACATTAAACTAAAAATACAATTTGTAAAAAGAAAAATTTTTAAATTTGCAATTAATTAAAGATTACTTGGCTGATAAAAATAAAGTTAACTTCCATTTGAACTAATTAAAGAAATAAAGGAAAAGACTACGGACATTATCTTATCAAAGTATTAGATTAATCTAAGTAAGAGATTAAATTAAGTCTGAATGCAAAAATTAATTATGGAAATATAAAATTAATTAAACTAGATTGAAGGACAATCAAGAGAAACAATGAGAAACAAATATATAAAAGGATCGAGAGATGAGAAATATTCATTCATTATCATTATTATTGCTAGTCAGATTGTTTCAGACACAGCAAAATTATCATTTAACACTGCTGTCTTGTAAAAACTTTTAAAGAAGACTGAAAAGCTATCAACGATTCTAGCTTGTGTGTGCATCTACCTATCTTCACCGAAGGCCGATCTAACAGCATGCAGTGCTAAACAACAACCGAGGTGTGCCGGTAGCCCTCAATCCCAGTCTTCAGTACCATCAGAGGTTCTCCACCTAGAATTCATACCTGCCTTGTGATCTGTGAACTACTGGTATCTCTCTCTCCTTATTGCAAACTGGAAAATCAATAAGAAACCAAAACCATCAATGGACAGAAAAGGCCAAACAAACAATGAATTGTATTCATGAAAGTGCGACATGCTATCTAAAATCCATTCTCCCATTCTAAAGATTTGCACATATATATTAATGAAAGAACTTTAATGAACTTTAATAGTTACAGTCTACTTAATTTTTAATGCATTTTTATATTTGTATTATATTATGTTATTCCTAGGTGGGTGTGTATATGTCTTTTTTTTTTTATTATATCATGTTATAATTGTGCATGTGTGTGAAATAAAATATTTGTTTGCATAATTGTTATCCGATCGATTCTCTCTTCTGTGTCACTAATAGATTAAGTTATAATTAACTATAAGTGTTGGGAAGAGTTGCAAAGATTTCCCCTCGCAGTTGAGAAAAGGGTCTAGCTTGGGATATCACAAGTGCTGGATTGTGTACCTGTAGTCCGGACATGCTGACTATAACCTGTGGTTAGCTGGCGCCTGAGTTGACCCTTAAAACAAAGTGTTCGAATGGCAGGAGTTTGAATCTAGCAGTTGAGAAGTGCTATAGCCTGGAAATGTGATTGTAGATTATACTTTGTATAGTCTCGGTCTGGTTATAGATACAGTGGATTTTCATCTATCTGTGGCATTATACTTCTCTGCTTGAAGGGCTGGCCTGCTGCGGTAGTGGAAGTGCAGCCTGAGTTAAAATCGAGATCTAAAGAAAGTGAGCAAAGCGATTTTCTCTGACCCAGTTCAATATCTATATATTGTAACCTTCCCGTTCGGTTGTTCAACATTTTTTACTATCTACTATACTAGCTCAATAATAACCAATTAAGTATTATAACAATAATAAGGTATAAGATTCTCTATTGGGTTTGAAACTTTCGATACATAAGCATAAGATAGGCTTTAGAGACGATTCCAACATATAGGTTTAACATTGAGAACTATATAAAATACAACAATCCACAATGGCTAAAAGTTCTCCTGCTACTATCCTATTACAATCATTAGGAAAATCCGCACAACAAACAATGACTAGCATAATATTTCATTTTAAATAGTGACTTAACTACCCTTCAATAATATAAGAAGCTAAAAATAATAATATTAAAAACAATAACTACATCAAATTAAAATAATTAACGCTATTCTGTTCTAATATTTAATGTAACAATTATATTGATAATTAAATAATGGAATTGCAAAAGAGATTTTATTGGGATACAATCATTTAAATAAAAATCACACTTCCCATTTGAAAATTAATCTAACTATAATAATAAGACATGAAAATTAATGATCACTATCTATTCATTGCTTTTACTTAAATAATTTAATAGTAATAATAACAAGTCAGATGTCACATGACTTATATATAGCTTGCACTTACAAATATGTAAAATTAAAAGCGTGCTAATAACTCTAAACAAGCTTTTTTTTTTGTTTATGATAAATGCTACTACAAGAGAAGGCATTCAAATTATTTTTATCTTGGATTGTCCCCATCCCCAGACCGGTTTCGACCTATGGGTCTCTTCAGTGAGGAGTTAGGACATTAGATCTAAATGCTTTGCTTGAGTTGGTTTTTTAGATCTAATGTCCCAACTCCTCACTGAAGAGACCCATAGGTCGAAACCGGTCTGGGGATGGGGACAATCCAAGATAAAAATGATTTGAATGCCTTCCCTTGTAGTAGCATTTATCATAAATAAAAAAAAAAAAAAGCTTGTTTAGAGTTATTAGCACGCTCTTAATTTTAAATAATTTAATTTACTCTCCTAAGATTTATACTTATACAAATAATAATCACCATAGAATACTCATTTTATTATAATTAAAAGCTTTATCATCCAATTATTATCTACTAAATCTAATTCGTTACTTAGCATTCACCCATTGTAATGAGATTCTTCAGAATTACAAACATTATATTTTATCAGAGACTTGTACTTTGAAATAATATATTACTTCTAAATTTATTATATAAAGCAAATTTCAAAACTGGATTTCAAAATCGGAATGTGACTATTAAAACATACTATTAATTTCTATTATATGCTCTCCATTTTGTAATACTTAACAGTACTTTTCAAATAAGTCTTCAATATTCTATTAATAAAAATATGAAGCACCATAAATTCCCTTTATTATAATTATAATTTTAAAGTAATTAATGATTAATGCATCAATTATAAATTCTTGATTATAACTTTAGATAAAACATGCAATAAATATATGCTATATATAGGGATGTGATCTTGTGATGGAAATGACTCTAATTGCAATAAATTATTAGTACACATTTTAAATTAAAATATTCATTTATTTTATGACAACAAGAATTAATAATAAACAACTATAAACATTATATTACATAATTAATTAATAAAATAATTATTTAAATATTCATAAATTTACAAAAAAAATTATTACATTAATAACAGATAAAATAATAATCATTCAATAAATTCTATTCTTTACCTTGTATTTATTATTTAGTTCACTAAAATAATAAGCTCATTCTTATTACCATCATATATACTTTTTTTTTTTGACATTATTAAACAGTTTTACCATCCATGAGTTATCTTATGGTTATCTTCTTACTCATCTTTCCATAGTTATTTTTTATTTTATAATTTCAAATATTTCAATAAAGTTATAATATTTTAATTAGAACTCATACTCAAAATCTGTATAAAAATATGGCACTACCATTTTATTAACAAAATTAGTGCTGTTGTGGTAATATATAAAAAAAACAATGTAACTAATGTTATTTTTTTAAAAACTGAATAATGAAATCAAGGATTCTTTTTCATACACTATCATTTCTATTATGTATTCTTTCTCATTTACACTTTCTGGCTTATTTTGATCTCAGGTATCATTATTTATACAACAATTGATTCAGATTTTAATTGAACACAATGCATTTGTTTTGCATATGGTCTTACGACTTTGATGCTAATCTGACAAAACTTAAGAAGACAAAAAAATATATAAAATTCTTAAAAATATCTAGTCAACTTTCTATGCTTATTACATTCTTATATCACAGACAACTTTATAGATAAGCAACTGATTCTATTTAAAATACTATATCAAAATATAGGAATGGAGGTCTCCTTTAATTATGAGATTTCATATTTTGGCAGGTAATTATTTTTTCTAATAATCTTTCCCAATTTCTCCTGACTTATACATCAAGCTCTTATGGTATATACAACACTCATGTTTCGGTGGAAAATCCTCTAATCTCTTTCTATTAAAACATATGGGTATCACACAGATTAATCCCCTCAAACTATCTACTCAGTTCTTTAGGATGGTATTTTATATTCTCTCCTGGAATTTCAACTTATCTTTCCATACTCTATCTTAGCATTTACTATTGTAAACTACCTCTAGACCAATAATCTAATCTAATCATGAGACAAAACAAATATCTTATCTTTATCATTGTCAATATGATACTTTTTCTAATATAACAAATGAGATTATAATTATTTTTCCACATCATCATTCACTCTGTTTCATACTGTTATAAATAACATTATACTTTGTAGTATATTATTTTCATAGAATCCTGTAATATTTTATTCAACATCAGAATTTCAGTCCACTCATAACATATATTTTATTATAATATATTTTCTCATTTAAAGTATATTCTATCACAATCAACTTATAAAACTTTATACTTATTAAAACTTAAAGTATTATAGTATCCACACACACTCTTCTTATATAACTCACATATACTCCATTCTCTAAGTACACCCTTTTTTTTTATTTATTTAAATAAAAACTGAATCATAATAGATTAATATCTCTTAATCTTCTGTTATTATGGGCATATCAAAATTATTTCAAGTATTGCTAAACATAATACACGTACTACATTTATAAAAAAATAATATCAATACTAAAATTTAAAAAAAATCTTTTTCTCTCTTTTTTTTTTTTTAAAGAGAACCCATTTCACTTCTTAGTTTATTATCACCATGGTAACCAAATCAATGTTCACACTTTCTCGCAAGCTTTGTATTTCTCATCTCTTCTTTTTGTTAAATATATGTGCATTTAAGTAAAACATTTGAAAAAATAATTCCAACAACATTCTTGACAAAAGTTTCCTGAATTCGATTCATCCTTAATGACTTTTCCAATCTTGATGGATTTATAGTTAAATGCACATAAATATCCACTGTCACAATAAATCTTGACATTGATTTTCCCATGTTAAAAACTTTAAGATATATCAAGTTAATTCATCAATAACTTTTACTTCAAATTATTTCTTCATTTCTCTTTATTTAATAGTTTCATAAGTTTTTTAAATACACATCAATAACTTCAGATAATTTTATAATACCATAATATATCATCTCTATTATTGATATTCACGATTAAAAGTTCAACAGACTCATACAATCCTTTATCCTTTTAATATTCTTGTCTTAGATTAATATAACTATTTGCTAATATAAAAACAATCTTCATTTAAATCAGATTTTATCTCATATTAAAACATGATAAACATTAAATCTTTTTAACTGTTCTATCATTTATTCTTCATTAAGTATATGTTAAATATTTTTATTTTTTATTTTTCCAAGCTATTCATAACATATCAATTATTTAATTCAACAAGAAAATTAGTTTCAACTAAATTTATTACTATTCAAAGTCATTATCTTCTAAATTCAATAAATTAATTTTATAAGATTTGGAAATTTATATCTGTATTTTATATTTGTTCCTTGATTTTACTCTGGTATACATAAGCACATGTTTTCTTACGTTATAGCAGATATATTTCCTTTTAAGTAAATATAGTTGTCTTTTCTTTTTCATGGTCATTCCAAACAATAATAACCAGCTTTTCTTTTAGAATTTCTTTAGATATCATTTTAGTTATGAGTTGACTATCAGGACTGCAATTAGGTCTGGATTAAACTCACTACATGATGTTAATGATTGCTATGAAATATATTACATCCTTAGATAGCTTTTAACTATTACTTTTACCATTTAAAACATTAAAATATGTAAAAAAATGTACACTTTATATGAACTAAATGAAACAGTTATTCACTTTTTTTTTCATTAAATTGATTCCCAAGTTTGTCTCTCTTTTTTTTTCTTCAATAAACGTGACATCATTAAAAACAATTAAATTGATGCTATTGGTCAATATTGAAATCAACTAGGAAATTTCTATGTAATTATTATTTTTTTTCTGTATTTTAAATAATCAAAAACAATAAATATTTTACAAACGAAAATTAACTTCAATAATTTTTAAAACTGAAGATTTTATGCGTGTAAAATTGCGATAGTAGGGACCTCTACAGGTCTTAACCACAAGCTTACACTTTGGAAGAAAATAGGGGAAGCTTGTGGTTAAGACCTGTAGAGGTCCCTACTATCACATTTTTACATGCATATTCTTGAGGTTATAGCCTTAGTAAATATTACTTACGTAATCAATGTGCGTTTAAATAAATTTATAATTACACTTATGATTTTAATATGTAATATGATTAATTTACTTTAAATAAGAGGTTTAATAATAAATAATTATATTTAAAATATATTATTATTATAGTTTTAAAGATAAATTAAATTTATCTTGTAATAAATAATTGTTCCTTCTTTTATTTATTAGAATTCTATACAGAGTAATACATTTAGTTTTTAAAGGAACACTGTAAGGAAAATAAATTAACGTTAAATTTATTACTATTGCAATTTTTACTGAATCTAATAAATCTATATAAGTAAAGATTTTTGTATGGATTGAAAACTATTCTATTGAAACTATATAATGATTTATAGTATAAATAATTATAAATAAAGAATGGGTAATACATATCTCTACAGAATTCTACCTTTAAACTTATATGCATGTTATATCAAAATCTATAGTATTACAATTATCTAAAATTTTGAGCTATAATATACATTTTATATTTTACTTTATACTGTGTGTGGCAATACGTATAGTGAGTTTTGCCTGTTTTAACAAGATTTATTTAAAAGACAAAAGCGGCCACTTAGCATATCTTTTCAATTACATTATATTTTATTTCTGGAATATAATTGCACTAATTCACGAAAGTTTTTTTTTGATTCAAGATGCTAAGTTACCAGGCATAGTGCAGTAGATAATCTCAAATCTCTAGCAGATTTTATGCATTATTGTGCTGTTAATGTTATTGACTTTATTTTAGACTGATTTTTTTATGTTTAATGTAAAAGATAGTATTTATTTTGTATAAATACATAGAGAAAAAAAATTGAACACATGTTTTTCTGCCATTATTAGTTTTTTTTAATTTTAATAATTGACTATAAAAAAAAAGATAATAATATTAATTAAATACAATTATATTATGTATTTGTTTTAATAGAGCAGCATGTCATGTAGTATTGAAGATATGTAAGCTGATGTTAACAACAGTAGGCCATGCCATGGTTCAGGTAGTAGCTGAAGCTTGTCAACCAGAGAGCAATGCAGCTCCTGTATCAGCCATAGCCCATAGTCATGCAGTAGTACTGCAGCAAGCTTTACACCATATTCCTAATCCTAGTGCAGAGTATATGCTTCGCACTGTCGCTATACGATTAGCCCAGCATTTACTTGATCAAGTTAGTAAATATTAGTTTTATTTTATTTTTAACACATTTGTTTTCAATAGTTTGTTTATTTTAAGTTATATTTTAAAAATGACACGTTAATCTTATTCATTATAAAATGTAGTCATATTGTTAAATATTTTGGTTATTATGATATTAATTGTAAAAAACTATGATAATTCTGGCACAGAAATGTAATAAATTAAAAATAATAGTCATACTGATTTTTACACCTTTGTCATATACAACCATTTTCTTAAAATTAAAAATAAAATATGAAATTATAACCTCAATTTAACATAATTAATTTTTTTATTCATTATTGAGTCAACATTATTAATGAATCACATCTTTTTAATTTTATGTTTTTTGTCATTATTTTCAGTGCCAGTCATCTACTTTCTTAGGGTTAAAAACATGATGAAATATTGTTTTATGTTAATTAAAGCAGAATTTTTATAAGGAAGGAATATCCAAGTTTTATTATCATTAACTATATTTCTGTTTTAATTTATACAATCATTTATTTGCTTAACCTATTGATTCTGAATGTAACTATATTGAATTTGTCATATTTTTATAATGGTGGAAAAAAAAAGCAACCTAAATTATTACGGAAAGATATCAATCCATGTTCTAAACAGACATAGTGAGTTTCAGGTTAAATTTTTTTTTTTTAGACATACAACACATTGAGTAGTCATTGAAATGGTTATAACAGTAATGATCTAGATGTGTATGTTTTCTAAGTGATCATTGTTATAGATATGGGAAAACATGGATATTTGGGCCAAATTTTCTCCATGAATAGTCATTGATTAAAATATGAGACAAAATTCTCTGAAAATCTATGAGTATTTGCTTTCAAATATTTTGAATATAGAATGAAGATATAATCATTTGAAGTTGTCATATCAAAGCAATGCTGAAATGATTGCATGAGTTATTGTTTAGATTTTCTAACCCAACAATCCTCAATTGTAAAATTTATGCTATAAATGGGCGTATGATCTGTCATGATCCATGTTTATTTCTTCTGCTGACATCATCTCCAGAATGTAGATAAGCATTAGTAATTATAACGACTGGTTTCTTATCCATCCAAACTAGAAATTGAAGATCACTACCTATATCAATAATTACTCATTTCATTCTAGATTTTTTTCATATACTTCAGTGATACTATTTGGATTGTTTCTAATTATATTTAGTTTGCCATAAAAGTATAACATGTTTATATACAGCTTTTTTTTGCTAACTACATGGTTGGAAAAACCTGTAACAAAAAATAATGTGATACTGGTTTGCAAGATGTATCAAAACTACTGAATGCACAACTGAATATTCTTACATAAGTGAGCATCTGCCTTTATATTTTTGCTTGTGTACAACTCCTTGTGGATCCCATGATCATTGTGGATATCAGTACACATTCACCATTTAAAACTTCAACTTTACTGGATTTGTGAGATCATATTGATGACTTGTATTATGTCCAATAAATTTAATGGTTGCTCTTCAACTGCTACCTCTCTATGCATCTGAAATGCAGCTTTAAAATTTATGTTGCACTTGTTTGTAATAGACCTAATTTTGAATATTTTATCAAATTTTTTACTTTAGTTATCCGGCATTTTTTGATTATTATTAAAATGCAACAAGTCAGTAAATGATAAGGTCTATCACAGTTATTATGTCTGCAAAATAAAGCTGCATAAGACTTAATTCCAAATCACAAATATCCCCAATTGAACTCTTTGGTCCTTACTACAAATTCTTACTATTATCTCAAACAAATGCAGACAATTTGTGATTTGATACATTTGTCCATTTCATTTTTTTTTCTTTAGTATTTTTATTTGATACATTAATAATTTTATCGGAAAAAATTTTTCGGTTGTCGTAGAATAGCTGCTAAATCCCACTCGATGGCGCAGTTATCACGCTAAAATTATAAAATATGATCATTCACGGGCCGTTAATTATAATCATTTTGATGTGTTTTTTGTAATGCGAAAATAAAAACAAAAAGAAAATCGTCTTTTTTAAATATTACTTAATTTTAAATATTATTTTTTATTAACGTATACAAATTAAATGATAATAATAAATGTAAAATAAAATAAACAAATTACAATTTGATTCGTCTTTTTTAGTTTTCTTTTTATTAGAAAAAATCAATTTTCTATCGGAGATTTTTTTACTGGGGTTACGGTTTTTTTTTTTGTTGTTGTTTACCGCTAGTTTTTATTTCAAATAGAATGATAACTAAAAGTAAAACTTGTTACGTTTAGGATTAGGGTTAGTTTAGGGTTAGCTTTAGGGTTAGGTTTACGGTTAAAATAAAAAATATCAAAATCGTATTTTTGTAAATATTTTTTTTTACTAACATCTATAAAATAAATGATAACAATAAACGTAAACTATATTCAACAAAGAATAACAGTAGTCGGAGAAAAGAAAGAAACTAAAACTTTTTTAAACAACGACAAATATATATATATATAATGTTTATAATATATGCTTTTTATGACATTTAAAAAAACAGTGTACAATTGTACTTTTCTTACTGGATATTTTTGTGTTAACGCTTTTTTTTTATTTCAAAAATATACACACGGTACAATCTTAAAATGTCTCGTGGAATGTTACGAACAGTACGTTACTTGACTCGTTACCTAATTCAAAATAACTTTATACATATATCTCATCAACATTTACTACTTAAAACTTCAATACACTACGGTGTAAAAAGTCTGTTAATTATTACTTTACAAAATCTGAACATTTCAATACTTTAAAATAAAAAAAAATCCAATGAAAACAACATTTCCATCCAATTCAAAAAAACACACCCTCTCCCCAAGCCGTAATCATTTTATAAACTGTGCGAATTCGGAAAATGTATTTGCTGCGTAAAACATACATGCTGTACTGCGACGTGACATAGCGGCCTGCAATCTGTAGCACAACAAAAAAGTTGTATTATAGAAAATTCAGGTTCGAAGGTGTCGGCCGCGGAAATGGCATTTTTATGTGTTTTAGCGCGAAAACAACGCCATCCAGTGGGATATATCTGCTCATCAACGACAACCAATTTTTCCCAAAAAGAAATGTAAAATTGAAACTAAAATATATTGGAAAACTTCAAGCCTGGAGAATTGGTAAAATTTCCTATACTCATCTGCTTTTTTTATTATGTTTGGTGGCAAAGAATTATTTCAAAAGTCATTCGGATTTGAAGGGCTAGCTATAACAATAGCTTTTGTAGGTACGGGTTGATTACTTCATCTCCCTAAGACACATTTTGTTTAAAAAAATTAATTAGAATTGCTAGATCAAAGTATCCTTGGAAAAAAATTAATTAGAATTGCTAGATCAAAGTATCCTTGGAATTCAGCTGTCTAGAAATTAGAAAAGAATTGTTGATACTTGAATTTGTATCAGAATTAAGTTTTTACTATTTGAAAACTTTAATATAGTTTTTTTTTGTAAAGTCTAATAAATTGAGAGAAAAAAATTAAATGAAGTTACTTAAATAAAATATCATAAAAAAATTTAATCATGCACATTTATTTCTTATATAAATGATATAGGATTGATATTACTTATAATATTAATAGGCTTAATTGCATAGAATAATTTTAGTGTTATAATTTCATTAAATGAGTTGAGATTTAGTAAATTTTTTATGAAATAATCTTTTGAATGTGTTAATATTTTAAAAACAGTTCAACTCAAGGACAATTACAGAGAAACATTTTTAAATGTTAATGAATTGTATGGGTCCAGTAAATCATTGTTTATCTATGCAAATCATTGATAAGTTACTGATTAAGAAAAATTTTTGGGAAAGAAAAAATTTATTGTCGATATTCTTAATTAAGTTAATCAAATTTTTCCTGTGTCATTCAATAATGGAACAATGGTTAGTAATGAAAATTTTAATAAATTGTATGTTTTTATGATAATATGGAATAGAAATAAAGTTATTGATAGCAAATCTTGAATGGTCCTTCAGTATGTTAATTTTTTTTCAACAAAAATGAAAAAATTATATGAAAATGATGATAGAATAGTAAAGATAAAATTATCCTAGAGAACATCCACACATATGTTATCTAATTAAATGTCATATACCAAGTTGGTGTTCTTATATCTACTAAGGTAAATTGAAAGCCAATATTAATTAATGTAAATTATTGCAGCATATATATTATAAAGCTAAAATAGGTCTTATACTGTCATGAGTATTTTTAATCATAAAAAGTACAAATAGACTTTTTGCCCTGAACATAGTGGTGCAAAATGTAAAATTAAAAAGGCAAGGTTATTAATAAAGTACCTCGGTAATAAATAGAAAATCTACTAATAATGGTCAATTGAGTCTATTTTCGAGTGTGCTTGCCTAAATATATATTTTGTTTTTATTTTGAATATAATGATTGTCTTTGACAAGGGTGCACAGCATCAAAAATGCATTAAGGTCCTAGTTAATTTTTTTTCTGCATATAAAGTTATTTTTAATTTAATGTTATTACTATAAGAAATGCTTATTATATTATGGTGAAAAATTAGGAGAATGGCATGATTTTTTAAAAAAGTTGCAGTAAACTTTGTTATAATGAATATTATGATTGGCTACAGAATGCCATTCATTATGCTATGTTGTAGCTGACATTAAAATACATGTATTTAACAATAATATATTCCAGCCATATCCAAAATAATCCATTTTAAAGCAAAAATAAAATAAAATAAAATGTAATTGTAAAAATAGATATAAAGTTAATTGCTTTGCATACTTTGACATATCCTTGTAAAAATTCATGGATTGTTGATTCCAGAATTTCTGCTTTCTGGCAAAATAATATTCAGCAGCAGCCCTATTTTGATTAACAGCCTCATCATGTTATGTAATGCTATGCAATCAGGTTCTTTTCCTAAATTCAGTGATTCATATTTTTTATTTATTAAATTACTTCACATATGTTCTAGATGTCTTAGCAAAAAATTCCTCAATAATTTTATCTTTTCACAAATGATTGGCCCATTGATATTGTGATTCCTATTTGCTTTTGATTACTTTAAATAAGTATAGATTTTTTATTTCATAATGTATAACATACTGATCAAGTCAAAGTTCTTTTTACTATATATCTGCTTATTAAATCATCATGTTTAAAAATGGCGTAGATTACTGATTTAACCATATAATGTATTTAAAATTTAAATAACTGGCTATTTTACAATCGATATTTGTATTGTATGAAAAGAATTAGAAAAGAATAAAGTTGAACAAATTGCAGATGAAAAACTACACAAATAAGATCATAAATCACAATGAAGGCTATCTGATGCTTTATTCAAATGCTGCAGCACTGAAAAATTCCACATGTAATGCCTACAACAGCTGTTAATAATTGTTATAATGTTTTCTATTTCATCCAATTAAAACATTCGTCAATTGAGCAGTTCCATGCTTAGCCCTTAGATTTCCATCTTTTTATCATAGTTTTGTTTTGAAAAAAAAAAAATTTTTTTAAATTAACAATAATCGACTTCCAAATTCAGCTTTTATGATTCATGGCTGAAATCAGTAAAGTACTAAGAGAATACTTTTAAAAAAAATGTGCATAGTTGGTAATAGTAGATAGAGGTGGAAATAGCTATATGAATTAAATTGATAATTAAATTTTAATACTTAAATTTTTATCATTTTACTATATTTTTGTTTTGAAGTAGATATATTTTTTATGTCAACATTAATCAGCTTTCAAATTTGCTTTTATCAATCATGGATAAAATTATTACAATATACGCATCTAGAAGAATACTTTTAAAAGAAAAATATGTACAACATTTTTACTGCCAGCGATAGAAAGAAAAAAGCTTACTAAATTAATATTGTTTTTAACAGTGAAGTTTATCTAAATTGATAACGTAAGTTTTTCACAACAAAGTTTATCTGTCATTCTGTTTCATGTTCATTGTATGCATTGACATTTATTGTATAAATCTTAATTTCACAAGATCAAAATATTTATTCTATTAGTTATTTGCTCTTTGAATTTTTGTTGTACCAGTCTTCATTGTAGGTATGCACAATTAGAATATAATATCTTCCTATTAAAATTATAACAATGGATAATTGCAAAAGTTTTTTGTTTTGGGGGTGATTTTTTATTGACTCATATGTACAATTTAATATTTAATAATACACTACTATACTTAATATTATTTTCCACTTTTTATTAATTATTGTAATATATATATATTTATCTTCATACTTTTATTTGCTACTTTAGTCATTAGGGTGCTGTATCTTATTTATTGTATTAGATAATATATTAACAACCAATATATTTTTAAAAAGTAAGGAATTGAGGCTATTTTCTTTGTTAGGAGAAATTTTGAAACCTTACATTAGTAAAAGTAAAAGGATTTGTAACATGCAAATACAATGATTACTGGTGATTTGGAGTAATTTGAGCTAAGAATGAGACAACTAAAATTGTAAAAATGAAATTCCCCATTCTAAATATTCTTTTATATACTCAAGAAACTTTGGTGATAAACTTGAAATGTCTTTGTCTCAATTTATGGTGAATACCAAGTTCCTCACTGGTTGCATGTATTACATTTTTAAAGTAGAAATTGATGCAACAACTTTAGTTCTAAATTATTTTGCAATGAACATTTGAGGTTGTTCACATCAAATAACTTGCGATTGTGCTGGCATACATAAAAATTTTACAATTATATTAGATATTTCTGTTAAAAATATATTTTTAAATAAGAGTTATATTTATAAAAATAAAAAAAAAAAGGAAATTATTATATAGATGTTATATTTCAATAATTTTTGATGTGTTTGCAAGTTCACTACCCCTCAGTTAACTTTTGCCATTCTAGCATAACAACATTGTTTTTTTAAGACAGAAGTCTTTTTTTTTCAAAACAACTGAAAAATGGAATTAAAATCTTAATTTGTTATTCACTTGTTTTGTTTTTCTACGTGTATAATATTTTTCAGAAATAATAAAAATATGATGCCAATATACATCCCCCTCTCCCCATTTCAAAATTTTTAAAATTTTGAAAAAATTCATGACCAAAAACTTTAGGAAACACCTTGAAAATAAAAACTATCAAAACCTTATAAAATAAAATAATTTGGTACTTTCTATTGTATTTTTTCTTAAGTCTACTTGAATAATTTCCTTAAGTACTTGCATATGAGTATAAAATTGAGATTTTCTGCAGATTTCAAACAGTTGTAACTGAAAGCTATATGAAATAAAAATTTTGTATTTTTTTTTTTTTTACTATTTCTGATGATACATATCGAAAATCAAATTTGGATAAAAGTGAAGGTGATTAGAAATGACACAATGAATTGCCTTTTTCTAGCTTTTTTTTTTTAAAAGCAGTGGTTTTCAGTTTTTTTTTTAATGAAGTAGATTTGTGTGTATTATAAATGAGCTAATATGAAAGCCTTTTAAAAACACTGTAACGTTGCTGCTTATTAAAAATATTTATACATGTTAATTCTAACTACTTTATAATCATCATTAGCTATCTATATCATCCATACACTTTTTTTTCCCTCCCAGCCTTTCAACACACTATTCTCTTTTTCAAATAATCATAATTATTCCTTTTATTTAATTATCAACTTTTTTTTTTAGTTCTAACTCTCTATCTTCTACTGCTCATCATACTTTTTTATTTTGTCTTAATCATATGACTAATCTGTTTTCCTTTTTGCTCTATAATTTTCTTAAATAATTTTTTTCTATCACATTCAGCATTACTAATCTTATTGTTCCAGCTTATATTTTTTATTTACATTTTTCTGCAATTTATATATTTTGTATTATGCTGACTTTTTATTCATGTAAGCTTTTTGATATCTTGTTAAAATAATTTTATCAGTAAAATTTGTTATCTATTACAGTTTATTTTTTGGTGATTTAAAACTATTTTAAATAATATTCCTACTTTTCATCCATGACCTTTTTTGCCCCCTTTTATAAAAATCCATTATACTGAAAGGGGGGAGGAGAGATTTCACAGCCTAAAGCTCTTGCTATCTTGTTGTCAATTTTTTTAAAAAGACTGAATTCTGCATTTTTACTAAGAAATATCTCTTTTATTTACTGCCAAATTTATTGTGTATTATTATGTGAATTTTGAGATTATATTAGGTTTCTTTTGTTCATTATTTGCAGCCTTTATAAAATTATTTTAAAATATAAATATATAGCAAGTTGTTTGTCTGGAAATACGATGAAGTAATTATGCAATAATGTGATGCATTCAAACAACAGCACTTAGTGACCAATGATTGTTACTATTGTTTGTTATACATATTAACACAATTTACTTTAGTTTCTCAATATTTAGAACTACATTATAAATATTACATTATCATTTATTTTGAAAATATGTGCACTCTTGAATTATTTATAAATTTGATTTCTTTTAATTTTAACAGGCTACAGGACATCTTCCTGATATGGCTACAGTCAAGGCAATCCAAAAAATAGCTTGGGCATCATCTACTGGATCAATGCATTTAGTGCATTCTTCTAATGAAGAAATACATAAAATGCATGAAAAGGTAATTAGTTTTTTTGTTTATTCTGTTTGATTGTTCACTTGATATTTAAATTTAGTTCTAATTATATTGTTGTTGTTTTTTAAATTTATTTTCTCTTTAAAGTCACCTATTAAACCTCCAGATACTGAAGATATCCATGTTTGTAAAGAATCTTTGGAAGTTTTAACAATATGCTTAGCTTTATGTCCACCCGCTTTAGAAGTTTTAATAAAAGATAAGGCTTGGCACTGCTTTATTATTGATTTACTGATTTTATGTAAAAACAGGTGATGTATACATTTTTTATTTTGAAATTTTTATGAACTTAATTTTTAATTAGCTTTATTAATTATTTGTTAATTTTAACAGCATGTTAAGAATTATTCTCTATATAGATGCTTAGAAAGTAATTGTGTTCATATCCATGATTTCAATATCCATGTTTTGAAAAATTACCCAGTCAAAATGACTTTTTTTTTTATGAATAAAAATAGACATCATTTTTGATTAAATCTAAAATAAGTATATGCTTAACTATATAGTCTTAATAGATTGTTTTAAATCCTAACTTTGAGTCTATTAATAGAAAATAGATGTATGTTGTGAATAGTGTGAATGACAAATAAGAATAATAAATCATATTGACATCAGAAAAGTAAATAGAAATAAAAAATAAGGAATTTATTCAATTCACTGCTGAAAATATTATTGTGATTTTTTTTTTTATGCATCTATGGAAGATATAATTTTCACAATAACTGAATATTGCAAATTCCAATTTAGGAGATAAATTTACCATTAATAGCTTTATATTCTTCAATTTTATTGTAATATCCAAACATTCATTATGTATTAATTGATATTGTTCTGGATTTATGTCTAATTTCATCTGCATCTGTCAGTGGCTGTCTTAAATTGGTTATTCTTAATCTATTGATGAGACTATAGTAATGTTTAAAAAGTTCCAAAATCATTTGGCTTTACTGTAGGATCTGGGGAAAAAACTTTGTTTGGAAATTTACAAGTAGTTCCGTTTTTAATGCCATAGTTCTTAGTTTATTTGGGGAAAAAATATTTGTTAAATTTCCAAAAAAGTAATCTTGATTTTTGTCTTCAAGTTTGATTTATTTAACAGCTTTATTTTTTTTGTGTGTGTGAGGCAGTTTCTAATACCTAGTATATGAGTATTGAAAGAACCAAATTGCCACAGTTGATTACACTTGAATATCCAGCAATACTGCTCTTGGTAATATTCAAAAGTTTAATATGAGCGGTTTTTTCTTTTATATGGGCACAATAATGGAGTTGTCAGAAATACTTGCATTATAATGCCTTATAGTATCGGCCAGTTTTCCCGGGAAATTATTTTAGATCTAACTTTAAATAGATAAGAAAAATAACAGTCCAAGATTTTTCTTAACTAGCGTGGAATATGATTGTGTTTTAGGCTATTTTTGCAAAAGATTATATTCGAGATTACAAAATTTTTCCTTAATATTTAAATAAAAAGTTGAAGACATTATTCATGTTGTATTAGGAATGAGAGCCCACTTTTTGAAAAAGATTTTCAAATTTTTTATATTCTTATAAAGAGATTTTTTTATTGCTGGAAAAATCTCTCTTGTGAAGTCAAATTAATATCATCAGCATAAATGAATTTTTTTTGGATTCCGTTTCTGTGATGGAATAGAGCTCTGTAAAAGTTCTTTATTTACTATGATTATCATTTAAATTTTTATATTATAGAGCTTTTTGTCATGTAAATTAAGGGGCTTTTTTTAAAAGTATTTAGTAAAGATAGAAGTATTTAGTAAAGGTAGTACCAATGTTTTTTTATATTGATTTTCAGTATGAGTTATTGAAGATAGAATTTGTTCATGACACTTTCTTTCTGGCTTAACTCTAACCTACTTTGTAGATAGATAGCTCAGACAAAATTCTTAATAATATAATTCTTTCAAACAGCTTATAAGGTAAACATGATGATAATAATCATTTTCGCAGTAGTATTTTGGATCATTGTTACATTTATTTTGCTTTTATGCCAAATTTTTGAAATATGTTTTCAATAAATAATGTTGCTGGATAGTTTTTACAAACTACATTTGGTTTTAGATCATATAATTTTTTTTATAGAAATCTTGAAGTATGCTGTTGCTGGAGTAAGACAATTTCATGTTCACCAATATTGGTTTGACATTGCAAAGGCGAATCTTGAAATTCTACTGTAACAATTTTTTTTTCTCATTCATTCAATCTTGGAAGTATAGGCAATCTTATTAGCATAATCAGTTGTAATTATTTTAGATGTGCTTGTATTATACCAAGCTTACATAAAATGATTAGCATTCACTCATAATTAAAGGTTTGGTTTTTCAAAATCTCTTTTTTCATTTTTTAAAAATCTTATCCAATGTTTTTATAAATTGTCAGCACTCTCGATATTGATAGCCAAATATTGGCTATAAAAAGCACGGCTTGTTTTATTACAGTCTGGAATAAATTTCTTATGATATTCTTGAAGTGTGAATCCTTTAACAGATATTGTTATGAGTTTTTTTAAACCTATTATAGCAAGAGAGAATTATCCGATATACCGATTCTAATTAGTGTTCTGTAAATTCCACGAGACAAGTTAAACTGGTATTTTGGTATTATTTCTGTTATGACTTATTACTTTGGTGACATATTATTCTAAGTTTGTGATATGTTTAATAGTATATACAAGCGCTTTAACATGCTGGGTGAAAAAGCTGTTTAGTTAATGGTAAGAAAACACCTCTAAGAAATGTGTGGACAAACTTAATTGATAAAATTTGTATGCAGATCCTATGGAGGTGTTATTTTAAAGATATCACAAACGTATAATAATATGTCACCAGGAGTAATATATCATAAGTTCACATCTAAAAAAAAGTAATGGAGTGATATATTCAATATAAAAAAAGGAAAAAAAAACCCCACATATGATACTAAATAAAAACAGATAGTTATGACTTTTTAATATGACATTTTTTGTGAATTTTTATTATGACCCTTTGTGTTGTTAAAGCCATCCTTCTCCCTCCAGGCATAATGTGGCAGCACATGTAATACCAAACTTCATATCAAAAAAAAGTACATCTTGGAGAAATATGAAAAAGAACTCTGAAACGTTTTTTAAATGACGAGCTGTAATAAAGTTTTAGCTGTAAGTTTAACATATTTAAAAAAAAATTTTTTAAAAAAACAAAACATAAATTTTAGCAAAAAAAAAAAAAGATTAAAAACACAAATATATAAAGTTTTAGCTGTAAATATAAAACCGTATTACTTACAAATGATGCAAGAGATGTATTATATTGTGGAGGATAAAAAAAGGCACTGTGACGGACTGAACCATTTAATGTCTTTTATAATGGAAAGGAAAGGTTGAGTTTATTTGACATGGATTAGTCACGTGAGGATTCTTGGTTGCATGACACAGAAACATTGAATAAATATTTCTGGATAAAAACGTCACCGGAATAATACATCATAGCAGGAATAATACCAAAATACCTTTCAATTTGCAATTAGAAGAATATTAATTCAAAGACTGATTATGATTAGACTTCAGCTAGAGGGGAAATAATTCAGTATTAATTAATTAATGATAAATCTTTTTTTTTTTTTTGTCAAAACATAAATCATGGGTTGTCTATTTTCTGTGTGTACAGAATATTCTTTTTGTGTATCTTATTATAGAAAAAATACTATTTATTGATAATATTCTCAATATTGAGATATGATCGCTCAT
Organism: Epiperipatus broadwayi; assembly: GCA_028023455.1. Classification (NCBI taxonomy): domain Eukaryota; kingdom Metazoa; phylum Onychophora; class Udeonychophora; order Euonychophora; family Peripatidae; genus Epiperipatus; species Epiperipatus broadwayi. The sequence continues at coordinate 322,118 of JAQFVV010000365.1, forward strand.
CCCCTTTATACTGAAGCGCTAATATACACTTTTAAAATTAATCTGTATTCTATATTGAAGATCAATGGGTTTTTTTTTAAAAATTAAAACATGCCAAGTATACTTCTCTATTTAACCACTTTTAACTTACTACTTCTATATTTAAATGTTTTATGAGAAATTGTACATTTCTAATTCATAGTCCTAAAAATTGCCTTTGTATTTTTTTTTTTTTTTTTAGCTTTTTAATAGTTTTTGAATTGGTACTTTATAATTATAATTCGGGTTTATTGTAGCTTATATTGCAATTGTTTTTTGATATACTTTTATGTTTTACATCATAGTTATATAGGATTATTTTTAAAAATTAAATTATGATTCTGATCAAATTGGATTCGCCATACACTTGTATAACAGGCCAGCGGCATTAATATTATATGATAAAACATTTTTTTCAACTTGAAATAAATATTGAGATTATTGAATAGTGAGGGATAATAATTGATAGTCTACCACAGCTGAGTTGAAACTATGACTTGAAAACTTTCTTTAAACCAGTGTTATTCAAACATTTTAGCAGTACAACCTCACATGGGACATCGAGGTAATATGCCGCCCCAAAATTTAAAAAATCAATAATCTAATTCTAATTGTTCAAAAACTAGGACCAGGTAATATTAAAAATTAGGAAGATGTTAATTTATTTTTTATTTCATACAAAATAAACATAAGTGTCAATACAAGTACAATAAACTGAAAATCAACACTATAGTTATCAAAATATTAGATTGAAAAATCAACTAGTATTAATCATTTATAACTAGTTAAATTAAAATATGGCGTATAACACGTAGGAGCTTAAAAAAATTCAGTTTAAAAAAACTACAAAAGGAAAATATTTAATGAGATCTATGGGCCTGTTTTTTGTTTACAAGTAGTGATATTTCTGGCTCTATTTTGCTCAATTTGAGTCTTAAAGGTGGCTCTATTGCTAATTTGTTTTGGTATTTAGATTTTAGGTAGAGAAATTGGGAAAATTCCATCTCGCATATATAAAATGAGGCAAATGGTAATAATACCTTTAGACCTGCATCAGACAGTTCTGTATATTCATTTCGAACTTTAAGCCAAAAATTACTCAATTCAAGCTCTTTGCAAACAAATTTTAATTCTGCATCAGACGATAACTCAGTTTTTCGCTTAAATAAAATTATAAATTTTTGGGTAATACACACTGAAAGGGATTTCGAATCCATTCAGAGTCAGAAAAATCTTCCGGAAAATAAATATTAAATTGATATTTAAGATCTGTCAAGTGAGTTGTTATATCTTTAATAACTGATTGAATAACTTTTAGTTTGTTTTCTATGACAACACTTTCTAAAGTAGGAAATGCTGCAAAATTTATCTCCTTGCAGTACGAGCACCACAAATCTATTTTCTTTGTAAAGGCTTTGATTTTATCATTGGCCATAAATATATTTAATTGTTCACCTTGAAGACTTAAATTCAACTCGTTCAATTTGAGAAAAATATCACTTAAGTAAGCTATCCATTCTTCATCAGTTAAAAAGTGTATACATTTTTTATCTTTTTTATTGTCATTTAAAAACGCAAACACCTTATCTTTAAGTTCAAATAGTCTCGTTAGGACCCTACCCCTCGAAAGCCAATGCACCTCTTTATGTAAAAGAAGCTGCTAATGTTCACTGCCCATTTCTCTGCATCTATGCAAAAAAATTCGTGAGTTCAGAGGACACGCCTTTATAACATTTATTATTTTAACTCCAGTATCTAAGACAAACTAAGTTCGGTGGCATGTTTTTTGATACAAGCACTTCTCTATGAATCATACAGTGAACCCATGTTACATTAGGTGTGACTTCTTTGATTCGGGATAGAAGTCCACAGTGTTTTTCAATCATTGCACGAGCTCCATCACTGCACACCTCCACACAATTTTCCCCAAGAAATATTGTTTCCTGTGATGTAAGAATTTACCACTTTAAATATTTCTTCTCCTGTATTCCTTTGTAGTTCCTTGCAAAAAAGAAAGGTTTCTTCAACTTCATTTTTGTATTCATATTTTGCAAAACAAATTAGTTGTGCAGCGTTTTAGCAATTGGTGGATTCATCCAACTGAAGACAGAAAAATTAACTTTTTTGAATTTTTGATTATAAGTTCACTCTCCACATTATCCGCCATTTCGACTATTCTGCAACCAATTGTTGTATCAGAGAGTGGTATTTGATATATCTGTTGCTTTTCCTTCTCGCCAAACATAATGCCTACTATATCTTGAGCTGCTGGAACAATTAACTCTTCAGCAATTGTGTACGGCTTGCCAGATTTAGCTATACGATAGCTTACTCGGTAAGAAGCTTCCAATGCTTTTTTGTTAATATCAGTAAAAGTATACATAAAGTTTTGCTTACATGTCATATGCCCTATTTTTTTCTGAAAAAATTCAATGGTTTTATCTTTGGATTTTAGATGTTTGGCGTGTAGGTGCCTCTGCAGTTTATTTGGTTTCAGTGCATACAAAACTATATTTTATAAACTCATTGTCAAACTTACGAACTCGTTTATTTGCTTTTACTTTTTTATGTCTCGACTATATAGAAGCAGAAATTTCCACACTTATTTGGTCAGTGTCGGAAGTTAAAACAGCCAAAATCAAAGCGCTCTTCTCATCATTTGTTTCTTCATTGTCTGTTTTTTCAATTATCCTACCAGTTTTTAGCCACTTATCCATGAGGGTTCATAAAATTTATAACTCTAAAAGCAGTCTGTTTATCACAAATACTAAAATAAAAAAGAAATTTTACACTGAAATAATAATTAAACTCACAAATGTGCCACAATGACAATGTAAATAGAATATGCACTGTCATTACTTGTTTGCCAAGTCATGTGCTTTGCCGAAAGCAATGTTTTACGACATCATCCGAGACATATCCGAACCTCTATCTCTTTGAAATCGTTGTTTTTAAAATAGAGTAGTCTTTTAGAATTTAATGAAATTTTACGTTTTAAAAATTAATATTTTCTTTCAAAATTTTTTGTCAATAATGTATTTGTAATCAATTAAATTTATTTACAATTTTTCATCCATCTTGCAATCCCAAGGTAAAGATTGAATACCATTTCTCTAAGCCATTATTTTATTTTTAGTTTTTTATTACTTGTTGAATTACTTTTGTGATTATAATTCCCATTATGCTGCACTCTTAATGCTTATTATATCTTATTATTTAAATATTAGTATAGTATATATACTTAAATAGATGTAATTAGAGGGGATTTGAATCCATATTTTCAAACTTTTTAGTCATCCATTCCATCTTTTACAACTGATGCACATGGCCACATACATATGAAAAAGATAAATGATCTCCAATATATATATTTTATGAGGAAGATTGAAGCCTGCCCATTAATGTTTGAAGATCTATCTTAATATAAACTGAGCATTGATTATACACCTGGGTCTCTTTTTGTGTGGATTTTTTTAATGCGATTCATGTTTCTTCTTAATATCTTTTTATGCGGTTTTCTTTTATGCGATAAAAAAGTTCATATTTCATTTAAAATCGGAATTTCTCCGTTTTATATACACACATTAAATTTTACATACTTTAAATGTCTGTTGGGAAAAGGTTTGGCAATAAATTTAGATACTGTAGATTTAGAAAAAGATAATAAAACGGAAGTGGAACCTGTTCGTTTCACAGCAAAAATGATTCAAGAAAGTCTTCAACTTTCTAATCAATTGGAAAATCATTTTCTTTTTTAATGACACGAGTTATGAATGAGCTCTTAAATTCCAACGGGAACTAAATAGTTGTGTGTCGGTGTTATATATATGTATGTTTATATTTTTTTTTATACACATATATACATGGAGAAACTTGGAAAAAAGTTACAAGTAAAAATATTTAATTTCTACTTAAAAAGAATGTATCTTTATAAAATGTGTATGTTTATATTTTCTTTTATACACATATATACATGGATAAACTTTTAGACAGAAAAAAATTACAGGTAAAAATATTTAAGAACTTTTAATTTCTACTTAAAAAGAGTGTATTTTTAAAATGTGTATGTTTATATTTTCTTTTATACACATATATACATGGAGAAACTTTTAGACAGAAAAAAGTTACAAGTAAAAATATTTAAGAACTTTTTTCTGTCTAAAAGTTTCTCCATGCATATATGTGTATAAAAGAAAATTTATCTGTTAGTCATTATTAACACACTCGTGGAAGCGAGTTATATATATATATAGTTGCACTCATGGAAGTGCATTCTCTAACAGCTAGACATAGCAGTCTGTATATCGCGAGCTTCATAAACAATTAGTAAAATCATTGTCTCAAAGATTAATTACCGATTACATTGGCGACAGAAAGCCTTTAACACTGCATGAGACTTAAGTTGGTGCTAATTGTATTTCCTCTTGTGACGAATCTGATTTCTTACCAGTTCACAAACAAAGCACATATTGTTAAGTAGCAATAATGATTAAAATATGTATGAAGAAATGTAAAATAAATTACACATAAAAACATATTGTTTTGAATATAATTAAATAGTTAATAAAAAAAGTAAAAAAAGTTTGTCTTGTATCAATTTTTTTCAAATATTTGAACTTTTTTATTAGTTAACCTTTATTTTCTTATTTTTTTTAATGTGAATTTTAAAGTAATTTTACCTTGTTGCTTTGGATTTATGCGAATTTCTAAAATTATAGAACATATCCCACATTTTTCAATGTAAGTTAAGTCTTTTTGTGCGATTTTTTTAATGCGGGTTTTTTGTGGAACCTATCTGCCGCATAAAAAGAGACTCAGGTGTATATATACGTGGGAGTTGGTGATCTGGACCAACTGATGAGTGCTGTTTCAGCATGAAATACTTTTATTGGAGATCATTTATCTTTTTTACATGTATGTGGTCCATGTGTGTTGGCTGTATAAGATGAAATGGATAACTGAAGGGAACTTGAAAGTCTGGATTCAAATCCCCTCCAATTATATCTTATGTATATTTTAAGAACTATGATTCGTGTTCTAATTTGAGACATATAATTCGAAAAAATTATAATCAGAAAATCTAAATAGTCTATCATTATTAAAGTTTAGCATTTATTTAAAGCAAGAGTTAGAAACCGATATTAAAAGGAGGCCCTTGGATAGTGATATGGTAGAATAGTGTTTTATTATCCAATATATCAGCTATTACTAATCAAAAATTTACATTCTACAATTTTTTTTTTTTTTTTAAAAAAAACTTTTTTTCCATTGATAAGATAATATATATTACTTATAATACTTCATTCATATACACTTTAATGCAAATGTTTCAAGAAATACTTGATTTACATAAAATTGTATTAAAAATTTGATTTGTTTATTTACTGTGCCCATTTTTAATGTTTAATTTTTATGACAATTTTAGATCTGTCAGAGTAACAGCTGCTGAACAGTTCCTGCTAATGGCTACTAAATGCTCGTCAGGTCATCAGCCACTCATCTTCTTCATTACTCTGCTCTTTACAGTTTTGCCTGTGAGTTTATGTGAATATATGGATGAGTAGATTTTTTTTTTTAAAACAATTAGAAAGATTTGTTTAGTTAATTTTTTTTTTTTCTTGTTGCTGAAATCTTTTTTCATTTTTTAAAGAATGCATAGTCAATCAATTATTTGTTAAAACATTTAGCTATAATACTTTAAAAGATTTAATATATTAGCAGTTTTTATGTTATTTTAAATAGTTTCTTATTTTAAATTTTCATGTTTTTTTTTTTTTGTATTTCATTCATAACTATTTTGAAACTTGATTTTTTAAAGTTGTATATATAGTTACTCTTTGGCACTGACTAAATTCTGTAATTCTTTTTTTTATTTAACATATATTTAACACACACACTTCATTTTATTCTTTTATTAATTGAACCAGAGCAGATTTACTGTTTATTAAAAAATTAGTAGTAGCATTTTACTACGGATTCTGTGGTTTCTACTTAAAAGTTTTATTTTACTCACACTTAATTCTGAAATCATATTTATTAGAATGTTATAAAAGAGTTGCCAAAAGTGTTCATAATAAAATATTGTTTATGAGGGAAAATTCAAATTCTGTTTTCCCCCCATTAAATACATCCATAACTATTTCATAAAATAAATAATTATTAATACTTTTTTAGAATACTGTGTTTATGTTCCTTTTTTCCAGATTTTTTAACAACAGGTTTTTTTTTAAAGAGTGGGCATTTCAGTTATTTATTAACAATTTATCATTTTACATATATAGAACATATATATACATTGAATATTTTTTTTAGTTGTAAACCCTTTATATATATAAAATTTAATTCTGACAAAAAATTTTCTCATGGAATGTGTGAATGTTTGCAAAATTAAGATTGTGTATTTTTTTTAAAAAAACTTTTTATACTCTATGATTTATATCTGTTACTTTATAGATATTATTGTATATTTCAGGCATCTAATTTTTTTTTTAAACTAAATATTTAACAAACAAATCAATAACTGACATTGAGCTGAAGAAGAATGCTAGAAAGTAAATGTCCGGATAAGACAGAATAGCTATGCGGTAATAATGATTTAAAAGACCTTACACAGACTACTATATCATTCAAATAGATTTTTAATTAGCTTTGAATATATGTAAACTATTTTTGTATTTCAGCAAAGTTATTTTTTTTCAATGCATTTGTAATTACTTGATGAATAGATAAAATTGCCTTCAAATATTAATTAAGAGTACTGTATTTTTTTTCAAATTGAAAAAAAAGGCTTATCTCAAGTACTTCTCTTTGGTTATTGTTAATACAATCTGCATTAGCCCATTAATTTTTTAAAAGAAAATAAGTAACTCATAGCCCCTACAGATGAGATGCTATATCACATCCATTGCAAAAGTTGAGGTAATGATCATAATCTTTCAAAATTTATTAAACTTTTTTTGTATCATTAATATACTTGAAGAAAAGCAAAGAACTGATGCATCAATTACAACAAGAAATATGTAGCTTTAAAGCTAACAGTGAATTTAGTATTTCCTCTGTTTTTTTGTTGTTGGTGTGTTTTTTTTTTTTTTGACATTATCATATCTTTTTGCAGTATAGTATTGAATAAAGACTTAAACATGTAGTTTTCTAATAAAATTGTTTTTATAAAACTTCCAAATAATAAATACTGTGCCGGTCAAAACATGTTTATCCATCTAACACGAGCTGGAATTCACAAAATGTACTTGAAACCCAGTCAAGCCTGAGATTTAGGTCAGGGACCAGCCTGGATTCGAACCCACTCTCCAAGCACCATATCTAACACCTAATGGATAACATAACAATGATGGCACGCAAGAATTAATTCTTAATCCGGCTCGCCAGCAAATCGGAGAAAACAATAAGATTCATGGACTTAAACATATATATAAACAACTTGATACTAGAGACATTCCAAAGATAAAATCTAATATATTAATTAAATAGGGGCTTTACTAATGAATAGTTATGGTCAATTAGTGAATTGGATTGATTTAATAATGAGTCAGAAACTAATATATAATGAATTATTAAATATATTTATTGACAATTTCATATGTATCTTGATATAACATTATTTAGCACGCAGGCATTTTATTTATCAAGTAACATTACTCTAGACCATCTAAACAATAATTGATACGTTGGCAAAATAGGTTTGTTGCTATTAATGAAGCTAAATATTATGCTATATAATTAATCACTACATTCCACTTATTAGTTATGCCGTTTCATAATCAGTTCAAGTGGCCATTATACATGAAATCAAACCAAGTCTGGAGTGAAATTTTATAATACATGTGATTATAATAAATTTTTATATTAAATATGGGCATATAAAGCATCCCAGATAGCTTTAGATCGAACGGGTTTTCGAGAATGCTTCGTATCAACGCCGAAGATTGCATATTATGGAGGTAGAGTTGGCTATAGAGATTTTACCAATACGCTAGGCACAAGTAAAATATAATATTAAAATTGCTCTGCGGATGGAAGAATAGTTTTTAGGGTTTTTGTGACCATCACCGGTTTACCCAATGACCGATCGTCGTGCTGCTAAAAGGGAACCTTTATTTGGTTCATAAAAGGCGGGGGACTTACGTGCTAATCTGGCCCTTAGCTCAGTATTAACTACTGCACTACCCATAAAAGAAGAAGATGGGCTGGACTTACCGTGGCTCCATCTTATATATATATAAAAAAAACAGCATAACGATAAAATATTAATAAATTCCACATCCTCCAAGCCGAAGTATATTATAAATTAAATATTATATATTAAAGAACACTAGATTATCAGCTTCATCAAACGAGCCAACTCTTCTGTAGCATGAGAAATATGATATGCTACTGACGGGAATATATATAGACAAACTTTACTTTATCCCGTTCGATCTCTTTAGTTATCTATAACTACTAAACTTTTAAAGGGGGGAAGTATATTTAAGGGACTTACGAATACTTTAATAAGAAAAATATACTTATGATTACACTCCAGGCTAGTTTAATTTTTAGTAATATAATAATTAACGGTTGCAAATTTGGATTTATAAGCCACATTTTATATTTATATTAATTAATTTACAAATGCCAAAATAATAACGAGCACAGAGAGTCACCATTATTTATGAATTAGGGTTTCGAAACGGAGCGCTAAATGACGCTATAATAAATAATATGAAGATTTTAAATTATATCTTTAGAAAAACATATTCTGTAAATAAATGCACGCCGTTTCGAAACATAGACATAATTAATAATTATTAAAATAAGCAAAAGAAAGGTAAATATAACCGCAGTGATTAAATCATATAGCAAAAACATTGAATTAATAAAGAAAAATTTGCAAAAGTATTACATTTTATCAAATTCAAATACTATTTAGAAAACAATTTAGAAAGAGTTTACAATATTGAATTAATAAAGAAATTAGCAAAAGTATTTCATTTTATAGAATTGAAATATTATTTTGAAAACAATTTAGAAAGAGTTTACAATAATATAGTTAGCTAACCTGTATTTTAAAGAAATAATGATCATTTTTTAGTGTAGCCAGAGCTCTGCGATTTTAATCACATTAAAACAGTTCTCCTGTAGTTGAAGTGGAGATACTTGAGCTGGCATGAAGGCGAGTTCTTTGGCGGCTTATGGCATCTTCAATTTAGTTGGGAGACGATTTAAAATGGTGTTTCTGTAGCTGGACGGAAATTTGAATGAAGGCAAGTCCCTTTTTTAGCGGCTTACGGCATCTTTTATTTGGTATAAGCTTGGTGTTGTTGCTTCGGCATTGGAGGGATTGAACTTCGGCATTCCATCACGGGAAAATGCAGCAAATTCTTGCCTGACTAGCAGGCCATAGTTAAATTAACAAATTTTTAGCTTTTCGTCTACAGCTCTTCAAACGCAAGATGGAGTATATCTTCCTGCTTAAAATACGGCCTATTTATATGTTTCACCAAGCCTTAACACCTTTTTGGAATTTCGTTTGCCTCAGGACCAATTGACTTTTAATTAAACAAAATCATACAATGTAATTTCTACAACAGATAACGTCTCTGGGGTGTTATATTTAATTTACTTAAAAAATTATTAAAATATATAAATCATATAATTTGATTCAGATTTCACTAATTAAATTTCTTTTTAGGTGTTATAGAATGTTAAAGCTTAGCAGAAGTCATGGTATTCTGATTTAATGATAAAGTCTTTTTTTGAAACAAAATCAATCAGTAAACTAGATTTTACTTTTACCCTGGGTGCGGTCACTAATTGATTTCTTGTTTACACAAAATTCTCATTTTTAATTATAAATGGATGATTTTTATTTTAACTTTTAACATATTTTCTTTATATTGTTTATTTAAAAATAAAACAGATTTGACAGATCTTATAAAAAAAATACTTTAGTTTCAGCTATATCTATAAAACATTAAATCAGAAAACCGTTAAATATATTTTAAAAAGAAAACATTTTAAATTATTTTTATTTAATCTTAAATAAATATATATATAAATCATTATGCCGTTATTCCAAGGTTTAAATTATCCATCCACATACGAATATATTAGCGAATATAATTAAAAATTGACTGAAAATTAATAAAACATTTTATGAAGAATTATGAGGATTTCTACGCTATAATTTTATCAAACCTGTCTAATTATAGCATACTTTCGTATGTAAATGGATGATGCCATTCAAGCGGCCATGATAGCAAAGTTTTACCGCTCGACTTATATATAACATTTTTACCTTTAAGATAGGTTCGAAACTAGTTCAGACGAGTAGGTCATTAGGTTGATGGTGAAACGGAAAGAGATTGGAAGGTTTCCATTTCAATACAAATGTGTTCACCTCATTCATACCTTATATGAAACAAAACAAAAAATATTTTAATGCTATTATCATGTAAGTTTTGAATTACATTGCCCTTCAGTTAAATTTAATATAAAATTAATAACTTTATAAAAAAATATATTTAAAGATATTTCGTAATTATATTGTTTACCACATTTCTTACATGACTTTTTGCTGCCTACTTAAAAGCTAAAATGTTTGATTTATTTGTGCATTAGTAATTTTTCAATGTTACTGAGGTTGTACTTTACTGGACATGTATATTATTCTGGAATATTGTTGTGTTTATGAATACCTCTACTTATATTTTTTAAATCTATATGAATTTTATTGTTTTGGTTCATTGCAATTTTTATCAGACTTACTCATGATCAAAATTTTCTCATGATTTCATGAATCTCCTGATTGTTTTTGAAATTTTTTTTCATTTCTAATGTCTTTGAAAACATTATAATATTGCTTCTTGTTTTTTTAGATGATCTTTGGAAATTCTTTTTTTTAAAAATTCTCTTAAAGGTACTTTGTCCTTTTAAAATCCATTGGGATTTTCATTTTCTACAATTTTTTGTTTGTTTTGTATTCATTTTTAAATCAAGTTTACAATTATATATATTCAAAACTTCATATTGATTTGTGATGCATATTCTTAAAAGTAATAGGTACATTCTCTAGATTATACTAAGAATATTGAACAAATTTGTGATTCTTTTTTAAGCTTCACCAAAGATTTGTAAAAGTAATTGTTATCTATTCTATAATGTGTCTGACTGTTAAAAATGTCATCAATTGGTTTTCTGTGATTCCCATCCAGATATGTCCATGTAGATAATTTGTACTCTGGTTGCTTACAAAAAATGTATCAACTATATTGAATTATTTACAAAACATTCCCCCTGCTTTATTTTATCACATACATCCATATTGACAAAAAAAGCCATTTGTTTTTCTATTTCCATTACAGTCATCAATCTAAAAATATGTATTCATTCAAATTTTGTAAATTTCTTTCTACACTTGATCTTTTTTTTTTTCATTTGTTTGAGGTTTGGAATGTAGAATTGTATTATAATAATGTTGAATGAGTGTACTATGAATTTATATTAATTTAAATTAATTATTTTTAGGATTAGATATCATCCCAGCACTATTTTTCTTGATGAAAATTACATCATTTCTTTTTTAGTTGTCCTTAGTATAAATAATAGAAAGCGTATTATACTGATCAAAAATATCCCAGTCCAATTTAATTTGCTAACTTCTAATATGTTATTGTGTAAGCTATCAGTTTTTATCATTACTACATCCAAATTTTCCTTCGTTCATAATCGGCTCATTTCAGATTCCAATGACAAATTTTTTGCGGATTTGGAATTTTTTCTTATCTGGAATCAAGCCACATCATACTAGCCAGCAGTGCTGGTAAATGTTCATTGCTCTTTTACATTGGGTCAAGTGATTTTAGACCTGAGGATTATATCAGTATTAAAACATCATTCTGTTTTGTCTTTTATGATTTTCAATGTGTATACATTAGTTATGATTTTTTTCTCATAAATGCAAATATTGGTGATGAAATATTAAGAAACAAAGAGAAGAATGTAAAACAAAATAGAAGAAAAAGTTATAGATCTTTTTAATGAATATTTTTAGGTGTAATGTGAAACTATATATATTTCAGTGTAAGATCAGGAATATAATCAAAAAATCAAAATGAGTGTTAAGTTATAGTACTTTTGATTTGTTAAACTGTACTCATTACTTGCAAGTCTGTGAGGTTGATATTAATCACTTAATGTTGAAAGTAAATATTTTAAAAGTTTGCCTTACTATGGTAGTTGATTGATTTCAATAATAGGTAATGAAAAAAGTTTAAACAAAATGCATGTTATTTGTATAATACTTGATTTTTACATTCTAAACACTAACTCGAATATTTATCTATAAAGCAAAACATGAATGCTAAAAAAATTTAGAAGTAATTGTAATAAAAAAAAAAGTATTATATAAATTTAAATAACTTTTAATTTATTTTGCATTTATATAGACAATTCTTTAGCATTTTGTGTTGTAAGTACTTTTGAATTTTTCTGAATACTTTTTTTTTTCATTTTTATTATATTTATTCAAAAAGATGGGTGAATTATAATTAGGTTCAATGCATTAAATTTGATTTGGTAAAATGAATTGGTTCAGTTTTTATTAATTATATGGATGTAAATTGTATCATTTTTGCAAATAATTTAATTGTTTCAAGTTGATTTTGACGGTTAAAAATTATATCCATTAGATTTTTTTAACAGATTTTATGAATATCATTTTTTGTAATATTTTCAGTTAGTTGTCTTAAATTTTTTTTTTTTCAAAATTATTTTGCACTGAAACTGCTAATTTTATTATATCTTTATTTAATACTTTTTATTTATTTCACATTATTTAAAATTTTATCCTGCTTGTTTTTAATGCAGTGATAGAATATAGATTTTAGAAGTCAAGATCCATATCTCTGTCATGGCATGAGCTAGAACTTTTTATGAATTTTAAGAATAATAAATTATCAATTATTTAATTTTAATTATAGTTTTTTTTTTTTTACTGTATTTTAGTCTACAGCTAAAGAACATGCTAAGAATTCTCATGAATATTTCCACCTATTATCTAGGTAAATCTTTATTTTTTTTTGCTATTACAGTTCATATAATGTGTATAATTATATATTCTTCTGTTTTTATATTACTTCTTAGTTTGTAGTAAGTTAACTGTTAAAATGTTTGGATTTTTTAATTTTTTTTGTTTTGACAAATATATTTATCACATATTTAATGTGTGGAGTTATCCACTTATAATTACTTAATTAGAAAGCACTCAATCTAGAACAACAGCAATGAAAACCAACTGCTTCAGGCCAAAACTGTCAGGCTGATTGCATTCAAAAGGAGGATCGGTTATTTTCTCTTAGCGTGTTGAAACCGCTTGAGGGCGTAATTTCTATGTAAACGAACAGAATTATAATGTTACCGGACTGTTGTTCTTTTTTTTTTCAACTTTATAGTGCTTTTTTTGATTTACAATAAATTCATAAATAATGAAATTTATCTAAAATAAATAAAAAATAAATTGGATAAATCTTTTTTTTTTTAAATTTTTATTTTTCTAAAATGAAATTTGTAATTTTAATAAAAATAAAAACAATATCGTGGCGACACGCAAATCAAATTTTAACATGAAGAAAAATAAATAATTTATCCAAAACAAAAACATCGTGACCATGCTAATAAAATTGTTAATTTTAACAGGAATAAAAAAAAATAATTTCCCCAAAACAACATCGTGGCCACGCAAATATAATTTGTAATTTTAATAAGAATAAAAAGGAAGAATTTATTCAAAACAACATCGTGGCCAAAAATAAAGCCGGTATTTTCGATTAATCTCGCGATTTATCTCATGCAAACGTGAATTTTAGTGTGATTTCGTAAAAATCACGCTTACACCTCCGTTTTGACAATTGATTAAAGTGTCACCCTTGTCTAGAGAAGCGGGGCAAAGTTTCCACAATTTTTATTACCTCATAATACATCATTGGATTTGGAAAATAATGACTTGGGCATGCGAATTTGAAGACTTTTGACAGTCTCAATTACAGACACCCTCACAAAATACCGTAGCAAAATTTAAAATGGGATTGTTCGTAGAAATTGCATATCACAAAGTTTACCATAAGCGGCAGCAATTGCTGCGGCAGAATAAACATCCTACTTCTGTGCTGTAAATACCTGTATCCGAAATGTTAATAATGGGATTGTTCGTATAAACGGCGGCAGAATAATACATCCTATTTCTGCGCTGTAGCATAGAAATAGATACCATGGCTAAATTTAAAATGGGATTGTTCGTATAAATTGCGTAACACAAAGTTCACGTAATTGGCGGCATCCTCTGTGGCAGAATAAACGTCCTATTTCTGTGCTGTAGCATAAAAATAGGCACCGCAAACAAGTAAACGGACTATTTCTATGCTTAATCATTGGAATAGAACGTTATATAGCGGCGTGGCCGTAAACGGCATATTTCTGTGCATTTGCATAGAAATTACGCCCTCAAGTGGTTTCAACATGCTAAGAGAAAACAACCAGAGGATCCTCTTGAAAATCACTCTGGATCTAATATAAAGATCAAAGGAATGCAGTTTACATTTATAGTTGTAAGAAATCAAAGTATAGCAAACTCTTCAATTTTCTTACTTGGTAGGGGTTTATTTTAATAAGTAAGAAAATTAAAAAGTTGTTTTCTTACACCTATAAATGTAAACTGGAGTGCTTTGATCTTTATATTAGATCTAGAATGGCTTTCAAAAGAGGTCCTCCTTTTGAATGGAATCAGCATGACAGTTCCACTTTAAATCTTGGCCTGGGTCAGTTGGCTTTTATTAGCTGCTCTTCTAGTTTGAGTCCTTTCTAATTGAGCAATTATAAATGAATAACTCCACATTAAATATTTCTAAAAATATCCATTTAAAATATTATATATTGTAATGGAACGTCCTATCGTCCTAATGGATGGGCAGTAAATGTAATAGAGGGTGATATATGTATGAAAAGAGATGAACTCACCCTATTCGTTATGTGCTAATTGAAATGGACAATTCACTTCCATTATAACATATCTCAGGTTTTGATTTATTTTTTTTAAGTATATACATAACAAGTATAAACTAACCCAATTAATGAATTTAAAATGCAATGACATAAGTTGTGATGCTAAGCTTTTATTTGAACAACCTACCAATTTGAGTAGACAATTGTTGATAGAATACGTCCATGCAATAGAAAATATATTATGCATGAATGAATGAGGTTTAATTATTACTCAAATCATTTCCTCGGCTAGCTATATGTAAAATATACCTGGATACCAAAGAGCAATAACAAAGTCATATTAAGTGGTTTACTCTCAGGGTTAACTTGATTGATGATTTGATTATTCACTAAAATATAAATTGGAAGCAAAGGGAATCCAACTTATATTTACAAACAAAGATTATATGTAACTTAATATTCCAATTAATGATGGCTTAATTAAATGATTATGAGATTGAATATTAACAAAAGACACAATTACTATCTAATTGATTGTAAATCTAACAAGTTACCTAATGACTTCTGCACTGCAAAGAGAAAATAAAGATATTAGTACATTTTAAATAAAAACACCAAGTCATTTCTTATAAACCAATGATATATGCTTTATTTTAAATTGTGGTTAAATCTTTTCAAACAGCAATAAGTATATGTAAGAATATATAAAATCAGTTGACTTTTAAAATTTTCAATTTTGATAAACATGTGTCAAATGGAAATACTTATGAGCAATAAGCTTGAATTGGAATTTATGTTTGCATAGGAATCATTCATTAGTTATCATATAAAACTGTAATAAAGAAGAAATGATGAGTTGATAATAGCTTATCGAATTTATAATTTAATATCATTTATGTGCTTCTCAAGGTTAGGTCATTTAACAAGATAACAACACACACACAAAAAAATAATATATCAGAAGAATTCTTTTCTACTATGCTATACAGACATTTATTTGCTTCATTTATATTGAACCATACTCTTTTTTATATTGTGAGCACCAACTATTTGTGCTTATTTATAAAAAGCTTCTATCATAGCCTGCAACTTCAACATTTTATTTATAACTTCATTGATCCTGGCTTCATTCAACGCCTACCATGAAATATATATCTGGCCCATATTATGTAACCTTTATAGATAAACAAAATATAGATATAAACAACTCCTATATAACTTATGTGGGAATATCTATCTACAACTTCGATGCCAAATAACTATAACCTGATTGATCCTTTTAAAACACATCAAATGATAAGATTAATAACCAAATGCTGAAAAGTATTAAATAATGATAAATTTGTAAACGCGAATTTAATATACTATATATATTCATAAATGATTCCCACGCAAACAACGGTACTTTATTCAATTTAATTCTCAGTCTAAATTATGCACAACATTATATTTAGCATACATATATATGCAATGTGTTTAAATTAAAACTCAACAATTTTTTTTTTACTAACAAATAAAGGCAATCTATTTAAACATTTGTCTATAAATTGAGATTGATAATCGGTCTATTTTCATATATAAGATTTATGACTATTTGTCAATGGCTTTTAGCGTCACTTTTATTATTTAAATTAAGATATTAAAATAAGCTATTCATAGACATCATAAATAAATTACCATAAATATCAGTTTTAATATTTTATGGAAAACGAATATGTTTTTAAATTATAATGACCAATTAAAATTCCAAATTGACATATGTATATAAAACGTCTATTTTTAAAATGAGTTTTAAAAAAATAAAAATAAAATAAGTTTTAACATGCAGAAAATAAATAAATAAATAAATTGATTAATTTTTAGTTACCTCTATATAATCTTAACTTTCTTTATCATTTACAGTTTCTTGTTTATTTAAAATATTTTGATTTTGTTTTCATTCTATAGTAATTGAAATAACTATAAAAAAAAAATACATTGGCAAACGCATGAATTCGTGTGCTATCTGCTAGAGCAGTTAATTCCTGGCATTTCCTTTTTATTATCTGGGTTAAAGGATGATGAATCAATTGAATTGACAAACTGATTTAACTATTTAATTCGTGATTACTTATAGAATCCTGTAATTGATAAATAGCTATTTATTTCATGGCTTTCCTGTCAAACACTTGCTTAGTAATAATTTGCGTATTTTCACTAGATCTTAACCATGATATAAGATAGGCAAAGGGTTCAAAAACCCCTGGACAGTAATCCTAGTGTCTCAGCCCGCCAATCTATTTCTATATCTCAATCCAATAGTTGTTGTATTTATGCCGAAAAGGAAATTTGTAGAAGAGATTAAACAAAAAGTCTTGCTTTCTTTCTTTTCAATGGCGATTATCTCATTTGTTACTATAGTAATTTTTTTCCATTGTTTAACCTTTCACATGCTAACTTAAAAATCTTCATTACAACAGTTGTTGATTTTTTTAAAAAAAATATTAAAATAATAATGATAAAAAAAAATATTACATAGAAAATCAGTTTTGCAGTTTACAAAAATAAATAAATAACAAGCAATAAAATTACATCCTAAACAATTACCAAATAAAATACAAAATAAATATATATAGTAGCAACTTTATATGCTATTATTTATACATAATATTTATATACACAGACAAATACAAATTTATATATTATCATTGCTATTTAAACTCCACAATCACCAATAAAAGCACATTACAATAAAATAAATAACAACTAACAACCACGAACTATATACAAACCCCTATATTGAAGTCAAATTAAAGATTTTTTTTTTTTAAACATAAATGGCACTTTGATGGAAAGGGTGGATCTTTCCATCCTTTACAATATATATTGATCTTTGTGTGATTTTGTATATAATAAATATATTACACATGTAAATAAATAAAAATTTATTTAAACATCATTTTGATGTAGAATTGAATCTAAAAATATTATTCTTACATTTTTAAACATAAAACACAAAACTTCATTTTTTGAAAAGTTTTTTTGAATATATATATATTATAAATACTTAATTATACATATATATTTTTCAAAATTTTAGAATTAATAGAACTTATGCTATAATTGAAATCTGTAACCTTTATGAATAAAAATCTAATTTTTTACGTGAATTGTATTACATGAAACTTGTTATTTATTCATAGAGAAAGTAACCAAATAACTTATTTAATTCATAAGTCATATTCCTAAATAATCATTTTAATAAACAAGACTGACTATCTTACTAATATTTCATTTATTTGACCAATGAATTGGCATTAATGCCTACTCATTGTTTACAAGTTTATTAAAATGATTCTTTAGGAATCTGATTTACGAATTAAGTCATATTTTGGAGTTACTTGTTCCATGAGTAAGTTATATATTCTAAATGATACATATTTAATAACTAATTTATGAACAGTCTTATTGAAATTACTAAATATATATTTGAAGGCAGTTCCCAACTTACATAAATAGATTATTTCATAACTGCTTGTTAAACTTGAATTTTATGTAATCTGAAAAACTAAATATGTTACTGTGATATTTTTAAAGTACATGTCTCTTTTAATGACTATATTTTAAAAGTACATAATCATTTTCTATATAAATTATTTGAAACATTATATTGCTAATAATGTAAAATTTAATGTATTAGGTGCCCAGAAAGTGAATTAATGAATGTATGATATTTCTCCTTCGTTTTGAACTTTGATAGCTTTAATAAAGAAATAAAATTTATTCTATTGCTAATGAACAAAATAATTATTTTTTTGTTGGTTTTTTTTTTTTTTTTATATTGCTAAGATAATTATTCATCTTTGAAATTTGAGTATGAATATTTTATGTGTTTTCTGTAAACTTTATTATTCGCCAGGTATTTTTACTTAAATATATAGGACTGGTAAATTGGCAGCCACCATATATGTCTATAGAAGCATCACTAATCTGGTATCCTTGGTTCCTAAGCCTTCCAAATTAGCAATTTTTTTTCCCCATGAAAAAATGTCTAGACATTTTTTTATGTTTTTAAAACATTCATATAATGTTGGATACTAAAATTTAAATAATTTGGTTTTAGTGAGTGTGTGTATATATATATACACCCACACACTTCCTTTTATAATTATTTTTGTATAATTAAAAATAATTGTTTTTTTTTATGGAAATCTATTTTCTAAAACTGAAGATATTGCAAATTTCATGTCAGTTGATTTATATATGCATTTCTCTTTTAAACTTAATTATTCTTGAAAAATATTTTTACAACATGCTATAGCCATTCTTTTCTTCCTTGGAAAACTAATACAAACATCAAAAAAATAGAGACATGGTAGTCACATCAATTAGGTTTATTAAAATATTATAGATGCTAAAATAATGAAATTTCAATGATCCTGAAATTTAGAAGGCCTCATAATTTTGTCTCACTGGTTAAAGTTGTCTACCAAAAGTAATTGAACTAACAATATTCTTTCTGTATATATTGTAACCTTCTCCTCTGATCATTGGACAATCAGGCCTACACATTTCTGGGTGCCATAATCCCAATTGCCTTTCCCACTAATCTAACTAGTCCAATTTACATGATAAACCAAAGATGATTTTTTTATTAGCTAAGCTCGTATGAAACTATAATCTGAGAGAAGATCACAAGGTGATTAATAATTTCTGGTCAAGCTAGCCTCAAAATCCACAAACCAGCAAACAAACATAAAATTATAAAATAAACTTCGTATTTATCAAACTAATAAATAAATAATAATTAAATCGATGGAATGAATATGAAATTAGAAGTATAAATTAGGCAATAAATAAATGAGGGTGTAAATTATTAAATGCATGATGAAAATAAGTAATAATTAAATAATAAATAAAATGAGTGAGAATAAAGATGTGTAAGAGTTAATGGATGATTAAGATGAGAATGGAATAAGAGCTAATGAATGATGAGTGAATTAGGATAATGAATTAGGATGAAAAAAGAGAATAAAGAAAGATTGAAATGACAGATGAGAGGAATGATGATGATGAAAGATTATGCACAGAACTCTAAATTTGATATTGAATTAAATAATAATAAGACAATTAAATAAAATACAGATTCTAAGCTTACTAAGACCAGAATATTCACCATAAAGTCAAAACCAACTATACATTTCAGACAAAAGAAGTAATAGATACTTTAAAGTTTGGTTGACCTTATATCTCACGGTGAATGTAACACGATTCCACTCTAATTACAATAATTAACTGGATACCAATTTACCATAAATTCCAATCCTATCACAAATTGATATAATTTATCCTTCTCAGGGTTCATATAGCTTAAAGGGTGAAATACTAGATACACTTGGGTCAGTGAGAGGGATTTTGCCACTACCCAAGCATACCACACACAAATAGCTCTTAATACTGAATTGAATTACTAAACAATATTCAATAATTTCAAATAAATTCTATAAATTCCCCAACTATGCTAAACTTTAAGCTTCAATAAGTAAAAGTAATTTTTCAATAGCTAAATGCAATAGCTTTCCAACTTTCTTTCTCCATTAATTAGAAACAAGGTGACCAAGGCCAGTGAATGATAGATCTGTGGATTCAAATGAACTGATCAAACCAATATTAGGTTTTTAATCTTTTAGTATATCACTTAAACTAATATTCTTTAGGTTAGTATTGAAACAGTATGATTTCATCATCATACGTTTCACCTATTCTAGAAATCAGTAGCCTTCATTTCCCTAGTTCAAACCCTAAAGGTACACATATATATAACAATATACTTGGGAATTTAACATGTATAAAAACGTATGTTTACACGTATATGTGTGTAATTGTATATGCACACACGTCTGCTGTAATTGTATATATTTTGTAATAATTTTATTTGCTAAAGAAATGGTATATTCACATCTGAATATTATCATTATATAACGTACACACCTTATAATTTTATAAATATTCATCTTATGATTTTAAATAGTTGAATTGGTTTCAAGCTGGGAAAATTATATTAGATAAGAACAGAATTCTCTAAAGTATTTCAAACTGGCTTTAAAGTACCCAATTACTTAACCATGTAGAGCAACTAAAAACAAAGGTAGATGTCTCACGTCTAGGATAAAACGCTAGCAGCTTAAATCTCTTTCAGTAAAAGAAAAGGAGAAGCAATCCAATGTTTAAAAAAAGAACTTTACCAATCTCATGAGACACCGCTGGTACAAATCCAGATTTTAGGACTCTTAATAAAATAAAAGTTGGACAATTAAACCTGCACTGAAATCCAGATTGGAACTGGAATCGGAGAAAAATAAAAGGAACAATGAATAAACCTGAAATCAATCAACCGATTCGTTTAAAGCTGATGCAATTAAGACTTCTTAGGTTTTAAAAGTCTAAAAATAAAGATTGTGAATGAACTGTAAGAGGGGGGGTTAAAAAGTATAAAAAAGGCAGTTGAAAGGAAATCATCATCCATTTTTGCTTTACTCATGTTTCAACTTATATCCAGGCAGCAGGCCCAGTTTCTACCATGCAAATAATTGGCTAGAAAAGCAAAGGCCATCTTCCCGATGGTCAAGAACCGTTTTATGGAACCCGGAGATCCAAACCACAGCCCTATTTAAAGAATAGCCCAATGATGAACCAGCTCAGATCAATCAGTCCATGCGTGTATTTCATACTTTCAAGCTGCAAGCCTCCAGATAAATAACCGGTAACCACTTCTCAATCAAACTAAATCTAAAAGTTATAGCCATCTATAAATCTTTCCTAAAGCTAGCTATATAATAAGTAATGTGCACAAACTCTTCCATTCAAATCTTATAAATTAATCACACTATGTTTAAAAGGTGTATCCTCTCTTAGTAATTAACTGTATTAGATAAACGTATCTCAACCTGTATAATTTAAAATATGTTAAAAGTTAAATGTAAATCTTGCCTGATTTCAAATTCTTAAATCTCTTTTTTAAATTCAACTTATAAAAGCTTATTTGCCTTATTATTTTCTCTATTTGCGTCTATACTTTTGCATCTATATATATATTTTGTTAAAATGCATTTATTGATTTATGCTTTGCCTTCGGAGCAGAGACTATTAATTATTATAACTTAAAGAGACGTTTTGTTCTCAAGTAAAGTAATTATGCTGTTTGGCATATCTATAGATTGTCTCTGATCCGAAACCTACTCTGATATATTATTTGAACGGCTATGCGTAGCTTAATATCACATATGTTGCTTATTAAAAAGGTTTGTTTGGTTAAATAAAAGAGAGTGATAATTTAAGGCATATTCAGTAGTTTGCCAAGTTTAAGCCACAGATATGCTTTAGACCCCCTTAATGTAATTGCATATAATATGTAGTTAATTAATAAACTAGACTAATTTTAATAAAGTCCTCTTTAGCACAATTTCAGTGTTTATTTAACTAACTGGCGTAGGGTAGTTTGCAGAAGAAACTATAGATTTCGCGCTTTACTAGTTGTTATCATTAAGATTCCCAAAAGCGTTGTGAATGAGTTTTTACGAAGCACTGAGGTGCATTCCGCCTTGCTATCATATAATTATTAAGATAAGATTAGGTTTTAAGGGCTATCTTATCATCCTTAGTTCGGGCAGCCTTCTCTTGAATGGGATAATGATTTTAAGGGTCATACCCATTTCCTCCTTTAAAAACTGGAACACCGGAATCCAGCATCTTATATCGTGGCTGTTCGAGCATCCGAACTAAAAGTTCATATATAGCAGGCGAGCGGTATCTGAGAACCGAGTAAACGTTACTGAATCTCATGAGTAAAAGCGCATTCAAGCCGCATCTGATGTAATTTGCATAGCGCCGTAGCCTCAGAAGTTATGCTACAAAACGCCAGTTCATCTGCTGTATATTAATTGTTCAGCATTGATCTGAACCTAAGATCTAGTTTATCTAAGAATACCTACATAAAGAGCACATTGTCTGCTCATCGCGTAATGATAAATTTAAGTACACATTGTATAAAGTTCCCACTCTCTTAGAATTTAACCCTTAACATACTGAGTAGGAATGGCAGACATAATTTAGACATTAGTATAGACGTAAAATAATTATTAACGTATAAACGATATAATAGAATAATGATCGTTAAGTACAATTGATTACAGAACGTGTAGTTCGTATTTTCACCATCCCACCTGCGAGTGGAATATTCAGTATATTTAATTGTTATTGTTTGTGTTTTATCAATATTAAATAATTTTAAAATCTATTAACGTCTGCAGTATTATTCACTTTATTTATATTAAACCACCATCCATAATGATTTTATATGCATGAGATAATCAGCCATAGGTTGTGTGAGTGTGTTTGGTTAAGCTATAAAACATTTAGTTAAATATCCCCGAGTCTCTCGTTTTACCCTTTGCTATTGCCGGCGCGGAAATTGAGAGATTACGAGTGTAACCTCATATATGTCATTCATAAGGTAGTAAGTCGGGGAGTGTTGGGGAAGGAGCTGAGGTGCGGTCAGATTTGGTCTCAAACCCTCATCTAGATCAGCCTTGGTATAATTTACCAACACTCTGGATTTTGTTGCGTGGATGTTCAAATATGACTGTTACAGTATGTTTAATTATTAAGTTAGAATGCCCTCGATATACTCATAAATTATAGGGCTTAACACAATTATTCTGATATACCTACATATAGTGACTTTTACAATATTGATTGATGACAATTTCCTTACAATCACAGGATCTGTCAATAGCAATAACAATAATAATGTGTGGTGTGTGTTGATTAGCAATAAGAATACTGAAGACTAAATAAATTTTTAACACAGCAATATTTATTTACATTATGTACAAGTCTCTTTCAGACACATTTTACGAAACAAGATAAATCCATTCCAAAATTAGGGATGGAAATTAATGATGTGGTAAGTAATGACCAACTAATATGACAAACGTTTTGGATATGTTTCTTTATTATTCTATCAGGTAGACTAAGACGTTAAACTTATTTGAGCTATCTTAGCATTGAAATTGCAAACAAAATGTATTAATATCCTTTGGATATACACAACTTTTAAATATATAAAAAAAAACCCTCTAAATTACAATTTATTATATCAAACTGTAGCTGTTTGAGTTATTAGAATATGATAAGGGCAATTATCACATTCCAATACAAGTAATAATTTATTATAATTTACTATATAAAAAAAATTCATTGCATTGATGTGAGGCAAACATCATCAGTTAAATGCACATATGACACCAAAAACATTCACTATGTCTACAACTGAACCATTTATTAATTGACTGATCTTACTAATTCATCAGTAAATACCTACTTGTTGAAAACCAATCTACATTGTCCATGTACACACCTTGCTCTTTTATGTAGAAGTTCTACAAACACTAGTAAGTTTTGGTTGGTCTGTTTTTAAACTGATGAAGATTACACATCATCATTAAGACACTATCCCAATTAAACACTATTGTTATACCAGTGTCCCATAAGCTGACTTATTTTATTCTTGCCATTGGATTATGAATACTAATCTTCACCATACATGGTGGAAAACTAACTCTAACTTCTTGAGGGATCTAAATAAAGGAGGCTCTACAAAACAACATGATAGTTGTATATCAAGAAACAACGTAATAGTTGTATAAGAATATGGCCAATTCTGATACCTTTTCATAGGTATTAAAAGTGTGAGCAGTGCCTCTTCACTGGAAAACAGAATTCAGACCATGGGATTATCTTTTTTTTCTTAGGCTTAACTATGCTCTAAGCACGAACTCTTAATCAGCCCCAACAATATCGTCCTCTCATATTAATCATCAATGGAGAATTCTCTATCATCCCATGTACAATATTAATTATTATTATATCTAAGGCTATTATATGTAGCCCAAACTCATCCTAGAATCTATCACAAATTCTGATCAATACAATAGCAAGGTAAAACAACACTAATAATCTTAAGTCGAAACATAAATATTCCATTGCACATTGCAGAGACTGTTAATGTTTTATAAACAGACCACCAATATCAGTAAAATAACCTTTAATTATTTCAAAATAATAATTATACCTTTTATTATAGCAAGAAATGTACACGTAAACAAGGAGGATTAAACTACTTTTTGTATTTAAAGCGGACATTCCCGTTCATAAGCCAAATTAAGCAATAATAAAAAAAAAAATACTTATTAAATTATTTTATATAATAGAACAATGGTATCATTATGTGTATATTTTTGACCAGTTTGGGTCTATTTGTTCCCCTCCTCAATATAATATTAACATCTGTTTTAGCAGTGAAAGAGATAAACATTTCTCTTTCTTCCCAGACAAATAATATTTAACATTATGCTTTCCCTTCATTGGGAAAATAATATAAATATGGATAATAAATGTATATAACTTTATACACAGCTACATCATTACTTAGTATATTCTATACCCTGATATATATATAAAAAAAAACCTAATACCTGAATAACACATGAAAGAAAAAAAAAACGCATTACAATATTATATAGCTATTGTACCATTTGTTTATACGGTACAAATATATTGGCATCCGGTAAGATATTTAAAAGCTTAAAAAAAAAAAGTAAATTTAGCGATCTTTTAAAAGAAAAACATTTTTAGATTTTTTCTGATTAGTATAATTTATTGTTTAAAAAAAACGTACAATGAAAGTTAAAATTGTCGTTCGTATTTTTTTTATGTAATTAAAAATAAAAGTTAAATTGGAAAGAATAAATGACATGCAAATTACTGATCCAGATAAATTAAAAGAATTTCAAAAATAAAAAGATTGCCAAGTAGAAAAGTAAAAATTCCAAAAGTAAAAAGATTGTAATTAGAAAAATCTTTTTAATAATTAAAGATGGCAGAATTATGCTAAAAAAAAAACAAAAAACTTTGTAACTTAAATTTAAGAGAAAGTGTAGAAGATTATTATCTTGTATGCTGATAAAAGAACGAACAAAAGATATGCGCAGAAGTTTTAAAACTGGATCGGGGTATAAAAGGAGGAGGACACCCTCGATCTAGGTCTTCTCTATACCTTCTAGTTACGTGTCTGAAAGCTGGAGGTTTCCGCGAGCATAACCTGTGGCAGTAATAGACGTCTGCACAGGTATGCCACTTGCAGTACCCAGTCATCAAGCAAGCAATGGAGACGGGCCTTGTGAAGACCGCTTTTTGCAATAAAAGGGTCACGACAACCATGCCTTTTCTCCGCGAGCATAACCTGTGGCAGGAATATACGTCTGCATAGGTGCGCCACTTGCAGTACCCAGTCGTCAAGCAAGCAATGGAAACTGGCCCTGTGAAGACCGCTTTTTGCAATAAAAGGGTCACGACAGCCATGCCTTTTCTCCGGTTATAGAACGGAACAATAATGGAAGACGCCGGCAGGAAAGACCGATGGAAATTCTTAGGAGCTCGGAATCCCAAAAACACACACCAACTTACCGGTAAGTTAAGAGTAACTTTTCCTAATTGTGACAAAGTTTGCAAACAATTATAAAAATTGATATCAAAATAATCCCGATCAAGACTTCAAATTTTATTCTGCAAGAGACTCTTGTGTACTTAAGAACTATAATCATTGAACTGTTTTTTTTATATTATTAATTAATTCATGTCTGGATTAGTGTGTGTGTCATCTTTCCAATTAATTAAATCATAATGTTTTTGTTTTTTATTATTTATATTTTAATTTGTTAAAATAAAAAAATCTTTATTTCTAATACCCCTATTCATTGTACGTTATTAATGATTATTAATAAATTTATGAAAGTTAATTATGATTTAAAAATATAATTTACCTTGCCAACGCTGTATCGAAACTCAATCCTCCAGAGTGTCTAGATAATTTCGTCATAGCTAAATAAATAAAAAAGGGATGTTCGCCAGTGAATTCTAAATATAGAATTCTGGCGCCTTTCAAATAAATTAAAAGCTGGCTTACTTTATCTCATTATTTTAGTGGCTACATTAGTTAAAAGAGTGTTGTGTGTCTAGGAAAAATAATTGCATCCATTAAATCTTACTGAATTGTATGATGAAACAAATTTAATAGGACGTAATTTGGTCACCGAGTACGAGTAGTTAAATCGTTTAAATACTAAATAAGTAGTGGACGTTACATAATTAACAAACTAAACAAACATTACATTTTCTACCATTGGACTTTATCGAAGTTTGATTCGTTCTTATAAGTAAAACAACATGAAAACGGATATGATAAGCAAACATTCCTGAGTACTATATATATTGGTTATCCGGTTCAATATTAACATCTTTAGACAAAATTCAAACATTTCTACAATGTCAATAGAAATCCTTTATCGGTTTGTGTACTAATGTAAGCATACTGAAGCAATATTAAAACATTTTCGAGAATAAGTCACTTAAAATAGGTTTAATTAATATCTATTGATTTGTCTATTTTTGTTTTTCTTTTTGTTTTTCCATCGCGCGACGATCTGTCATACTCTTAAATTATCTGGGTGATTTTAAAACCATTTAAAATATTATCACATTGCAAGTTATTCACTAACGATAAAATAAATAAATACTTTTTTTCACTTCCCTTTTATCAGCAAATTATGATGTTTTAAGTTATACTGAGAAGAATCTATTTAATTATAAATACAATCTTCTAAGCGATTCTAATTAATATGTAACATATATATTTTTCCAAATGTAGCACAATTATAATCAGTTTATTACGATCTTTGAAAATAAACTTTTAAATCATTTATGGATTTTGTTTACTTTGTTTTTCCCATCCACAGTAATTGTCACAATCTTAAATAATCTGGGTAATTTTAAACACTTAAAATATTATTACTTTATATGTTGTATAATCAAGAAAAAAATCAATATTTCTTTATTCACTATTATTGGCAATTTATTTTATATTTAAGAATGTTAAGCAGAATTGATTTAATAGTAAGCAATTATTAATAATATATATACGTGACTGCTTCCCGGGGAATATTTGAGCAGACGATTTCTTTTCCAATGAAATAAGAAATATTTTATGCACTTTTCTTTTCAAACTAATTATTTTATATGATTTAAAGTGTAATTTTAATTTCTTCATTATTTTTTGAAACTTTTCTTAATATGATTTAGAATATTTTCTTGAAATATTAATTTATACACAAACGAATTTTTCTGCTTAATGCTGCATTAATGACAGCACGCGAAATTTAAAATACTTTAATCTTTTTCTCTTCCATCCAAATAATGTTTGTGTTATCACTAATTCTGGCAATTTATTAAAGTAAAGAAAACAAAAACAATTGCTTACATTTTCTGGTATTATTTTTCATTCCAAATAGTACATGTTTCTGCAAATACTTATTCAAATATCGGTCCTTCCAATGTTTCCTTCAGTAGGCAAAGTTAAGAATCCAAGATCGATGAAAAGTTGTGTAGAGATTTCACAGGGTTATTGAGTTTACTCCATAGTATTCAAATCCATATATTTATGAAATTATGTCCCAATTAATTTTTAAAAAAATATTATTTTCTAACATTTCTTCTCTTTTACTTCAGAAGTGGAGTTGTAGTCTTGTTCCATTTACATTTCTTAGAGTAGTCCCTCTCCTCCTACCAACTTTTATATTATATACTTTTTATTACATGGCAGGATTGGTTCCCAATGAGCCAATCACTGTAAAATGTGAATAAATTAAGTTTGATCCCTCTAGTGAGAATCATCTAGACTGATGCATTTCAATTTACATTAAAATATAGTATATTTAAAGATTGTTTATAAAAAAATTTAGAAGACTTATAAATTGATTTTGCTGTTTATTTTTAATTATTATTTAACAACACCAACAAATAAAGTGTTAAATATTTTATATGCTTCCCAATAATATTTCAATACTATTAAAACAACATTTGAAATAGCTGCCACTGGAACAATG
Organism: Epiperipatus broadwayi; assembly: GCA_028023455.1. NCBI lineage: Eukaryota > Metazoa > Onychophora > Udeonychophora > Euonychophora > Peripatidae > Epiperipatus > Epiperipatus broadwayi. The sequence continues at coordinate 351,109 of JAQFVV010000365.1, forward strand.
TGATAAAATGTTTATGGGATTTATATCCACTCTATCAGACTTTTCAGTGTCCCACAAACAGTCAAGATCATCTTCACTTCTTAAGATATTTATGAGTGCTTTTGGTTTAATTGGAAAATCTATAATCCAATAAGCCTTTTAATATATATAATTAATATTTACGCACTACTTTTCAATAATTTATAACTTATTACAATTTTAAAATTTTACACATGTCTCCCACTGGATAAAACCTACTATCTTTGAGCCAAAACATATGGTTACAATATACATATCTGACACAAGCAGTTTTAATAATATTTTGTTTTTATAATTACATATTAATTAAATTGCACATTTTAAAATTTCAAATATTAGTGCTTACTGTTTAACTTGTAAATTTTAGTCTGATATTTTCCAAAAATTAATTGAATCCTTTGTCAAATTTTCATTTTAGGTTATTAAATTATGCATGTGTAAGTAATTGTCCTCTTCAAACGGCAGAAAATTTATTACACAATGAAATAGAATGGTTAAAGAAAGTTCGAGTAAGTATTTTTTGTGTTTATATTTGTTTTAATGTATTCATTATTCTAAAGTTTTCTTTTTTTAATTCAGGAATTCTCTAAAAGAATAAAAAAATTTATTTAGTGCATATTGTATATATGCTTGTATAGGCTTTTTTTTTTTTTATAAAAACAATTTTTTCATCTTAAGATAACAGAAATGCTATTTTTATTTCAAGGTGCTATATATTATTTAAATGTAAAAAAATTAATCCCAAACAGATATATTCTGTAGTGTGTGGTTTTTTTTTTACTATAACTAGAAAGTTGGCAGAACTAAAAGTTTCAAATAGCCCTGCATTTACATTACAATAACGTTTTATTAGGTTCTAAATTATTTTGAAAATAAATTCGTGTAATTTATTTTTTATTAATATATATAACCTTCCAGATGTTTTGCTTGTCATGTTTATATATTAGCAAAAAATCAAATATATATGTAAAAAAACTTTCAGTAGTTATCTACAAGGCTGTTATCATTTTGCATTCTTCACAGTTACCAGGGTAGTCAATTGCTAAATGATGAGGGTTTTAGCAATTTTTTATTTTTATTTTACCTGTAGTTAAATAATTGCTTGCTGGCATATCTATGCAACATCTATCTGAAAGAAAAACTTAAGCAAGAAGCACTTAATTATTTGAAAAATTGCCAAGTTTCACCAGAATTTACCTAGGGCATAATTGCACAAATGAATTCTAAGAGACTTTCCATATACACCCGGATCTCGTTTTATGCGGATTTATTTAATGCGATTTTGAAGTTATGCGATTCATGTTTCTTCTTAATATCTTTGTATGCGGTTTTCTTTTATGCGATAAAAATTATTAGATCAGAAGTGGAGTGCCGATAATGTGCTATTACTTTAAATATTATAAATTTTGCACACTCATGTCATATTTAAAGTAATAGCGCATTATTGGAGTTCGACTTCTATCTAATAATTTCAATATTTTAATCACTTTATAATAGTACTGTAATAGATTTATGCAATAAAGAAGTTCATAATTCACTTAAAATCAGAATTTCTCCATTTTATATACACACATTAAATTTTACAAGATTATAATGTAAATCTGTTCAAACGTTATAGATGCCTACACTATGTATGTTGTTATTTTTGCATTTTAAATCACGTTCTATTTTTGCTTTTTAAAAAAAGAGTATGAAATCAATTAATCATTTAGTGTCCGCAAGTAATAAATTTTACAAGACTATAATGTAAATCTGTTTAAACGTTATAGATGAAAAATACTATGTATATGTTGTTGTTTTTGCATTTTAAATCATGTTCTATTTTTGCTTTTTATAAAAAGAGTATGTAATCAATTAATCATTTAGTGTCCGCAAGTTTATTTTTAAAAGGAGAGTAACAGCGGTGGACACAATTAAATTTGACAATTAAAATCTGATTTTTGATTGTAATTAACAACTTAAAAATTACGTAACGTGATCTTAAATTAATGTGATTTAAAGCAATGAAATTTGATTTTTAAACAGAATTGAAAATTAAAGACAAAAATAAGAATTTAATTTTTGTTAGTTTTAATTACATTTTGCTCAACAGTGGTGAATCGATATCTTTTTATTATCGTGTAAGTTCTTATTTTTATTTTAAACTTTTAGTTTACTCTAATGGAGAGGAAAAATGTCCAAGAAAATGAATTTCTTTGGAAACAAAAATATCAATTTTAGATCGCTTAGCGAAATGGAAGGATCAACAGCGATTGGAAAACGTTTTAGTTGTATTTCCTCTTGACTTAGTTTAAGAAGAAGCTACAGTACCTCACATCACATCATGACGAATGTGATGTCTCAAATAGCGATAATAATTAAAATACCGTACATGTATGAAAAAAATGTAAATTACGCATAAAAACATATTGTTTTGAATGAAATTAAATACTGTAGTTAATAAAAAAAGTTTGTCTTGTATCAATTTTTTTCAAATATGAAATTTTTTATTAGTCATATTTTACTTTCTTATTTTTTTTTTATGCGAATTTTAAAGTAATTTTACGTTGTAGCTTTGCTATTATGCGATTTTTGGAAAATTACAGTACGTATCCCCCATTTTTCAAGGTAAGTAAGTTTATTTTTGTGCGATTTATTTTGTGCGCATTTTCTTTGGAATCTATCTACCGCATAAAACGAGACCCAGGTGTATATAAAATCATAACTAATATTCAGTAAATCAACATTTTCCTTTTTCTCTTTATGGAGTTAAGACTATCTTACATAAAAAATATTAAATAAAAGAGGTGGGTATTAGTCTTTCACTTTCCTTGGTATCCTGTGTTTTATAAAGACATCAATTAAGAAATTAATTATTTGTTATTAAATTAATTATTTGTTAATAATTACATTAAGATTTTATATTGCACTTTTTTTTTTTTTTTCATTTTTCTAGAAGAAGGCTATGTTTTTTTTTTTGACGAAAATATCTGTAAAATAGGGTTTATCATTTATTACTGCAATGCCAATTTTTTGCTTATTTTTATTTAACTTTTAATCATATTTGCTTTGATTTGTACATCCATTTGAATTAAATTTTTAAAATTATTACTATTATGAACGTTATTGTTTTCTGTTTGTAATTTTTGAAATTTTGTTATAAACAGTTTTTTGGGGGGACTTTTGAAAATTATTTTCACACAGATACATATTGTAGTTAAAATAATGTATATCATAAAAGCTTTTTACACAAAGTGAACTTTTTAAAATACTTACTACTTAAATTGTTAAAAGCATTTTTATTGCTGAGCACCTTTTTCAAAAGACAATTGTTAGAATAACAATATGTTAGATTATTAAATATATTACAGGAAGTAATATAATTTATATTTACTTTCACATGCTATAAACCACATTTAATTAAATACTGTTGGATATTCATTTAATTCACACTATTAATAAACTGTGCAGCATTATTTTTTCATTTACTAACACTGTGTTCAGTGCAAATTATCCTTACAATTTTGGTGTTAAAAACATGAGGCGTGTTTATTAATAACACAAATCCACTGATCAGTTAAATAGGTTTGCAATTCAAATTATGATATTTCCCATAATACATTTAATGTTTTAACATATTGTTATTCTAGCATTTCCTGTTTGTATTTAAGTATTTAATTAATAAGTGTTTTTGAAATGTTAGCTCCATGCAAGAAGCAATAATGCATACAATTATTGCAGTGTAATTAGAGAATTTAATTTATATGGCATTTTTGTTATTTTATAATTATTGGAAGATTTAATTTGTAAAATTTAACGTAAGGCATATCTAATAGGGCTCTTTGCTACATAATTTTTTTTAATATATTTTTATTATTATTATTGTTTTTTTAAAGGAAAATGTAGTACAAACAGGTGATAGTCAGGTTGAAGAGACTTTATTAGAAGGTCATCTTTGTATTACAAGAGAATTATTAGCATTTCAAGGACCAGAGAAAAAGTATCACATAGGATCTGATCCATGTGGTACAAATCTTATAACGGTAAGAACTGATTAAATTCTTAGATTTATGTTAATGCGAGTTAATTTTTATATATTGATTTTTTTTTAAAAAAAAAAATAAAGATAGATAATTATAAAGTAGAAAAAGTTAATAATTACCAGCACTTTATTAATTTGAAGATTATTAATATAAATGGAAACATAATGGATAAAATTAATAACAGAATGAAATTTTAAAGGAGTCCTTTCTGTAGAAATAACTTAGTATTAAAAGGAAATGCACCTGTGTTTGAAAAAGGTTTTTAATACATATGCTTTGCTAGATCTTAAATATGGATTGAGACTTGGACATTTAACAGAAAAACATTGCAGAAATTTCAAACTACTCAATGGAGTATAGAAGCTCTATTTGAGAGCAACAAGATGGGATTGTAATTGAAATAGATAAGAGAACAAATCATTGACATAATTTAAAAAATTAAAAGAGATTGAAATGGATTTGTCTGAACTTATTGCTAGATGAAATATAATAATAGACAATTGAAGTTTTAAACAGAATGGCAAGAGATTGTTGAAAGCCTAGAAAGAGGCCACATATGAAATGACTGGATGAAATAAGTTTATTGATATTATGTGAAGAGGAGAGTCTATGGATCAGAGAAATTGGATAAACTTGTAAAAACCTTCATTCTGCAGTAAATTGATAAAGATATAAATGATAATGATTTTTTTCTAAAAAAAAAAAAAAGAAACAATTTTTAAAATTGATCAACTTTGTTTCAATTTAAAATGAAATTACAGATTATTGAATATGCTCAAAAAGTTTTGAGGTACTTATCAATCGCAAATTAACATACGATTTATCTCATTTACATTTTCCAATTGTTTATTTCTGAGCTTAAGGAATCAATGCATACTAGATAGTAAAGATGTATTCCAATTTTGTGAGTATAGTGAAATGTCAGTGCATTATTATTGTCAGTTTTTTTATTTTTTCACATTTTATTAGAATTAGTGCATACATTAAGGTTACAAAGCTTTTCATTCTAGTGATATCTAGCAATAATAATCAATTGATAAAATATGTAATATATTGTTTATCTGGGGAGTTTGATGATATGTTAATATTATAAATGGCGTATAAGTAACTTTTTTTTTTGTTCCATCAATCCTTAACCTCTTTATTGTGACGATCATTGGCAAATCATTTTCCTAATATAATGTTTATCTACATAGATAACTTTTTTAAAATTTAAAATGTATCTCTGCTAGCTATCCCATTTTTTTTTTTTTCGAGAACCATACTTCATTACAGACAATTCATATCACTTCATTATTGAGCTTTACTTTATTGAAAACAGTTTTGTGTGTATACTTACAATTTCATTCATTATCATCGTTTATTACATTTTTATCCTTGTTATTTTATTCCTGTTAACCCCTTGTGACCTGAACGGCCATTTTGAATTCACAGAAAAAATTACAGGACATACAATTTTAAATGAAATGTCTAATTTATTACAATAAATAACAAATATATATACATTTTTAGAAAGTGCAAATATGAAAGAATGTAATGAAGCTGATAAAATAGTCATTACCACAAAAAAATAATTAAAGAAAGGAGATTTTTCACATTTTATATATCTTTATTTTTACATTGGTTCACAAACTCTCAATTTTGAAAGATATAGCCTAAAATGACAATTTCATAGACAGCTTCATCACATTCGTCATAAAATGCAGAAAAAAATAATATATAACATGACCTACCTGAGTTACAGATTGTTGGTGTAATGTGGCAAAAGGTGACCATTTCAATTTCTTTTTTCTGCTTGACACTCTATTAGTTCTATTTTTGCAAGCAGTTGTTTTTCAGGCCTCTAGCGGGATATCTATTAGAAATGCAAGGTTTTGGGTGAGGATCAAAAAAAAATAACAGTAATAACTTTAGTAAATTCTAAGTTATGGGGGTAAAAAATAATGACTATATTATTGGAAAATCAGGGGGGGGAGATAAATTATGCATTATTTCATGGCAGATCATAATTGCCAAATATGCAAATAAATAATTTAAAAATTTGTTTCTAAAATAAAATGAATAACAACATAGTAAATAAAATAAAATAAATAATCAAAAGGAATTACAAGCAATTATTATATATGAGTGGGAGATGATGATGACTGTTGATTCAGCATTGTGAGGTATTTTTTTTTTTCACCTTGTTAGTTTCACAGAACAGAGTGGATAGTTTGAAGACAGTTTGCAAATTGTTGAAAATATAAATGCAGAGCAAAATCAATTTCAAAATAACTGATGTGATGATGATGGAGCAACTGGTAAGGGTGAGCTAAATTATGCATTATTACATAGCAAACCATAATAGCAATGCTATCAAATAAATAAAAAGTTATCTGCAAAGTATGCATAAAATGAATAAAAAGTTATCTACAATGAAATGAATAAAAAGTAGTAAATTCTAAGTTATGCATGTAAAAAATAATTACTACATTATTGGAATATCATGAGGGTAAGAGTGAGCTAAATTATGCATTATTACATAGCAAACCATAATAGCAAAGTATGCTATCAAATAAATAAAAAGTTATCTATAATGAAACTAATAAAAATGTAGTAAATTCTAAGTTATGCATGTAAAAAATAATTACTACATTATTGGAATATCATGAGGGTAAGAGTGAGCTAAATTATGCATTATTACATAGAAACATAATAGCAAAGTATGCTATCAAATGAATAAAAAGTTATCTGCAAAGTATGCTATATAATAATAATATCTAAAAACTAGTAAATCTAAGTTATAGTAAAAAATAATTACTACATTATTGGAATATCATGAGGGTAAGAGTGAGTTAAATTATGCATTATTATATAGCAAACCATAATAGCAAAGTATGCTATAAAATGAATAAAAACTTATCTACAATGAAATGTATAAAAACAGTAAATAAAATAAAATAAATAACCCAAAGGAATTACAAGCAATTATTATATATTAGTGGGAGATGATGATGATGAATGTTGAATACTTACAGGTAATGGGAAGAAACCAAAATCAAACAATCAACAGAAAGTGTTCGTTATAGGTTTAGCGAAAATAATTGTTTTCTCCGTATATTTTTTATCGGTTGATAAAATCTAGAAAGATAAAAAAAATTACAAAATTTTAATAATGTACTTTACAAAAATTGCTATAAAAAATCTAATTTTCATCGCACAGAAAAAATTTTTAGAGTAAAAAAGATAGAAAAATGGTAGAGAGAAAGAAAAAAGCATACGATAGGTTTGCGTATGTAAATGTAAACTTTTAAGGAAAAAGGTTTGGTCTCAAAAAAGTACAATATTTATTTTATTAAATAAACGGACACTATGAATTTGAAATTGTGTTAAACTTTGCAAAAATGCATTAAGCTCCAATGAAAGGAAAACTTTATTGAGTATAGACAGGTTTCAACATAATCATGTCTTTCAATGTGTCATTTATTCTTCTGCTTTATCATATCTTGTTATTTTGTTACTGTTATAATGCGATGTTTATTATCAGATAAAAAAAATGAAAAAGACAACCAATCTGAAATTGTGATGTATTTTGTAAAACACATGAAGAGCACAAATGAAAATAAAAACTTTAGTATATACAGCACAAATGACGGTAATTACAAAAGTATTTGTGCTTTAGCAGAGATCTTAGTTTTGAATTGACGCATATAGTTTGCACAATGCTAATGGTAGTCAAATTGTTTTCAATAATTAATATTTTAAAATTTTATTAAAATTATAAAATATTGAATATATAAAATTTCATAAATTTAAATTAACTATTGTAAACATATATATATATATATTGTAATGGGATGAGTAAGATAAGGTGGAATGAAAGTGATGGTGAACCTGGGTGATGATAAATCATCATTCCCAAGTAAATTAAATTTAAATTTTTATATAAGAGTAAGTAAGTATAAAGTATATATAAGTAAAATATTAAGTAATGATAATGTTTATCAAAAAAATATATAAGAAATTTTATATTCATAAGAGAGCATGAGATCTCTGTGAGATCAGCCATTTAGAGATCAGTTAATTCTCAGAGCAACTAAAAGCATAATTAAAAACACCACCATTATTAGTAAATAAAAGTACTAGTAATACTCAAAAGAAACCATTCATCATCATGAATGATCTATCAAGATAAATCAATACAATAAATCAACAGTTCATTTTGTGGCTGGATTTGAATAATACAAAATATAAATCAACAGTCATTCTGGTGACTGGATTGGAAATGGGCCTTCTATAGCTCAGGCTAACTATTTAGCCTTTGCCAGCTTGGGCAATTATTTAAACATAATTTTGAATGCACCACTTAAGTGCTAATCCATTAGAATACATAATCATCAAAACAATAATGCTGGGGTATTAAAACACGCTGATCATCATCAATGCTCTGGCCACTTAGTACCGTTAATGTACTGGCTATCTGTACACTTAATTTCTAAGACAACTAAAATAAAAGGTAGTGCAAGGGCTTAAAAGAATATACTCATAGCGCCAACCAGAATGTTATCAATCATAATCATCATCATCTGGATGCTATATACTAAATATAAACCTTTATATATTCATTAGTAAAGCCCCTATTAATAAAATATATTACATTTTATCTTTGGAATGTCTCTAGTTTTGAAAGAAGGGGGAAAAATTTAGCTTTTTTTTTTAATTTAAAAAAAAAAAACCACTTTTAGAGTAAATAATTAAAAAAAAAGATCGATTTTTAAATTTAGAATTGACTTGTAGATTAATAAAATATTTTATGAATAATTATGAGGATTTCTACGCGATAATTTTATCAAACCTGTCTAATTATAGCGTACTTTCGTATGTAAATCTATGATGCCATTCAAGCGGCCATAATAGCAAATTTCACCGTTCGACTTATATATAACATTTTGACATAGAGTAAATAATTAAAAAAAATAATAATTTAAAAATACATCCATTTATAAAACTGAAATAGCATGTGATACTATTAAGTTTGAAAGAATATTTAATAGCTTCTTAATTAATCACACCTGTACATTATACGCCATTCATATTTTAAGTAGTATGTACATAAACTCTATCAGTGCGTAGTTTTTTCGTGTGTAACCGTGGCGAAACAGCGCCACGGAGTGGGCTAGAATCTTGGTAGTCGCTGTTAGCAGATGATGCATAAGCTAGATGTGTTTACGGCAATCAGCGCCACCTAGGTTCTTGGTATTTGCTGGTAGCAGATGATGTAAGCTAAATGGGCTTACGCACTGTGACCAGCGCCACCTGCTGCCAGCCAGCTGGTGGAATGTTCCTGTGCTTACGCATTGTGAACAGCGCCACCTTTTGGCTGGAATTTGCAATGCTGCATTTGGGGCCCCTACTCTAAGTATTTCTCTGGTTGACCCTGACCAGCGCCTCTGGTGGTCACATGGGTCAAAAGTCACAAGCACCAATTTTACATATATCTCCTGCTTGATGAGCATTGACATAAATATGGTTATTTTAACTTGTTATAATAATATTATATTTTCATAATTAATTTCTCAATTAAAATACATTAATTTCACACATATACATGTGTATCAGTAAAAAAATCAGTTTAACAAATTCTATTGCTGCTTTTTTTTTTTTGAAAGTTTATAAAAGTTGATTTTATTTTCAGTTTTAACTGATTATTGTCAATTATAATGTTTTAGAATTGTCTTAAAATATAAATTTCAAAATGACTTTTTGTTTTCCAATAAATGATTTAAAAACAATATTCTCACTTTCAGAATGTTATTTTTTTAAATGAACCATAAAAAAAAAATTTATTTAAAATTTCCTTTGCCTTTAATTAATCATAACATTTAGTTTAAATATTAGAAATTTTAAAACAACTCACTTTGTATATACATTTATCTGTGCTCTGCATATAGATAAACAGCAGCATACGTATACAAATTCTTCTAGCCTTCTCTTGGTAAGCTTGGTTTTTGTGATTGTTTATCATCATCATCAAAAAAGTATAGTCCAGGCAATTGTTAGCATCAGGAAGAGGTACAATTCAGGTGATTTGTTGACATGCCATGATTTTCCTTCTGTCTAGGGCTTTATGAGCTTCAGGCCAGCAAACTGGTTTCCAGAACACTTAAGGCTATGAATTTCAACACAAAGAAGTGTGTCATTTTCCTTCATGCAAATTGAAACTCCACCATTGAACTGTAGACTGCTGCTGGAACTCCTGCCTTGACTTCAGCTATATCTCGTGGGAGCTCTATAAATCTGCCAGCCATCTCTCTGGCCAGCTAAAACCAACTGCTGCAAACTTCAACAAGCTGCATCAAAATATTAAAACCAGACTTTGCAGCTAACTCTTAGCCAATTGCTTCTCAAAAAAAAAATTATTATCCCAAATGAAAAACCAGACAGTTTTTTTCAAAAACTACTATCCAGACTTTGCAGCTGGCCAATTTTCTAGCTACTTCTGAAAAGGTTAAAGACAGACTCTTCTTGCCAGCTCTTAACAAAAACTGCAAGCCAAACTGAACTGATATTTTTTTATCAGCCCTTTTATAGAATCTAGGTGATAAAAACACCTTAATTGAAAACAGTTTTTTCTGTCTAATCCTTACCTTGATTAAAATCAATTTTAATCATTTCAAATTACTACTTTGAAATCTTACCAAAGGTGTACATGTTTTTATTCTCTTCAAATCACTTTTAATTAAAAACTACTTTTTTGGAATTTTTAATCTACAAAGATTTTTCAAAATACCGAAATGTATATAAGCATTAATTAAAAGATTTCAAAAATACTATGCTTGTTTTTTAAATTTCGAAATCAGAATAATAATATTTATTTAGAGCTTTTTTAAATGTTTTAATTTATAATAAAATCCTGTATTTAATCTAGAGTTATTTAATCCTTTACAGTCATTATTCCAAGTGAAATGTAGAAAACATCTTCAAAAAATTTATGCTTGTGTTTATTTTTATTTTACCTTTCAGCTTTATATATATTTGTGCACCTACGTTATATTCATCATCAACCATTATCAATCCACTGCAGGATGGTCTCTCCAAGTTTAATCCATCTTTTCCAATCTTTAGCTTCTCCGCATCACTCCTGCACACTTTCTTATTTCATCCACCCATCTCACATGTGATCTCTTTCTGGGTCTTTTACAATCTCTTGGAATCCAGTTTAAGATTTCAATTGTCCATCTGTTATCATCTCTTCTAGCAATATGTCCAGCCCAACTCCACTTCAATCTTTTAAATTTTTTCAATGAGGTCAGTTACACCTGTTTTTTCTCTTACCCATATATTGCGTTTTCGATCTCTTCTTGTTACTCCCAACATGCAGCTTTCCATACTTCTTTGAGTGGTCTGGAGTCTCTATTACTCTTCTATTAAGTGTCCAAGTCTCAGATCCATAAGTTAGTACTGGTAAAACACATTTTTTAAAAACCTTCCTTTTCAAACACATAGGCATATTTCCTTTTAGTATCAAGTTATTTCTACCAAAAGCACTCCATCCAAGTTTAATTCTATGATTAATTTCATCCATTATCTTTTCATCTGTATTAATAATCTGACCAAGGTATTTGTAACTGTTAACTTCTTCTAATTCATCATAATCAATCTTTATTTTCATATTTTGAGCAAATCCATTAAACAATACTTTAGTCTTTGTAGCATTTATCTTTAGTCCTACTTTCCTACTTTCATTTGATAACTCCTGCAACATTTCATGCAGCTCTAAAGCATTATTTGCAAAAACAACTATACCATCTGCAAAATCTAAATGACTTAAATAATCTCCATTTACTTTCACTTCTTTAGTTTCCCATTTTAATCCACAAAATACTTCTTGCAATACTGCTGTAAAAAGTTTTGTAGATATGGAGTCACCTTGTCTTACACCTTTCTCAATGTTGACTTTCCCACTATCATTATGTAATCTAATTGTTGCTGTTGTATTTTTATAAATATTCTTTAAAATATGACAATATCCTGGATCTATACCTTGATGATCCAATGCTTTAATCACTGAAGAAATATTTATAGAATCAAATGCCTTTTCATAATCTACAAATCCAAAACATAATGGCAACTCATATTCATTTGTCATGATCTACTGTACTAAAACCACTTTTAAATCCAGCTTGTTCTCTTGGTTTGTGGAAATCCAATATTCTTTGTAGACGAGTTGTAATTATCTTGGTAAAAATTTTGTATAAAACAAATAAAAGGCTGATAGGTCTGTAATTTCTAATACCTTCTTTATGACCTTTTTAAAATATTAATATTATTATGGCATTCTTCCAATCATTGTTCGACAATTATGCCTCATTAAAGAAGAAGAAAATCACTGGTAGAATGTATTAATCAGATTATATCTGTAGTAAGAGTTCTTGCTATTCAAAATTTTAGAAGCAGTTATGACAAATTGTATTTCCACAATAAGGAAATTTTTTTAACTTTATTAAATTTTTAAGTAAATTTGATACTGTTTTGGAAAAACATTTACAAAAAATTAAAAATGAAGAAACTTATATTCATTATTTATGAAAAAGATTTCAGAATAAATTAATTGAACTTCTGGATAATTCTGTTTGTTTTTTTGTTTTTTTCTTTCCAAATATTATCTTCAATGAGATATTCAAAATATTTTTGGATAAATGCTGATTATACTCCTGATATTAGTAAAGCAGAACAAATAACACTAAGAATTAGAGGTGTAAATGTTACTCTCAAATCTTCTAATCCAGTACAGATTAAGGAATATATTTAGGGATTTGCATGATTGAAAGAATATTAGCAATAGCAAAAAAGCCATGCTTTTGCTAATTGAAAATCTTGGTTGTTGGGGGGTGGGGGCGCAACTTAAGAGGAAAGGAAAATTAAGTATAATAAATGATTTTAATTGTCATGTTTTTTTTGTACCATATTATTTTTCACTAAATTTTGTAGTGAATTAACGCTGCTGAGTATAGTTTGGACAGTAGTATATTTTTTTTGTCTTTTTTTTTTATCATGAACATGATACAATATATTAAAAAAAACATATCAATTTGCTTTGAAACTACTACTTGGCACTAGGTAGAAGAGTAGGGTTATTGCAGTCAAATCTTTGTGTTATAATTTGAATGAAATATATAAGATATTATTAGATATATATGTACCTTTGTTCGGATTATCCAGAAATATAACTTTAATTTAGGTAAGAAGTTTAGTTATATCTATTTCTAAATTTAAATTTTTGATGTCAGTTATTCTGTATAAGCTATTTTTTAATGTAAATGTTGCAATCAAACCACTCCAACGTAAATGTATTAATATAAGCAACAAGACAGCTTTTAAATTTAAAAAAGAAAAATCAATTGAAAGTAATTTTGTGGAAGCATAAAAATTTGCTTTGAAAATTGATATTGAATCAAATTTTGAAAATGCCATTTTATGAATTAGAAAGAGAAAAAGCAATTCTTACATGAAGCTGTAGAAGAACTGATTGATAATTCCCAAAAAAGATTTAAAATTAATTTTTATTCTGCTGTTTTGAATATGGCTATGAATTCCTGTTAATGAAAGACTTACTCAGAATTAATCCAAATTTTAGTTTTCTGATTAATACGTACAAATTTCAAAACAAAGCATCTGAATATATAATGTATTGCTGTGAAAAATAGAAAATTGGGTGATAGGTGATGGCCGAAAGGTTTCTGCATTGCACTTATGTAGTGCACAGCTGAAAGTGTTATCAAGATTTTTGCATAGTTATGAACCTTTAGAACCATTAATTTTTATTTATAAAATGAAATTAATTGACAGCTTTCCCAATATGTATACTGCATCTTGTATTTTATTACTATTATAATCTCAGTTGTCAGTGGAAAGAGAAGTTTTTCAAAATTGAAAATAATAAAATCAAATCTTGGTCTAAGAATGTCTAATTGGATAATTATTAAATTCATTTGAACATAAATTAGCAAATAGTATAAATATAGATGATATTATTGCTGAATATAGTAAAAAAAAAAGCTTGCTAAATTAAAATTTAAATAAAAAATTGTTTATTATTGCATTATGGCTTAATTTGTGGGTATATGGTTTTTGAATTTTATAAACAAAAAATATTGATATGGCTTATTTTATTTTTCTGTGGCGGCATCAAGATTGAAATTGTTTACATGCCAAAACCTCCTAGGCAAGCCATGCATACAAGGCTTCACTTTTTGTTGATGTGAATTTTTTGAACTTTATACATTATCAAAAAATTTTATGAAACAATTACTCACATCTTTAATGAGTTTAGTAAATATTGGAATTCTGATTATGCATGTATTTGGTGTTGGCATGGTGCTTTTTTTTTTTTTTTGAATAGTCACTAATTCAGAAAGTAAATTACTTGAATTAGCAAAAAGTTTTATTTTAAAAATATATGTAGGATTGTCTGTTAATTAAATTATTCAATTGTAATTATCATTGTTAATTTTAATTTTTTTTTTTTTATACTTGATCCAACAATATATAAATACTATAGATAAATTGTATTATATAGACTTTTACCAACAAAAGTATTATTAAATCTGAGATGAGAATTGCAGCATATCTTTTTTGACTGATTTTAAGAACTTAGCGCACATTTTAAATAGATATAATTATTAAAAATTCATTTAGTCTTTTAATTTTAAATCAGTCAATATTAGATCTTATATTAAAGATGATTTTTATATATATAAAGATCCAAAGTCAAAATTAAAGTCCTTGCTTTTAATTATATATGATTCAAAACAATGGTTATTAAACAGTGCAAATTTTATGGTTTTTAAATTTTTCAGGTATTAAGCTTGAATAATATGATAAAAGATAATTAATTGGTAATTAGAATACAAACAACTTGTAAAAGACTGACTATATTCTTCTTCTAGTGTTCGTTGATTATTTAAAACTATAAGGTTGAGTTATAATCACTATTAGTTGTAGATTAAATGTAACTCTTGGTATTGGATTAAGCATTGTAACTGTGATAGAACTCTTATAATTTTGTTCTAAAACATAAAATACAATAAATCATTATGTTGCAATTTTTTTTTTTTTTTTTAAAAAAAGTCCTCATACATTTCTACTAACCTGTCACATTAAAAGTAAACTTAACTGTATTTTGAACAAAGTCATTTTTTATATTCTTAACATGTTTTTGAAACATCAAAATTTATTGTAAATTTTAATAAGTGATTTTAAGATGATATATTGTTCAAGTATTTTTTATATTTACTTTTCAGGAATTGGTGGAAGATTTTATTTTTCCTGCATCTAAACTTGTTTTGCAATCACGCAAGTTAAATGGAGAACTACCTTCTGAAAAGGCTATTCCTGTATGTTGCACTCCAGTAACAGTCACAACAGCCTTTGATCTTTTGGTTGCTCTCTGTACAGGATGTGTTCCTAATTTGCGAACCGTAGCAAGCATGTTGACAGAAATGTATTATTCTGGTAAATGTTCTTTATTAATCAATTTATTTTGTAAATTAGATAATATAATTTTTAAATATGTATGTATGTATATGTGTATATATATAATTCTAGTCTAATTGGGAAAATTATTGTAATTTTTATTATTCGAATTTTATTTTTAGAGTATATACTCTTTGATATCATGTCATCTTATTTATTACTAAATGGTGCAATTATTCAAACTGCATAGTATTTTTCTTTTTATTGAACATTGTATAATAGTTTTTTGATAGGCAATGCAAATTTTGTTTGCAAATTATTAATAATTTCAGAGTGGGGAGGCTTGTGATACAAGCAATTTGATTTTAGAAATTTTGTGACTATGGTTTGGTTCATGTTTACTAGGTATATTTTTGGCTGTCTTTAACAGTTATATATGCAAATACAAAGAGAAAGTTACACACAATAATGATATCTTTTTTTCCCAGCAGCCTTTTTTTAAGACTTTTTGCATTTAAGTTTAAAATATGCCTTTTTTCAAAAATTCTGGTCATTAATTTAATAAGGCCTTTTTAGATGGATATGATTGGAAAGAATCTTGAACAAAAGAAAGGAGTGTTTCATTCTATTCACTGGTTGATTCACCAGGCGCCATATTGAATTTTAAAAAAAAAACTGACCCGAGACACAATTTTCCCAATAACTTCAGTTTTAATTATGTTAGAGCAATAAAATTTACATTAATAGAAACTAGAAAAACTAAGGAAAACAATAAGTCTAAGACAAAATAGTGATAACCATTTAAAAAATAAGGAAAAAAAGAAATTTCAACATCCGACATAATTATTACTTTATTGTTTATTCATAATTTCTAATTTATCATTAACTAAGTTTAAATTACATCTTCAGTGATAATTTCTTTGTATTCCTCACAAAATTATCTTTCAAACCATATATAATACCTCTTACCTGAGATAATCCATAGCTTCAGAATCTCCAAAACAAGTCACATATGAATTCTTCATTTTTATCTTGTACTCCAAAGCTACCAAATCTCAAAGGCATCTATAAGAAAAAGATTCATCCTAATAAAAGATACAAAACAAATCATTTCCAGAAGATAGATATGCATTTGTCATCATAACAATTGGCTTCTTATCTATCTAAAACTAGAAATTGTAGGCTACTGTCTGTATCACTGATAAAATGAGTTTTATCTCTTCATTTTATATTTTTTTTGTGTACATCAGTGATATTTATATTCTTTATGCACACCAGTGATGCTATCTTGTTATATTTATTGTCCCACAAAGATATAATTTATTTGCATATAGCTCATTTGCTAGCTATAGACTTGAAAATAATGTGATGCAAGATGTAGCAAAACTACTGACTCCACAACATGAGTATCAAGACATAGACAAGAATCAGAATGATTTTTTGCTTGCATACAATTCCATGTGGTATATGCATAACCATTGTGGCTACTACTACACAAACATCATTTGAAATCTCTCTTTTAATAGTTTTAAGTGTTTATATTTTCACATGATACTCTGCCCGGTAAATTTTGTGAATGCTTTATCAACTACTACCTTTCTGTACATTTGATTATCAGATTTTAAAATTGTCATTGCACTGCTCTATATATGTAAATCATTACTTGTTATACAACATGTAAGAATAAACACAAACACACCATATAAGCATAATAAATCATTAATATCAAAGGCACAAAATTACTGTACATATGAATAATAATTTATATACCATATAATAAAGAGCATAAATGATTTTAATATTATATTATTTATAATTTATATACTACACACATACACTAATATAAATGCAAATTAATAAATTTTATAATTAAATTATATTAATAAATTTAAAATATTAAAAAAATCTGCTTACAATACATATTCTGCGATTACATTCACATCCCATTATAGGTCTTGAATATGAATGACCAGCATATTTTTAATCCATTTTCACTATATAATCAGGCCGTTTACAATTTTCTGCCTTTATCGCTTCATGTAAACTAGAAAATTGGCCAAAATAGAAAAAAATTAAATCTGCCTGTTTAAAAAGAAATTAATAAAAAATTCAAATTTTTTCCGATTTCAATCAAAAAGATGGCATTTAAAAGATATTTTTATGATGGATCGAATGCCCATATTTCTGTTGATGTTATGTTTATAGTTTTTATGTAATTTAAAAAAAGAAAACGCAATTTCAATCAATCAGCTATGACACACGACTGACATGCTGTTTTGAGCCAAGTGTGGTATATTTTTTATGGAATTTGATTCACATTCAGTTCATATTTATCATTTAGCAAACATTGTCATCTCAACAAGATAAGAACAATGTTATTATTATATTTGCCATAATTACAGTAAACTTGTAATAATATCTCCATTTATCATGCACAACAGTTATTCTTAATTTACAAAAATTTGTCTATGTTTAATGCATTGTTATGGCGTTTTAGATGAAAACATTTTTTACTATAAATTGCTAATCTATTTTCAACAATGTATGTTTCTGTATAAAATATATAATTGATGCAATGAAATCAGTTCCAAATGTGATTATTCTCACTGATCATTATGAGTTTATTGTAACCATGGCAAATATAATAGTAATATTGTTCTCACCAAATCCTATCTTGGTTATAATTTGTTGAAGTAAAATAAATAATCAAATGAATTTCTTACTCAGGAATTCGTAAGAAGTTCACAGTATTGGAAATGCCAGAGCTGGAATCGATCTGTGGAAATTGCACTTCAGTCTGACACTTTATCATAGTATTAAGCCATCCAGGACATTTGTTAAAATGATAATAGTGAAATTCTTGGTGATCTTTTATTGGATAACATACTGTATGACAGTTTTAATAATTATATTTATAAAGTGCATACTCGTTTCTTTAAAGTAATATATATTAAGCTACAACCTTAAAACTATGCACCTGAAAAAACGACAGTATTAATGGATTCTAAGCATAAGATCTCAACACTAATTCGTTGTAAATCGAAAGATTTCACGAGTGTTAATGTGTTATAGAATTTGTGGACTTAATTAGTGAGTTATTGAATGGCCTTATGCTCTCAAATCAAAATGCTTTAGATTCTACTTATTTAGAAATGTAAGTTTAGATAAGAGTGGCTGCTCTTGTCTTTTAAATAAATCTTGCGTTAAAGATTTGCAGAGGTCCCTACTGTCGTTTTTTCAGGTGCGTAGTTTTAAGGTTGTAGCCTTAATATATATTGCTTTAAAACTTTAAAGTATAACAGTTTCTAAGTTGAGAATAGTGTATGCCATTTCCTATCACATTTCTGTTATATTTAATTTGTAATGAAAATTGAGAACAAATATGAATGTTTTCTTTATATATCTTTTTTATACATAGACTTTCCACACCAATATTTAATACTATTTATCTTTTTTATACAATGAATTTCTTAAGCTTAGGTAGTAAATAGAAGTCATTAACACTAAAGAACAATGCATTTCGTTTTAATATCTTAATGCTCACCACTCCTGCTCATTGAGTTAATCAGCATAACATTGATTATTAGATGGATGTGATGTGTGTTTTTCTGTTATAATTATTTTTTAATCAGAAGAATTATTCTTATAGCCAGAAAATAATTGGGAATTTTAGATTATCATCTGTTTCTTTGACTTACTTTCTAAACAATTTTAAAAATAGAGTTTAGGGAAGAATAGATAGCATAATGAATGTAAAATTAGCAGAGAAGATACTTTGTTAATATTTACAGTATATATTATAAACAAGAGCATCTCTTTGCTTTAATGTCATCCTTAGTAATCTTAAGTATTTAGTGATTAACAGATAGCATGCATTTAAATCCCAATCCCCAGATTGGTTTTTGGCTTTTACTTTTATACAAATATGATATCAGTATTGCAGTGCTTTATTTGTAATTCTATTTACAATTGGTACCATGTTCTTATTTAGTACTATTAAATTTCCAGTTATTTAAAAAAGTTTTTTGTATTTAATTAAACCATCTTATTTTACTCTTTTCTGTTTTTTCTATATAAAAAGTAATTGAATCTCTATTGCTCAGGGGCTTTGCAATAATTGATCAACAAAAGGTTCTTAAAGATTTGATACAGGAATCCTTAACTGTCATCTCTTAGATACACTCAGCATTAACTCTTATGTACATAAAATTTAAAATTATAATCATCATCAACTATTATCAGTCCATTGTCGGATGAAGGTCTTTCCAAGTTCAATCCATCTTCTCTGATCTTTAGCTTCTTTTCTCCACATCACCTCTGCACACTTTCTTATTTCATCATCCATGTTTTCTTTCTGGGTCTTTTATACAATCTCTTGGAATCCAGTTTAAGATTTCAATTGTCCATATATTATCATCTTTTCTAGAAATATGTCTAGCCCAATTCCACTTCAATCTTCAGTGAGGTCAATAACACCTGTTTGTTCTCTTACCCATACACTGCATTTTCGATCTCTTCTTGTTACTCCCAACATGTGCCTCTCCATACTTCTTTGAGTGATCTGAAGTCTCTGTATTGCTCTTCTATTAAGTGTCCAAGTCTCAGATCCATAAGTAAGAACTGGTAAAACACATTTGTTAAAAACCTTCCTTTTCAAACACATAGGCATATTTCCTTTTAGTATCAAGTTATTTCTACCAAAAGCACTCCAAACAAGTTTAATTCTATGATTAATTTCATCCATTATGTTTCCATCTGTATTAGTAATCTGACAAAGATATTTGTAACTGTTAACTTTTTCTAATTCATCATAATAAATCTTTATTTTCATATTTTGAGCAAATCGATTAAACATTACTTTAGTCTTTTTAACATTTATCTTTAGTCCTACTTTTCTACTTTCATCTGATAACTCCTGCAACATTTCCTGCAGCTCTGAAGCATTATTTGCAAAAACAACTACATCATCTGCAAAATCTAAATGACTTAAATAATCTCCATTTACTTTCACTTCTTTAGTTTCCCATTTTAATCCACAAAATACTTTTTGCAGCACTGCTGTAAAAAGTTTTGGAGATATGGAGTCACTTTGTCTTACACCCGTCTCAATGTTTACTTTCCTAGTATCATTATGTAATCTAATTGTTGCTGTTGCATTTTTATAAATATTCTTTAAAATATGACAATATCCTGGATCTATACCTTGATGATCCAATGCTTTAATTACTGAAGAAGTGTTTATAGAATTAAATGCCTTTTCATCATCTACAAATCCAAATATAATGGCAACTCATATTCATTTGTCCTTTCTATAACTTCTCTCAATACCTGGATATGATTCATTGTACTAAAAACACTTTTAAATCCAGCTTGTTCTCTTGGTTGGTGGAAATCCAATGTTCTCTGTAGACGAGTTGTAATTATCTTGGTAAAAATTTTGTATAAAACTGATAAAAGGCTGTTAGGTCTGTAATTTCTAATATCTTCTTTATCACCTTTTTTAAATATTAATATTATTACTGCATTCTTCCAATCATCTGGTACATCTTTATCATTTAGACATTTGGTATATAACTTTGCTAAAATTTTTCTATTTTTTCACCTGCTTTTTTTAGTAATATCAGTTATAATTCCATCATTACCTGGAGCCTTTCCTTTCTTTATACATTTAATTACATGTCTCACTTCTTCATTTAAAATTCTGGGCAATTCGGAAGATGTAATAGATATGTAATTAATCCATCATTTCTCTTACATTAATTGCAAGATCTCATATTTAATTAGTTTTCTAAATAATTGTTATAACTGATTGTTTTAAAAATTTGGTCTCACTTGTTATAATATATTTATATTTATTATTATTAAAAAAGCAAGAATAATGTACATGGAAAATTTTTTTTTTTAATATAGATAAAGATCAGCCAGTAACAGAGTGGGAGTATCTTCCACCAGTAGGTCCTAGGCCTCATAAAGGTTTTGTTGGTTTAAAAAATGCAGGAGCTACTTGCTACATGAATTCTGTTTTACAACAGGTATTTATATAAATATAATATGTTGTATTTAATAAAATACAAATAATAAATTACTGAAAATTGAATAATGCATAAATAATGAAAGGCATAGAAGGCCTAAAAATTGGCAAGAATTATCTTTATTTTTATTACTGTTCAGTAGAAATTTAAAATGCTCAAATTAGACAATTAATAATTAATGTAATTTTTACTGTAGTCTATCACAGTGGTTAACATTTTGACATTTAAAATATTGCAGTATGACTTTTCATTATTATATCATTGTAGTTAGTTTTACTTACTAATGAACATATATGAATTTAAAAATTTTTGTCTTCTATTTAAAAAGTAAATATGCATTTAATTATTTTATGCTTCTCACTTTAATGCTTTTTATAATATTTTGCATATGTGTCCCTATTGTGTGTGTTTGTGTATATATATATGACAATAGATGGCGTTCTACCAAAAACACCTTCAAGCATAGTTTTTTTGTTTACATAAACGTCAGAGCAAGCATTCTCTATCTCTAACTTTAATTTTCACCTTCAGATCATGATTTCAAGCTATTTGCTATCGTCAGTGAAGGACAGGAATAAGAAAATAGATCTAAACAGAAACTCTGAGCATTTATGAAACAGTTTCTATTCAGCTTGCAAGCGTGAATCTTTTAGACACATAATATCTTCAAACTCAGCATATCAAACCTTGTGTTTTTTTGTTTTTCATAAATGTACCTTTGAGGTCTTTTTTGCAATGATATATATTGCAGAGGCTTCTACTATGTGGTGATGCTGAACTGAGATCAGACCCATGTAGCTATCTGGTTTGCTTTGCTGAGTTTGAAGACATTACGTGTCTAAAAGATTCACACTCAGAGTTTGTGTTTAGATCTATTTTCTTATTCCTGTCCTTCACTGATGATAGCAAATAGCTTGAAATCATGATCTGAAGGTGGAAATTAAAGTTAGAGATAGTGAATGCTTGCTCTGACGTTTATGTAAACCAAAAACTACGCTTGACGGTGTTTTTGGTAGAACGCCATCTATTGTCATAAATACAAGCGTTAGCAAGTTTTGACTTGTGTTTTTTTGTTTTTCATATATATATATTCATGCATCTATTACAGGGATTGAAAAAAAAGAGAACATTGTTTTTCCTTTTATTAATATGGTATAATACTGCCATTCACATTATGACTACTTACATTAAAAAAAATTAATTGGAATATTAGATCATTTCTTGTAGAATAAGTCCTCGAAATCTTTTATTATTGGAGAAGGATATTGAACTTTTATACATTCAAGAAATGTTCATAGAAAGTCTAAAATATTTCAGTCAAGTAATTGGAGGGTCCATAGCTAAATGAGCAATGTAAATCTTATGTCAATATTTGAGTTGGCAGATTGAGTTTAAGCATTATATTCTTGAAAAATGAAAATATTGTGTGAAAATAATTGTTGCATTAATTATTGTATCTAGTCTCCAAAATGTTGTATTTCGTAGCCGATGAAATGTTCATGTTGAGTATTAATTGGATGTTAAAGTACAGCTGCCTATTTTTAACAATTTTTTCACTATGTTTTGTAGTTAAGGTAAGACAGTCTGATTTGTAAGTTTTTTTTTTTTTAGTGATCATTAGATTACAACTTTTAGCATTATTTAGGAAATATCATATCACATGCTCCAATCATCTACATTATCCACATATTTTATTAAGTCATCAGAAACTATTAGCTTTGAAATGGCAGCTCTGGGTATAACTAACTATTCAGTTTGTGAAATGTGTGTTTACCTTTGCAGTAATTTATTTTAGTATAATTTTATATTTTTCAGACAGTAATTTTAATAACATCCTCTATCTTATCTCTAAATAAATATTGCCTTTAACTACTGTTGTTCTTTTTTTTTTTTTTTTTTTTTAGAGGGGAGTATATAGATTTTTATTCATACTTTTTTTTAGAATGCTAATGTTATACCATCAAACCAAAACATTGACAATTTGGGATTATTTTGTCTTACATATGGAACTGATATCCGACTTCATGTCAGATACTTCTGATCTTACAGTTTTATTCATATATAAAAAAAAACAAATTTTATATTAATTAGAATTTTTATTTCTGCTATACGATATCGCATGTACAATGTCAATATTGTAGATATTCTTTTATTTTATTCAATCTGTTTGCATATATGTTTATATATATATTTCTGAATTATTATGATTTGCATATTAAAAGTTTATTTTCCATAAATATTATATATTTTCACTTATATATTTTTTAACTGTTGTTTATTTATTGGACTACTGAAATTATTAGAATTTGTATTTCAATTGTTATCAGAAACTGTGAGTTAGTTTGATCGAAACTTTATGATCGCTGCTAATATAACGTTACATCCTTTTGAGTATCAACACTTTTTTTTTTTATTCATATAATAATATTATTTGCCAGTTTGTTGAAATGCTTCTAAAAAATCTGATTCGTGATTTATTATGAAATGTGTATTCATAGTTTATTATTCCATGTATATTATTTCACAATTCTACTGCGTAATTTGCTGCAATAATGGAGTGGCAGATTGGAGCTTAAGGTCCATGGATAATATTTCCACTGCTTAAACTTTTTAAAAAACTTAGGGGCAATAAGCTATTAAATTATTCATATTTGTTATTACACCCATACACAGATATGTATTTATAATATATGTGAAATAAATTTTAATATACAACAGTATGTATATATATATCATTAAAAACTAATCAACACTTAGACAATCCCAATAACAATCAACAATTTCAAACTGTTGTCAAGGTAACCTCCTTTTAACAATATATATATATATATATGAAAGCAACCCACACCTATTCAACATTTTACAGGACAACCTTGTATTAATGAATATGTATATAATGATCCAAAAGACTTTTGATATGTAATTTGATTTCATGTAATGGAATATATATTATGCTTTACAGTCAGTTTTTGCAGCTTAATAAATTAATTTTTTTATTATTTTAGATTATTTAATTTTATTAGTTTTGTGTTTATTTTGAATTATCAGTTATGTAGCTAGTAAATCTTATACTGTTATTTTTTAGTTGTACATGATAGAATATATCCGCACTGGTATTCTTGGAGTCGATGGTGCTGCCACAGATATGGATGAAGATTTTTCTGGAGATGAAAAACAAGAAGCAGAAGTATAGATTTTTAGTTTAATTTATTATATTTTGAAATAAAAAAATATAGAATTACTTCAAAATAATTTTGATTATTATATTTGATTTAGACTAATTTGGAGAGTCAAGAAAATGAATCTTATAGTAATGATGACAAACAAATGGCAAATCGTCAAGAATCGAGAAAAGATTACAATTTAGGTGTTTTAAAACAAGTCCAGGCAATTTTTGGTCATTTAGCATGTAGTAAATTGCAGTACTATGTACCTAGAGGATTTTGGAAACATTTTAAGTGAGTGAATTATTATTTTTAGACTGATTTATATTAATACACATGGGTTGTATTTCTGTGCATATCAGTGGAGGTTATAAAAGAACACATGCATGATTATTTTTCTTAAAACTGAAGCATTTTGACTTTTATTAAAAGCAAAAATTATAAAACCTTGTTAAAAATTTTTTTTGTTTAAATTCATTATTGCCATGATGACCTTCAGGAATTTAATAATTATAAGATTATTCATAATTAAAATTTTTATTATTTTGTTAAGCAATATTGATATTATTTATGAATTCTTTCATAGACCAAGTTAACTACTAAAATCAATGAAAAAATAAAGTAGTATGATTAGAATAAAAATTCTAGCTATAAATTAAATACTGGTCCAATGTTAACAAGAATGAACTAACAGAAAGATTTGATTTTGTAAATGGTAGCTATCTAATAATTAATTGGAAAAGAATATCTAGTAGTTTTGAATAAAAAAAAAAAAACATCATTAAGATAATGAATGAGAAAATTTAAAATTCTTTATATTTTTCAGCTAGTAACTGATGGCAAGAGTGAAAAAAAAAGTTAAAGTATAACAGATTTTATAGTTTCAAAAAATTTCAATAGTTTAAAAAATGTGTTGACATAGTACATAGAGATATTTAACATCATTGTAGAAATAAAATAAGAAGAAAAAAAGAATGAGAGAAGCTAAGAATAATTAAAAATATACTTATTAATTTGTAAATAGATGACATTAACCTTTCTGAGAATGCTTATTATATATGATTGCTCACATGTTTTAGAAAGTGCATAATTTCATTTTGAATATACATGTATTGATCAACTTTATATCTAATGATATATTTTAATATTTAACAATGATTTTTCTCAAGCAAGCTTTCCATTCATTTTATAATATTGTGTAACACTATAAAGATTTTTATTTCTGCTATTAAAATAGGCAAACATGATTTTTTTTTCGTTTTTGTATTTTTTTTTTTTATTTGGAAACTCAATAAAAAAAATTTGAACATTCACCTAAGTTTGTTTTGGATCTGCACAATGTCATAGACAGTATGAAAATTTTATCACATATCATTTTGGAAATGTAAAGACGATATTAGAAAACTATGTTTAAATTTATTATCCATTAATCTGAAATCAAAATCCCCCCCCCCCCATAAAAATTTTTATTTATTGATTTTTTTAAAGACAAGTAAGATATTTTTTTATTCACAACATAAAATTACAAATACTGTATAATTTAACATATAGCTTTTATGAATTTTACACGTACATGCAAATAGATTTCAAACTAAATCAATCAAATCTATATATAATCAGGATTTTATATATTATGTAGTTACATAGGATGTCCCAATAAAAAGGTGACTGGTTCTCTTTTCAAGCTGCCTGCAGTTCCAACCATAAAAATTTTAATGGACTAGTATATCTGGATCACAAGGTATAACATAAAATGAAACATTGTCTTTTATAACTTCACAGTTCATATTCGCTGCTCTCTCTTCCATCACAAAATCTTCCATATTAATTGAAAACATTTTTGTGACTTATAGCTTCACTACCATACACAATTTGAATCATTTCAAGTGTTGCAGTTGTGGTCAATTTAAAACAAAATTGTTAGCATATTGCTCAATCATGAGTTGTATGAAATGTCATATTTTATGTTGTAACTCATGATCTAGACATGGCATTACCTTAAAATTTTTGTGGTGAATGAAGTAAACTAAGTCCATATATAATGTGTTGATTCAGAGATTGTGCTTCAGGAGGTTTGGAGAGAGAACCAATCAACTTTTTACTGGTACATACTTTGTTTAAATATATGATTTACAGGCTACGACATATCATTCAAGCAAGCCTTCAGGCATCTGTTTAGTTTGCAACAAAAAGTTAGTTAAATCTAAATATAATAGATGATGCAATGACATTTAAAAACTGTATAAAATTGTGTTTTTAATACCTGAATGAATTTCCTGTACTTGCATTGAAATTTTCTCTATACGCATAATTTAAAAAAAAATGGTTAGCTATTAAGATTATATATAGAAAATTATTAACATAAATTTTCATTTTGATTTTTTTTTCCTTCTAAATTTTATTGCCCAATATACTAATACTGATAATGTACTTTAAAATATTTTTAATTTGTTAAATCTAATTGTATATATTTTATGTGAATTGAAGTAATCATTTTCTTCGTGAAATTGTTTCTAAATTCATGGTAAACACATTTCCCCCCTTATTTATTTAAGATGGTTGAATAAAAATGATTAACTTATATTAATATTGAATTATTATATTTTTAATTTTTCTTTCCATATTCAGTTGATCTACCTGAATTTTTTTATTTTTTTGTCTGTTTATTTTCAGTGAAATCCTGTAGTATAAAAAATTTGATTTTGTTACTAAATAGTGTACTTTTTAAAAACTTAATGCTTAGCTTTGCTAAAAATATTTACCATATTTTAGTGTACTTTTTAAAAACTTAATGCTTAGCTTTGCTAAAAATATTTACTATATTTTTTAATTTCAGGTTATGGGGAGAACCAGTTAATCTCCGGGAGCAGCATGATGCTTTAGAATTTTTCAATAGTCTTGTTGACAGCATGGATGAGGCTCTTAAATGTTTAGGCCATGAACCTCTCCTTTCAAAAGTTTTAGGTGGATCTTTTGCAGATCAAAAAATTTGTAAAGATTGCCCTCATAGGTATGTTGCTTGTGTCTTATTTATTTATGCTTCAATTTTTCTATATGTGTATTATGATTTTATTTCAAAACGAGAAAAATTATACAACAGTAAATAAATTACACTCTCTCCCCCCCTCCAAAGTAATTTACTATGTTTATTTCTGTCACCCCCCACCCCTTCCCATTTTTATTAATGAATAACAAAAGAGTCAGGAAGATATAAATTTTGGATTGCAATGTTGTGATGGGGAAAGTATTATCCATATGATTAATGAAAAAAAAAAAAATTAATTTTGTATAAATGGAATCATCATTTTTATTAACTAACTTAAGGCAAATGGTGATTTTTTTAATAAATTTTCTAAGAAATCCTCATTACTATAACTTGATTGAAAAATATTTGCTGTTGATCTTTAATACTTATAATTTTTCAAATATCATTTTTTTTGCTTTCATTGATTAAAGAAAAAAAATTTCTATGTAATTGATTTCTTATATGGACCTTTTTTTTTTTTTTTGCCTGCTAAAAGATTTCTTAGCTAAAAAGTACAAGTCTAAACAGGAAAGAAATTAAAATTTTTTGATATCAAAAAAAATTATGTATTTGATTTCATATAACCATTAAATGCAAATAATGCAAGAGTTATTGGATGAAAGTAAAAAAATACGATTAAAAATAAATACTGAAACACAAAGAATATTCAGTGGATTTTCTCAGAAAAAGTAAAATAAAAATTGATAATCGTGAATAATAATCAAGCTAACAATTACAAATACATACATAATTGGTGAAATTAATTGTAGAATTGAACTTGGATTACTAATCTTTTGAACAAGTTATAAAAATAATTATAGAGAAGACTTTTTTCACATTAAAATGTAATACATTTTGAAATGTAGTCTAAATGATTTTTTTAATTTTTTCATGATTAGAAAGTGTAATGATATTAAATATATTAAAAAAAAATAAAAAAAAATATTTCATTGCATCAATAAAAATGCAAAGTAAAGTTTATGAAACTAAAAATAATTCAGTTATCAGCAAGAATATTTAAGACTTTTAATTCCTACAGTATGTCTAACTATAAAAATGGCTTTGATTTATTGTATGGAAAATCCAATGTTTTGGAATAAAAGATCAACTTTTCACACTGAACCATCAATTTTTTAAGATAAGCTTCATTTTCAAAAGTATGATTTTTGTTAAAAAAAATTTGATAATTACAAATTGATGAGCTTGACTTGATGCATACATTATTTTGATAATTGCAATAGAAAATTTAAATAAAATTATTACAAAGAAAGGATTAATTTTCATTGGACATTTGTGGAAAGATTTAAAGTCTGGAGATATAAGAATTACATATGAAGAATTTTATAAATGATGTTATTAAACTGGATTTTTTTCATAGTGGTGCTGAATATGAAAGAATTTTTATATAGACAACCTAATTTAAAGCTTGTTTTAGATCTTGTCTTCATACTAAAATTTTTGAAAAATTGCTGTCAGTAAAGTCCCTAAAAAGAAAGTGTTTTGAGCAATTATTTGATATCTAATTTCTTAAAAATGCTTAAACTGCTATCTGTCACTATCTATGTTTAGCACTGAGATGAGGTAAACCTTGAAAATAAATATTAGATATCCAAGAGCAAGTGTATATAATATTGTAATAAACAATAAAGTGGAGTTTTTTTAAGAAAATTACTAAGGAGACATAAATTCTGTTTAGACACGTACATCTTATTTTTCAATATTGTATGATTTCATAATTTTTCAATTGATAAATGTAGTAGCATAATTTCTCGGCTTTCTCCCTGGAACTAAAAAGAAATTTTTTTCTAGCACTAATAAAATCTATATGCTTATGTAATGCATGTAGGCTTTATAACAAATAACTTAAATTTTGTCAGGGATTTTGATCCAACATGCATATATGCATTTATGTATATATATATTTTTAGGTATTCCAGGGAAGAATCATTTACAACATTAAATATAGATATTCGAAATCATAGTAATTTATTAGAATCATTAGAACAGTATGTGAAAGGAGATTTATTAGAAGGGGCCAATGCATATCACTGTGATAAATGTAATAAAAAGGTAAATTTTTTTAGATTTTCATTATTGTTATTAATTTAGTTTTAGTGTTAATATGACAAAATCTAGGTTTTATTTATATCATTTGTTTATTCCTTTATATGTGTAAATTTATTAAATTTTGTTGTTTACAATTTTTGGTAATCACCTGAAATCGGGGCACGGCCGCTTGGGGCGTTGATGCTATACAAAATCAATCAAATGTAACATTACCGGGCTGCCTCAACTTTTTTTTTTTTCCGAATAAACAAATTTTTTATTTCATTTATAACATGATTTCTTTTTTATTAAACAAATTTTTATATTCATTTTCGTTGTTTTTTTTTAACCTGACATTTTTCTTTATTCAACAATTTTGGTAATTTAATTTTGTGTTTATTTTTCTGAACTTTAAAACTTTGGGCTGTTTCACGACGACAAAAAAACTTGTTTTAACCCCGCCGAAAAAAATATAATGGTACAATTATTTGGAACTTATTTCGACTTTGTTCTACCTTGTTTTTTTTTTTTTTTGGTTGACTAACTTGTTTTTCTTTTTATTATGAAATCAAAAGTAACTTTTGTGTTGGTGGGGGTTAAAAAATTGTTTTGAAATCCCCACCCTCGAATCAATAATTGTAACAAAAAGTCAATAATTTTTTTTTTTTTTAAACAACTTTTTTTCACATTTTACTTTTACTTATATTTCGTTTGAATTAGCCTTTTTTTTTTTTTTGCTTCTACAATAAACAGCTTTTTGGGGGGCTTTCATACTGTTATTATTAACAAAAAGTCAACAAAAATAGTCATTTATTTTAACCCCGCTGAAAAAATATAATCCAAATACTTGTCAATTTCTAATGAAATAAAAAAAAAAAAAAAGGACACAAACGTTGGACTTTTTGAACTTATTTATTATTTTATTGCTGTAATAAAAACAGTCTGGTATTTGGGAGGACATTATGTGCCCGAAAAAATGACACAGTCTCCCTCACTTTCTGTACCCGGCAATTGTGAAAAGTTTTAAAATTGCACGTTCTTCTCAGACCTTTTATTGGTCTTGTATATTTTCCATGCTGAAACGTGACTTAGTGCGTGAGCTTTGTCAAAGCGTGTTCAAACATACCCTTTGCCAATTTTTTACATATTAACATTTTTTTAGAGAAGGGTGGGGACCATATGACAATTATTAGTAATTAACAACATTATTTAAATATAAATGACATTACTCTATCATGGAGATTTGAAAAGTTGTACCGAATTGAAATTAAAACACCCTCAAGCGATACGGTAATCAGCTATGAATTGAACAAATATGCGTAAATAGTTTCGAAGCACTAAACAAGCCGTAATATTTTTGTGCAATGTCATGTAAAGCGGCCTGCAATGGGTTAATACAATATAAATGTTGTATTAGCTGTAAGGCTGGCCGCAGAAACGGCATTTTTATGTGTTTTGACACATAAACAACGCCATTAAGCGGCTGTGCCCACATTTCAGATGATTACTCAATCTTTGTATTGACTCAAGTTTATTTCATTTAAAATAACTATTGTTTATTTGTAAATTATCTCTCCAATAATTTTTAAATCTTTGTAAATACTGCTGTAAAAAGAGAAATATATTTGGTAATCATTTTAAATAAGAAAAGATATTAATGTCCTACTACTAATGATAAAATGATGTTATAAATTTTATCTATTTACATGCTTATTTTAAAATACTATACTAATATAATAATTTATAAATTTAATATGTTGTGTGTTATAATTATATAATATTAAAAATATATAAATTAAACATTCATTCATTCTTGAATTAGCATTGTCTAAACTTGTTTCCCATATAAGTTTTTAATTGGTTAATAATTAGACATAACAATTTCTATGTGATTTTAACATTGTATGGCAGTTGGAAATATCTTTTTATTTACATGTTCAGAGATATACTCATTTGTAAATTAATCAGTTCCATAAAAGAAGAAAAAAAACAATTATGGCAAATTTTCTATGGATCCAGATTTTTAATGTCACCTTTCTTCATTCATGATTGTCATAATTTTGATTTAAAAAATTATTGACTGAAATAACTATAAAGATTATGTTCTCACCATTATTTTAAAAATTATTATAAGAACTCCGTCACATTATTCCTGTGAATGGTGAAAGGAATTTCATCGAAATGCCACCTGCTTCAGTGATGAATTTGTCTACATCTCAATATCACAGTCTATTTTTTAGCCATGATAAATTTTCACCATTGAAGACTTTTACATAGTGTTTCCAAACCCTAATTTTAACTTATAATGGTGAAAATTTTTGGTGCAGTATGTATACATTTTTTGTATGGATTTTTATACAAAATACTGTTAAAACATACTATACATAAATTATCAAAATTATTTCATTTGTACACCTGCTCGAAATTGCACAGCATATGCAATAATTTTTAGTGCAGAATGATTATTTTGTGATCGTTCCAATCTAACTTTATATAAAGCAATAATAATTGTGACTTAAAATTATATTTTATATAATACTTTTTTTGGTACTAGTTACTTTACCGGTCTTGGTCGCTTGATGGCGGTGTTGCCAGTCGAAAACAATGCAATGCAACATTACCTGACCGTGATTTTTAAAATACGGCGCCTTTTTTCGGCTTTATTTGTATTACGCAATTTCTATTTAGCGATTTTTTATTTTATCCTTTTATTTTTTTCTATTACGTCGTTAATTTTTTAGTTTTAGGGTTTTTTTGTTTCTTCCTACTAACAAATTGGTACTTTTCTATTCTATCGTGTCAGGCACTTGATGGCATTGATGCTAAGCAAAAACATATACTATAACGTTACCGGGCCCACCCCGTTCTTTGTGAAAGAATCAGAAATCGCACGGGTTAATGTAATTCATTAATTTCCTTAATAACATTTACTGGGACAATTTTACGGTAACATATGTTATTGCAAAAATATTCTATTCCCCTCCCCACAAACTTTACAACTACATCATGGTGGGCCAAAAATGATGCTGATAATGCTTTAATTACTGAACTGTCTTTTACTTTTTCGGGTCATTTTTGAAAAGGTTAACAAAAAAATAATTATTTATTATTTTTTTGTATTGATTGATTTCTTACAATAGATATCTTTGAATGATAATATCTGTATGGATCTTAATGGCACACTTATTAAGAACGATTAATAATTTCCAACTCGCTCGGCTTTTTTTTTTATTACATGTTTTTGGTTGAGTATTTCAAGATTAATTAATCAATGTATTCGGTATTTGTACAATTACTTTACTTTTGGTTTCTCTGGATAGAACTACGAGAATTTTCACACTCATACATCCTTCTTTTTTGTCTGAAGGCTTAATGTAATTCATTCCGATTTCCTTCATCAATTTCTGTAATTTAGTTGAGACCAATTTGACGCTACCAACAAATTTCAAAATCCGCTTGAACTCCAAGTTAGCCTGAAAAGTCAAATCTTAGTCTTGCAATGTAGGCCAGAGGGGTATTCCTTTTTCATATCTCCAAGAATTAAAACTATCAATTGACCTACCTTATTGCAAAGATTCTATTCCAGTAGAATTAATAAATTCCCGCCGTGCAGGCCAGCTTCTGTGGACGGCAGTTGGCCCAATTTCGACCTGTCAGCCATTTTATTTGTCACCGACGTGTTCTCGCGAAAACATGACTATTTGCGCGAGCTTGTCGAAATCTTGCTTGGACCTACTCTTTCCGAATTGATTTCAAGGTTCCTCATTGTGTAGGGAAGCGTGGTGACGGGTGGACAATTGTTAGGGGGTAATAGTAGTTCAAACGACTAGTAAGCTAATTCCTTTGACATGCATATTTGAAAGTTGTGGCAGGCTGAAGTCCAGACACCCTCACATGATACTGTAGCGAAGATTGTACTGTGAGCATTGGGATAAAGTGTGTAAAACACTAAAACAGGCCGGCTGCTGCTAAATGGCATCTTCTCTACTTTATAGCATAGAAATTAACGCCAAGCTGCCACTTATTAAACGGCCTCTTTCTGTGCTTTTGGTATTGTCGTCGGAGAAAGGTTTCAAACGCCACGGGGCCATCTGGCTTTGAACCTAGAAAATTTTAAAGTGGCAGTCTAAGTCAAAAAATTTTTTTTTTTTAATATTTTGGTTCCGGTCGTTGCCCGTCCTAGCTCAGTGGAATAGCAGAGTTAATATATATCTTATCTAATTATATTTCAATATAAATAAAATAAGCCCGCCAGTATATCTACAATGGATTTATTTATTCACATATATATAAGGTTTAAAATTACTTTATTTTTTACATTTAATTTAACATTTAACATATTTTTTTACCTTGATTTACTTTAATTTACATTGCATTACTATTATATTATAAATTTACTTTTAATCAAGTCGCCTGGGTTTATTACCGTTTAATATGTTGCTAGATCGGTACATAGTTTCACGTCAAAAACATTTCAAAGACAACTCAAAATATAAAGTATGTTACTGACAATGCAGGAAATAGAAACCTAGTTCGAAGTACCCTCCCAATACAAAAGCACCAATAAATCCTTTTAGATACCCTAAGGTATCAGTTTGCCGAGTCTTATTTTTGATCAAATATGAAACCAAACTATTTAACCATAGCCAATCATGCAAGCGCTATAAACAACTAAATTTAAGTTTTATAGGTCGAGCCTGAATATACTATAGATTGCTTCGAAAATAAACTCTACTTTAACCCAGGAACACATTTCCAATCAACCAACCCGCGATCAGGCCAAAGCAGGAGTCCTGAACAAGAAGAAACTGCCCACCCACGGAGTGCCGGGGCAAGTGTCAATAAACTAAAAACTCTATAGGAAGGGCGGTCTGCCACTTACAAACCCCCAGGCAAACAGGGGGGTGGGTATTTTATCGCCGTCTCGTTACCCTACTAATTACATAAATATATCCAATCCATTGACCAATTCAACCAGAAGACACCCAAGATTACCCCCCTTAATTATCTTTACAAATCGATACAGCCATTCCGCCCACTCAAGTTTACATTTTTTATAATTTATTTAACGGAAAACAGAAATCATAACAACTTAAAGAACAAAATTAAATAAATAAATAAATAAATGGAAATGATTTTACAAATTAAATACATTAAATAAAATTATAACCAATTAATAAATATTGTTGGTCAGATAGAATATATTAAAATCATTTTAAATATGAAAAGTTTTAATTTCTGTTCAAATTTTAAGTCTTACGGTTTTGAAAGTTCTCCTTTTTTTGGCTAATGTCGTCGTCCGAAGTTTTTCCGGTTGTTTATTTTTTATCCTTTGGAGTTTTGTTTTTCGTGTGTTGGTCCTCTTGTTACGATGGCCCTTTTTTCCTTTCTTAGCAGAACGAGGGATTGGCGTGTCTTTTTCAACCCAGCCTAACACCGCGTTCTCGTCAATAATCAATCAATTTCCAGTCCTAGTCACTGATTAATAATTTCCAAAATTTTCCTTTTATATTAATGTGAAGGATTGAATTTCTTACTCTCGATGAGTGATCCTTTTCGTTGAGGTCCGATTCCATAGGGTTTCTTCTATTTGCTAACAGTTTTTATTGTTTTCTTATCTGACAGGTGTTTTTACATTTAAATGCCGAAGGCGGTTTACATTTAACTAATTAACAATCATTTCCATTTCTAATTATTCCCTGTTTTCCAAATCAAAATATATTTAAAGCAGTTTAGAGATATAATTTTATCTCCAAATCTTTTTAAAATTTAGTTTTAAAATACCTTTTTCTTTAATAAAAATTTTATTTTAATAATTTTTATTATCTGTGCGACTATATATAAGAGTTTAAGCGATATTTTAATTTCAATTTTTATTTTTAAGAAATTTTTAAATGCACTTTTTATTTTACGTTTATAATTATATATAAAAAAAATATCTCTTTTTTTTTAGTAACAAAAAATAGTTTAATATATAAATTAGTTATATCATTTATAAATTAGTCATAGTATAGCGTGATGAGCAAGCGGTAGTGTTATATGTGTCTTCCGCTATTTCTATTCTCTTTATTAGCTAAATATATATTACAAATAACGGGGTCCATATTAAGATGCCATCAGTTAATAAAAGGATTACATATTTGTATTATGGGGTTACAGTTCAGAAAGGGTGCTAACATATATTAGGGGAGTCTGGGATTCATTACAGATATAAATACAAACTATTTCCTGCCTGGTCGGAAATACATAAAATACATTGTTATATTTAAACCTTGCAAAATATTTAATGCAATTTATTTTAACAAAGTAGACTTATTTCCCCAACATATCTCTTAAATATAGTATATAAATCAGCGGGCTTGTATATGTTGAAATAAACTAATTAATAAATAAGTATTGGCTATATACATATATATTCTTTTAAACAAACATTTTAATATAGAGATAAAACGGGTCGAAGCAAAAAGATATAATATACGAGAGTTTGTGCGACAAATAGCCTAAAAATAACAAGAGGAAAGGTCTCTGGATGAAAAGAATGGGGGCGCGTGGCCAAACAGGGGGCCGGGTTTACGAAGAAATGGGGGCGGTGCCCTTAGGGTCCCCTGTGCCTTTTATAAAGAAAGTGGGGGCCAGCTTAGGGGTCCCCAAGACATTTTATACGAGGGAAGAAATCTTGGGTTCGAACGCGAACCCCCAGATTAAGAAGGTATATATATATATACACGAAGATAGGCTAAATGAGCGAATAATGAATAAATGTTACTAAAACATTGAATAAATTTTACAGCTTCAAAATAAATGCCCTTGTTTTGGATACTATAATATGCATGCAATTATAATACATATATATATATAGAGAGAGAATATTTCATTTACTAAAATGTACTTGAAGATTTTATTTAGAAAGGAAACATTAAGATTTAGATTTCAAATTATTAAAATATACTTTAACAATTGAGTTAGTTAAAAAACATAAGTTTCCCCCATCCCTTTTTCTGCTAGTTAAAATAAATCAATCTCACATTCGTTGATTTTTACAATAACTGAAATATTTAAATACAAGATTTGAAATTTTAAGAGTATGAAAAATGAAGTAAGATTAGAGTTATATATATAAAACAATTAAGTTACCTTTCTTTAGAATTAAAGAAATAGTATTTTATAAGATTTCAAAGGTTAATTAGATTTACTCTGGTTTACACCGGTAGAAAATAGAGTTAAAAAAAAATTTTTTATATTAAAAAGAACCTAAAATGTTGATTCATAAAACAATTGGCGAACGTATTATTTACAATGCATTATATATGTATGTCTAAAAGGGGCGTAATAACCTTTTCATGAAGGTTTAGTTAAAATGAAGAAAAGATTTTACAAAATTCAACTCATCAGATTGTTTTAGATTGGCATATCAATAACAGATATATAAATCAAATAATAAACACATATAAATAAATGACCGCACCAAAATTAAAGAGCATGTAAGAGAGAATTAAATTTATATAAATTATTTAAGAGCAAATTACATGTTATTTATATATATAAAAAAGCAAAGTTAAAGAATACATGAGAAGAGATCTTGATAGATTATTTAGACTAAATGGACTATTAGGTAGCGGCTTGAAATTTACCTTTCAATTTTGAAGAGTGATTTAAAATATTGCCCGTGCGAGTTAAAAATGAAAGTTCTGCAAGCTTCTATTAACATTTTTAAAGTTCTCCATTCACTTTAGGGTAGCAGAATATTATGGCCGCGGAAGACGACCCACAGGGGTCCGGAAGAGTGGTGGATTTACTGCTACATCATTTTTAAGTTTCAAGCAAAACGAAATACATTTTATAATACCTCTCTCTAAAAGTAGCTAATCTCTCAATAGTACTGGCAGTGGCTTATTTTATTTATATTGAAATATAATTAGATAAGATATTATATTAATCTCTGCTATTCCACTGAGCTAGTGACATGGGCTAACGACCGGAACCAAAATATTAAAAAAAAAAAAAAAATTTTTTTTTTGACTTACGTATCTGCCTACTTTATAAATTTTTCTAGGTTCAAATGCCTAGATGGCGCCCCGTAGTGCAGTTTACGTTAAGTCTCTTTCTCCGGATCGTTACAGTATAGATATATAGGCCTAGAAAACGGCAGCCGCGTAAACGGCATATTTTTGTGCTTTGGCATATAAATAGTGCCATCAAGCGGCTTACACGATAGAATAGAAAAATACCCAAATTACAATAATTAATATATATATGTGCTCTGCGCACAGTTAATGAAGCTATTAATAAATTGTCAAAATTTTTACTGCCAAGCGCTTTCGGGACAGTCTACAGTCCCATATTCATGGCGAGTTATTCTGTTAATAACTGTAAAACCATGCAAATTTTATGCAAATTTATATGCAGATATTATATGGACCATTTACGAGATGGGGAATAGCATCTTTACCGCTGATATAATAAAACTTATTTTTAAAACCAATTTGTATTATCTTTTTTAAAAATAAAAACAAACCAAAAAGAAATGTTGTCTCAGTGATGACAAAGTATTTCTTAACTCACCCCCCCCCCTCCCCAAATAAAAATAAGATCAAAACTTTTGACTTTTTCAACTTTCGTGTTTTTTTTTTGGGCTGATTTATGGTATAGAATCACAACCTTTTGTTTTGAAATGTGTGAATCGAATACCTTGCCGCTGTGCACCATTTTCTTTGTCTTGTATATTTTCTCGCGAAAGCATGAGTTTTCGCGTGAGCTCGGCCGAATCCTGTTCGGCCCTATCCATTGCCAACGTTTTGCACATTCCAAGTTGTGTAGGGAAGGGTGGGGATGGTGTGACAATTCTTAGTAAGTCAGACTGCATGATTTAAGTAGAAATGAAATGACTCTGCTATGGAGATTTCTAAAGTTGTGGCCACTTGAAATCCATACATTGTCAGACAATACAGTAGCCATCTGTGAATTGTGCGAATTCACAAAGTGTCGCGACGCCCAAAACAGGCCGTAATATTTCTGTGCTAAGCCATCAAACGGCCTGCAATGGCTAAGATAAACAGAACTGTTTTCTTAGCCCTAAGTCTAGGCCGTGCAAACGGCATTTGTAGGTATTGGCTAAGTAATTAGTACCCCCCCCCCCTTTTTTTTTTTTAAAAAAGGGTTATTCCTTTCATTATATTTTT
Source organism: Epiperipatus broadwayi (assembly GCA_028023455.1). NCBI lineage: Eukaryota > Metazoa > Onychophora > Udeonychophora > Euonychophora > Peripatidae > Epiperipatus > Epiperipatus broadwayi. Next base: position 390,049 of record JAQFVV010000365.1, read on the forward strand.
AAATATAATAAATTTGCTCAGACTTTGATATTAATAATGCCATTTTTTCTTATATAGTTTGATATTTGGTATTTTTTGTTGTTTAATTTTATGCTTATACATATATACATCAGTGCAAAATAGTTAATCCAGCATATGACACTTTGTACTTCCCTTTCACAAACCTCCTGTATCTTTCAGGCACTCGCCACTCATCTAAAAACTTAAACAAATCTTATACTGTAATATATATTAATTTGAATATATATTGGATATATAAATTAACAATATTTTATGTATATCTAATCAAAAATAAAAATTTACTCCTCATCGGGATTTTTTTTTTTCATGAAATAATTTTTTTCTCAGTTGCTAACTAATGTCAATTCATATGTCATCTCATTCCCCATCACTTTTGCCAGTATTTTTATAAATGTTAGAAAAAACGAAAGCATATAATGAATTAGATGAAATTTTTAAATGAAGGCAAAATGCAAATGTGCCATTTGTATCGTTTCAGTTTATTAATTAAGTGGCATACATTTATCCATGTTTCCTAATTATTTTAAAATATATGTGTGTATTTATGTCTATATTGTACAGTGTTTATTTCTCGTTCATATGCATATTTTCAAAATTAAATAAAAAGTTTTACTTCTTAAGTAAATCTTAACTCTTGCTAAAATAATCATCTGTTGGTTATGAAAATTTAAAAGTTTCCTTTATAATTTTATCCAGATATTACAAGTTGTAAAATTTTGGGAGCCGGATTTACAATATATATATATATATTTAAAACTGACTACTCATTCAACAATAGGTTAATCTTTTGGAAATTTTTTTAAAAAAAATAAATACCAATAATTTATCAGATAAATCAATTCATTGGAAATGACATAATTAATCATTTTATAAGAAAATTAGATGTTCTGTTCACATACATTTAGCTAATGCATAGGCGCATTTGTATTAATGAGGGTTATTGTTGAAAAGGTTTTAGTCTGCAACAAGTTTTTTAATTGTTGGGGGTTTTTTCTTTCTTTTTCTGTTAAACCCAAAGACCTGAGGTTTAAATTCAAATGGTTCTTGGAAATATTTTCAAACAAGCTTGTTTCCTCCCCCTCCTGTCAATATATTGACTTTTAACCAACTTGATTATTTTTAGTTAGGGATAAAAACAAAAAATGAAAGGTATTCAAACTTTTTGTAAGTAGCAGCTGATTTTTTCTCTACTGTTTTTCTTTGGAGAAGTGCTGGATAGATTTTTACTTTTCTATACTTACTTTAGGGTAGTTTTGCTTTATACATTCCTATATATATAATTGATTATATTTATTTGACAGGAAAGTTCATGTCCAAGGTTTAAATTACCTTAATTAAAGTTAATGAATTGCTGAAAGAACTGTTTTATTTTACTTTCTTGCCCATCAAAATACATGTTGGCAATCAAATAAAATGTTTTGTAAAAATATAACATCGTAATATATTTTCTGAGCTTTATCCTTAATTTATAAGTTCTGAAGAAGATGTGCATGAAACATTAATTACATTTTAATTTAATTTTTTTTAAATAAAATTATTTTATTTGATTGCCAACATGTTCTTTGATGGAAAAGTGTTTAGTCAAGCCCATAAAGCATAGCAGAGAAAATAGAGCAGACCAACATTTCTTTCAATTCTTTGGTATGTCTAATCAAAGTAGTTTTAAATCACATACAATGAAGTTTCCAGTCATTTAATTACAAATAATTATCTTCTATTCATTAAAATATTTCATATATATATATATAGTGATTACACTTATGGAATGCTCTGCACTAAATATTAAAGAATATTGATCTATTCAAGTTTCATGTATAATCATTATATTAATGATTACACCGATTATTGCATAGCCAATGAAATTTTAATCTTGGTTGAAAGCTTTTTTTTTTCTAATGTGGTTATCTTTTAGTAACAATATTTAATATCAATTATTGTAACTATTAAAACTAGAGAGACAAAAATTAAGAAAAACAATATTTACAGTTGATATTCCTAATCTTCAAAAACATCCTAATGAATTTAAATTAGAACTTGCAAATGAGTTTCAAGTATTAGTAGATTTTGAACATGATTCAGATTTGAATGAAATTAATATGAAAATAATTGATACACTTTTAAAAACTGCAACAAAGATAACTGGTAGAAAAAAGCAGCGATTGACCAATAAAATTTCTACTGAGACTAGAGAATTTATGAAGAAAAGAAGGAATATGAAGATATACAAAAATGATGCATTAAAAAGGATTGAATATCTCTAATTTTGTAAAATGATGTGGAAAAGATTTGAAAATGATATAAGAAAGTATAAGTGTGAACTATCAAGGAAAGCTGTAGAAGAGAATAAAAGTCTCAGGAGTGTAAAACAACATTTTGGTATTGATAGGAAATTTATATCTTCAAAAAGAAGAAAAGATGGAATTATTACTAAAAAGAGATGATATTTATCAAGAATTGTATAGTAATAAAGAACAAGTACCTCCTATATCTATTATATTTTCCGAATTGCCCAGAATTTTAAATGAAGAAGTGAGATATGTAATTAAATTTATGAAGAAAAGAAAGGCTCCAGGTAATGATGGAATTTTAATTGATATAGCAGGTGAAAAAGCAAAGTTATATACCAAATGTCTAAATGATAAAGATGTACTAGATGATTGGAAGAATGCAGTATTAATATTTAAAAAAGATGATAAAGAAGATATTAGGAATTACAGATCTATCAGCCTTTTATCAGTTTTAATTTCCACCAACCTAGAGAACAAGCTGCATTTAAAAGAGGTTTTAGTACAGTAGATCATATCCAGGTATTGATAGAAGTTACAGAAAGAACAAATGAATATGAGTTGCTATTACACTTTGGATTTGTAGATTATGAAAAGGCATTTGATTTCTATAAACATTTCTTCAGTGATTAAAGCATTGGATCATCAAGGTATAGATCCAGGATATTGTCAAATTTTAAAGAATATTTATAGAAATGCAATAGCAACAATTAGATTACATAATGATATTAGGAAAGTCAATATTGGGAAGGGTGTAATACAGGGTGACTCCATATCTCCAAAACCTTTTACAGCAGTGCTGCAAGAAGTATTTTGTGGATTAAAATGGGAAGCTACAGAAGTGAAAGTAAGTGGAGATTATTTAAGCCATTTAGATATTGCAGATGTTGTAGTTGTTTTTGCAAATAATGCTTTATGGCTGCAGGAAATGTTGCAGGAGTTATCAGATGAAAGTAGGACTAAAGATAAATGTTAAAAAGACTAAAGTAATGTATAATGGATTTTCTCAAAATATGAAAATAAAGATTGATTATGATGAGTTAGAAGAAGTTAACAGTTACAAATACCTTGGTCAGATTATTAATACAGATGAAAACATAATGGATGAAATTATTTATAGAATTAAACTTGGTTGGAGTACTTTTGGTAGAAATAACTTGATACTAAAAGGAAATATGCCTATGTGTTTGAAAATGAAAGTTTTTAATAAATGTGTTTTACCAGTTCTTACTTATGGATCTGATACTTGTACACTTAATAGAAGGGCAATACAGAGACTTCAGGCAACACAAAGAAGTATAGAGAGATGCATGTTGGGACTAACAAGAAGAAATTGAAAACGCAATATATGGGTAAGAGAACTATCAGGTGTTACTGACCTCATTGAAAAAATTAAAAGACTGAAGTGGAGTTGGGCTTGACATATTACTAGAAGAGATGATAATAGATGGACATTTGACAAACTGGATTCCAAGAGATTGTAAAAGACTCAGAAAGAGATGGATGGATGAAATAAGAAAGTGTGCAGGGGTGATGTGGAGAAGAGAGGCTAAAGATTGGAGAAGGATTGAACTTGGAGAGACCTTCGTCCTCCAATGGATTGATAATGGTTGATATGATGATTATAACTATTTTTTAGTTTAGTGGCACTTTTTATGTGTGTTTATATGTATATTTTCATCACAAAAACATTTGTGTGTGTAATGCAATTATAGAAAGCTTATTATCTATTTTGTTACTAGAGTTTATTTATTTTTTTTTGAATTTGAAATAGTTATTTATTATATAATTTAAATGAGAAATTTTATATTTTGTTGTATTAACAATTTCTAAATCATCATTGTAAATTTTTGTATAGGTTGACACTGTAAAAAGGCTTTGTATAAAAAAATTACCCCCTATTCTCGCAATTCAATTAAAAAGGTTCGATTATGATTGGGAAAGGTGAGTAAAGTTTATAATAGTCCTAAATTCTAAGAATAATTTATAAATTTAAGATAGTGTTTAAAATAGCAAATAATAATTATTTGTAATTTTAAAAAAATGCTTTTTTTTTTTTTAGGAAAACAAGAATTAATATTTGTGTCTGAAATCAAATTAAGAATAATAATTTTTTTTCAAAATTGTTTACTCTTAAAAAAAGCCATTTAATATCCCTCAACCATTTAACTAACAAAATAGATATTGGATTTTTTTTTTTTTGCATTTGATTCTAAATAAAAATTTCACAATAATTTGGATTTATTTAGCACCTAAATAAAATGTAGATACTCATTGTACCAGGCATTCTACAAACAGATTACCAGATAGTGCTACCAAAGCCATACTGAAGATGCTAATTGATAAAGTTAATATTTTTAAAGCAAATAAAATACTGAAAAAATTTTCTACAAACTAATATGAACATGTAATGCTATGCAATCTAAGCTCAGTATAATTGTAAAATTTAATGCATAATCTTGTAATAATAGATGCCATAAAAACTTGCTTAATTTACTAAAAAATCATACATTGCTAAATTATATAAACTTAGTAACATAATAAAAATAATGAAGATTAAGTCATAATTTGTTAATTGTTTTTTAATGAACATTATAATTTGCATAATTTACAAAAATATAATACAAACTATAAGTTTTCTTTTTTAAAAAGGAATTAATATTATTATTAGTGATTAATGGCAAAATTTTTTAAGAAATTAATAAATTATGATTTCATTATTTTGTATTATTTTTTTACTAAATTGTGCCAATTTGTATTATTTAGTAATGTACTATATTTTGATAAATTATGCCTTAAATTTTATAGTTAGTTTAAAATGTCGTAAGATCTTTTTTTCTGATAAATGACAGTGTCTTACTGTGAAATTTTGTGAAAACATGTCATGAGTTCATTCAAATACTAGTTTATTTTGAAAATAAATTATTACTTTGAATTTATATCGAAAATGGTTTGTTTTGAAAATAAATTATTTTTTCAAAAATTGTAATAAATAATGAAAATTGTTTGATTTAATTGGTTTTTACTTAATCACATATTCTAATAAATTGAGAAATTTGTTTGCATTTTTTTTATTTAATATGGCTTTGTTAGTTATACTTTGTATATAAAACTCAAATCTGTTATGTGGAATGTCTATATAATGAGTAATATATTATAAAGGCAATTTACCATGGAATACACTAAACCTGAAAAAATATAATTATTTGTAAATATTTAAAAATCAAAGAATTTAAATATTTTTTAAATTGTTGATTTTATATTTATTCATAAATTTAAAATTTTTGACAAATAAATTTGAAAATTGATTTATGCATTCCTCACTGTATAAAACTTTTTATCGCCTTCCATGATCAGGAAAGAAATCACGGGCTCTCACTTTTTTACATCATCAGTCTATTGATTCTGAAAATATAGATGTTTTTTTTTCCTAACACAGCAACAAAATATTTGTATATAAATTATTACATATTTATTAAAAATAACATTGATAAATTATAATTTTTAAGACTAAATATATATAATAAACAATATATTGAAGCGATATTTATATATTCCATTGTGATACAGCACATATATATATATATATTGTAACGGTATACATATGCTGTTACATTATTTTAAAATTAAAATAAAGGGGAAAATAAATCTCAATAAAATTGTTTTATTAAAAACTAAAAGTCAAAATTAAAAGAGTTATGTTTACATATATATATCACACAGATGGAAAACTTTAAAAGTATTTAAAAATATTTTTTGTAAAAAAAGTAAAGATCTAAAGATAAAGATTGATATTTTTGAAAATAGAAATAAATGTTAATTTTTATCATGTTTAATCTCAGTAAATGGAAATGATTGTTTTGAAGCAAACTAGCTCTTGCGGCATGCAAATAATTAAAATGTCAGATAGGAGATATAGATAAAAATTAAAGATTGTTTCCCGCTCTGAAGCAGCAACAAGAGCATGAGCCAGAAAGAAAAAAAACATCTTAACTTTAAGAACAAGCGACGTCATGTTAGCTCGATCAGTTGGATTTTTGATAAGAGGCTACGAAAGTATAAAAAGCCAAAATAATTGGATTCATAAATTTTTAGAGTTGTTGTCTGAAATCTGACTTAATCTACATGTGAACAGTAGCTGTATTGCGGACTCCACAATGTAAGAATCTGTAATAGATTTAATTTCCTGTAATATACCAACTGAGGCAGCCTCCAAACTAATGAGCACTGAATGGCAGTAAACAACGGACCGATCCTCCCAGAAATATTAAATGGACTTCAGATCTCTCATGGACAAGACAGACTTCAGGCCCTTCATGGAAAGTATGAACTTTTGTTTATTCAATATGAACTTTAACAAACTTTCAATTAGTTATATAAAGTATGAACTCCTATCTGACCTCAAAAGGAAAATTCTAAATCAATTATTAATATTTTTTTTTATGCATTATGTTAGCTAATCATTTCCATTTTTTTTATTATTAATATTTATTAACTAAATCATTAAAATGTGTTAAATTTTAAGTTGGGTGTAGATAGCTGCATAGATTCATTATGTTGGTTATTTTTTAAGATTTTTATCTGTGAAATATATATATCGGTAAATATTACATGCTGAGTGTCTAAATGTATTTACTGGTATATCTTTTTAAGTTGTTGTTGTCTATGTGGCACCTTATGATAAGTGTAATTGGGTTTACTTTATTGTAAATTTCTCTTAGCATTTTGCAATTAATAATTATATTTAAATTTGTTTATGTTTATTCTAAAGGAGTTTTGATTTCAGGCTATTTGTTTCGTGGTTGGGTCGATGCTGGTGGAGGGATATATGGACGTTTATATCAATGTAATGTGAAGTGTGTTTAGCATACAGGCAAAGCCCATATGAATGCATGACCCAAAAGCGTAGTCGATGCATTACAATGGATGTGGACATATTTCCCACACCATTGTTTTCCCTTTTACTCTGGGTGTTAATAGTAAGACGGCCAAGACTGCAATTCACCATTACAGAGCATTTTTAATATATATTTTTCAAATGATTTCCTTCGCCAGACAGACGCTCATTCCTGTTCTGAGCGAGGATCATTTCTCTTTAAATAATACCACGCTGCAGACGCACATTTTTGTCAGCGTTGTTTTATGCTAGCATCTTCATATTGCATTGGTTGCATCCATATATCAGGAAGCAAGCGTTGTTTTGGCTATGAACTTTTAGTCTGAGGTTAAATGATTGTTTTTGAAAAGTTTTTTTTTTAACTGAGTAATCTGTGTAGCCTATCTATACTCAACATTATAAAACAAACGTTCATAAACTGTCCATCTGTGCGGACATACTAAAATAATTTAAATTTATGATTAATATTAAAATATAAAACAAATCAATTTATTCCTCAATTTTAAATTTATATATATGCGTCAATAAATGTTTTTGTGTGTTATTACTGGCAGTGGCTTATTTTATTTTTTTTATTTTTTATTTTAAAAATATATTTTTCTGTATAAAAAACAAAAATGTTTAAGAATTTATCTCTGCTTCTCTTTGATGGCATGGGCTAACGGTCAATATATAATTATAATAAAACAAAAATTGGATCTTAACAGTGCATATCTGCCTATTATATAAATATTCCAGATTCAAATGGCCTAGTGGCGCCCCTGTATGGCAGATATGGTAAGAGACTCCAAATCAACCCCAACTGTTATAATATATATATATATAATATGATACTACCAATGTGAGATTTGATTATATCAGCCACATACCCCTGAGATATGTATATACACCTGGATCTTTTTTTGTGCAGATTTTTTTAATGCGATTTTGAATCTATGCGGTTCATGTTTCTTCTTAATTTCTTTTTATGCAGTTTTCTTTTATGTGATAAAGAAGTTCATATTTCACTTAAAATCAGGATTTACCCATTTTATATACACGCATTAAATTTTATATACTTTAAATGTCTGTTGGACAAAGGTTTGGCAATAAATGTAGATACTGTAGAAGATTTAGAAAAAGATAATGAATCAGAAGTGGAACCTGTTCGTTTCACAGCGAAAATGATTCGAGAAAGTCTTCAACTTTCTAATCAATTGGAAAATCTTTTTTTTTTTTGTTAATGATATAAATTATGAACTAAATGTCGAGAGCCAAATAGTTGTATGTATGTGTATGTTTATATTTTCTTTTATACACATACGTGGAGAAACTTTTAGACAGAAAAAAGTTACAAGTAAAAATATTTAAGAACGTTTATCTTTAAAAGTTTTAAATATTTTTACTTGTTTTTTCTTTCTAAAAGTTTCTCCATGTACAGTATATATGTGTATAAAAGAAAATTTAATCGTTAGTCATTATTAACACATTCATGGAAGCGTGTTATATTTATATAGTTGCACTCGTGGAAGTGCATTCTCTAACAGCTAGACATAGCAGTCTGGATAACGGAGCTTCATAAATAATTAGTAAAATCGTCTCAAAGTTTAATTACCGATTACATTGTCAACAGAAAACCATTAACACAGCACGAGACTGAAGTTGGTGCTAATTGTATTTCCTCTTGTGACGAATCCGATGTCTTACCAGTTCATAAATGAACTGCCTATTGTCAAATAGCGATAATGATTAAAATATGTATGAAAAAATGTAAAATAAATTACACATAAAACATTATTTTGAATAAAATTAAATAGTTAATAAAAAAAGTTTGTCTTGTATCAATTTTTTTCAAATATTTGAAATTTTTTATTAGTCATACTTTATTTTCTTTTTTTTTATGCAAATTTTAAAGTAATTTTATCTTGTTGCTTTGGTTTTATGCGATTAATAAAAATTATGGAACGTATCCCACATTTTCAAGGTAAATTAAATCTATTTTTGTGCGTTTTTTTAATGCGGATTTTCTGTGGTACCTATCTACCGTATAAAAAGAGACCCAGGTGTATATATATTTTTAATAAGTGGTACACCAACATGGAGACCGAGATATCAATATGAATCCTGGCGATCGAAAGAATTTCAATTTTATATTGATTGAAAAATACTTAGAAAATCTTTAATGATATAAAATTAATAGGAAATAAGTTCCTTTTTTTTTTTTTGTTTGACAGGTTGAAGTAATAGAAGAGGGAAATTTTTTAAGTAGTATAGATTCATTTTAGATTTTATTTAGGAAAGTAATGAATTATTGATTGCAAAAATATATTTATCAAAAAAAGTTTGTTTGACAAATTATTGTTAATAATGAAAATAAAATATATATATATTGTAACGGGCACATCCGCCGTTAAATTATTTTTTTTATTATTAAACATGAAAAAATAAAAGTTCGCAAATAAAAACTTTTTTTTTTTTAAGAATTAAAAATTGAAAAATCATCTAAACTCTAATATATATAAAATCGCACTGATGAGAAATTAAAAAAAATTATTAAACGAAACTTTATTTTAAAAAAAAAGAAAAAGTTTTAAAACTAAATTTTCAACAAAAACTTAAAAAGATTTAGAGATAAAAATATATCTTTAAGTTTGGAAAATGCACACATCTACCAGACCAATGCCAGCAATGGATGAGCCAACATTAACAAAGTGTATTTATTACTCATCTGTACAATTTAATTATGTCAATAAATATGTTTTGAAAGATTAAAATGGAAATGATTGTTTTAATTAGTTAAGTGTAAACTAGCCCTTGGGCATTTAAAATGTATAAGCAAAGGTCAGATAGGAGAGAAAAACAATTGGATCAGAATGGGCAATAAAAGAAATCACTCATGGAATCGGACCTCAGCGAAAAGACCATCACCAGCGTCGTGACATAATGTCCACTGGATCTGAAAGTCTACTATAAAGAGTGAATGAAGAAAGAGCTGGGAGGGGTGTGATAGCGGTGGTGATACGTGTTAGTGCGGAGTTGAAGAAGGGATTGAAAAGACGCACTCTTCAATCCCTTCAGTTCTGCTAAAAAAAAAAAAGGAAAGAGAAAAGACATCGTTTTCTACATTGAGGACCAGCTAAAGTAAGACCTCTGGATGAATAAATAAAACGGCTAACTGGATAGAAATCTCTTCAGGACGGCGTGGGAATTCGCATTCAAAATTGCAAGCAACAGATAAAGAGGAATGTTTTAAAAATCGTAAGAACTTTATGAACATTTTCAAAACAAACTCTAAATGCTAAACTTTTCAATATTTTAAATAGAAGAGTTTCCTATCTGACTAAATTAATTATAATTTTATTTGATGTATTTCTTTTGTAAAATCATTTCCATTTATTTATTTATTTTTTTTGTTCTTTATGTTTTTGTTATGATTTCTGTTTTTCATTAAGCTAAATTATATAAATGTTAAATTTAAGTCGGGCGCGAATGGCTATATAGATTTGTGAAGTTTTATTAGGGGAGGGTAATCTTAGGTTATTCGTTTCGTAGTTGAATTAGGTCAAGGGATTGGATATATTGGTGTAATTAGTAGATGTAGTACGAGGTTCGCTATGGGCAGAATCTCTAGTATACGCCGCACACTCCCGTTTTGCCTATGGAAGGGGTAATAAGACGGAGAACGCTGTCCCTTCCTATGGAGTTTTTTTTTTTATTGCTCTTCTCGTCAGATAGATGTAGCATTCCTATCTGGACGAGAGTCAATTTCTTCTCTTATCCTATATTTGTGCTGTCATATTCGTATTACATTGAATACATCGATATATCAGATGGATTGACGGTGGTTTAACTGCGAACTTTTGGCCTAAGGTTAAATGAGGGATAAAATATATTCTTTTCAAATGCAATCTATGTAGTCTATTCATACTCGACACTCTAAATGCATTAAATTTAAGTTGGGTATAGACGCTTGCATGGATTCGTTATCGGTTAATTATGTTTTTGGTTTTCATATTTGATCAAAATATATAGACATTCGGTAAATAATGATACCTTATGGTGAGTATCTAAAATGTATTTATTCGGATGTCTTTTAAGTTATTGGTGTCAATTCGGCATCTTATGATGAATGCCATTGGGTTTCTTATAAATTTCCCTCTGCAATTCCATCAATGACTTTATATTTTGATCGTTTATGTTTATTTTGAAATGTTTTTGACCGTGTAATCTATGTAACCAATCTATAGTCAACATTAAAAAACAAACTTTTATAAATCCATCTGTGCGAACTTATAAAAATTAAAATGTAAATTAAAATCTAAAATCAAAGTTAAAAATGTAAGTTACATTTTAAAATGTAAACTGATACTAAAATAATTTTAAATCTTATATGTGTTTAAATAAATGTTTGTATAATTACTGGCAGTGGCTTATTTTATTCTTTTTTTAAAAATATTCTTAGATAAGAATTTATTATAAAATATAAATCTCTGCTGTTCCACTGAGCTAGTGACATTGGGCTAACGATCGGAATAAAATATAGATTACAATTTTTTTTTTTTTACTTACGTATCTGCCTACTATATAAATTTTCTAGGTTCAAATGCCTAGTGGCTCCCTGTAGTGCAGATTACGTTAAGACCTATTCATCCGATCGTTATAATATATATACATGTAACATGGTGCATAATAAGAATTATTTTGTTTAATAATGAGATTAGTATTGGCAGTATATAGGTAAACGAAAGTAAACATATATATAACATTCCCTAAAATATATATATACAAGACCGTTTTTGTTTTTAATTGGACACTATAGAAACTTTAGTAGGCAATATCTGCATGTACTCAGCTAAATCGTAGAGCAGTGAAGTAGATAACCAAAGTTAAAATAAGTGTAAATTAAGAATATTATTGAAAACAATTTTATATTAAGTTTAGAAAACTTTTATTTTTTTGTGTTTGTTTTTGTTCATTTCAATATGGAGACTGACATACCCATAGAAATGCAAATACTTGTTAATAATTTCATACAAAGCCAGCAGGCAATGATGCAAAATATTAAACAAGACATGAAAGAAATTATAAATCAAAAATAAACAAGAAATGAGACAAAGTCAACAAGAAATGGAAGAAAAAATAAAGTCAACAAGAATTGATAGGGCAATGGAAACAAGAAATGAAAGATTTGAAGCGTCAATTAATGGATAGGGCAGATCAGACTGAATGCAATAGAAGCATGGGTGAAAAAGTTAGGCAAGGTATTGAAGAAACAGAGCAAGAGAGAGAGAGTGTTAATGAAAGAAAATGTTAGTGAGATTAGAGATTATAAAAGTGATAGGATAGAAATCACAAAAATTACCATAATTATAAAAGAGAGTATTGAGGAAGGAAAATTAAAAAGTGAATATGTAGTTAACCAGAAAGAAATGTTACAAGAAACACAGAGTATAGAAATAATAAAAGAATGACAGGATAAATACTATCTATACCTAGATTATGAAAAAAAATTGTCAGGCTCACCTAGAAATAAATAGAGACCTTTTGTATGTAAAAAGAAAGTTTATAACATACAAAGAGCGACAGGGTGTAGATTTCGCCAGTTATTATCACAATTATATTAATTATCTACATGATCAAAGAGCTAAATATTATTTTTAAAATATATAATTTTACTGAAACCATAAGCAACATGATAGGTAAAGCGCGAAGATGATGGGATGACAATATTGTCTATGACAGTAGTAAAATATATGAAACTGAGGGTGAGATGCCTCATAATACCATAAATGTTGATAGTAAATTATGAATATAGTTTTGTCCAACTAAGTAAAAACAACTTATCAGGAAATTATTACGGCTTTCTTAAAATACCTCATATTACAGAAGTGGATAAAAGTCGGAGCACATTAATAAGATGCAACCAGATCAGAGTAGCAAAATGAAGGAAAGAACCACCTGATAAGACCAGTATGAACACCATGAAAATCAGGACATTTACCGAATTTGTAACAGTATTAAGTCTTCCTACTTTTATTACATTAGCCTATTACTGCAAAAACACCAGAAGCATGAGTCACGAGACAGAATAACAGTCTGTTAACAATACTAAATGCAGCTTATGAGGAAATTATTTTGTAACTCATCAGGAGAGCTGGTAACCGTAAATATTTATCAAATCCTAAATAAAATACTAAGATGAATGAGAACCAAATAAATAATACTAAAATACAAATTATATTACAGAAGTATACATAAATTAATATAAAATTGTTTAACAACAAAAAATATAACTAAATACCTGATATAGTCAACATCCTCAAGATTTTATTTACTTGCCTTGGAAATTTTTGCTATATTTTCAAAAGAAAAAAAACCCCAAATAACTATTTTCAAATTATGTTTTTATCAGTCAGAAATAAATTTATAATTCATTGATTGAATTATTCTTGTTTTTAAGACAACAACTTCTCTTAGTTATAACAAAATACGTTACTTCAATCATACTCTCCAATTACATATTATGAGTGTTGAATTATATTTGTATTTTGAATTTGAGTAGAAATAATGAATGAATATTTTCAAATTAACTATCTTCCAAAATATCTATTAAAATATTTTATATTTAGAGTATTTCTTTATATTCACTTTTCCGCTTAATGTTTAAAATAAATGCAGATATGTTCATAAATAATTTTGCGGCTAGTATATATTAAGATTATTCTATGTGGAAAATATTTTTTCTAAGCTCATAACATAGATTAAATAATAATACGCTTAACTTATTCATGAAATATTCAAGTCTCCATCCTCTAATATTTTATTTAATATGGTATATATGCATTATTTAATAAATACTGTATATCGTAAAACAATGACATAATTATCTCCTTAAAAAAATTATTTATCTCCACAATTTCATGAAATATTGTGTGCATTAATCTAGAATAATATTTATTTTATAACTTTATTTTGAATATGTATATGCTTATTGATATATATTAAAATACATTAAAAAATAAATAAATTGACATTTATCGGTGTGTTATCCTTAAGCTTATTCATGTTTTAATGAATACAAACAATATATATAACACAATCGAATAAGAATATCTGTGTTTATACTAAGTTCACATGTATTAGTAAGTGTATATTTATTTTAATAGAAAAGCTAAATATTCTTAAGATGAGGTTAAACACAACTTTAAAAAAGTATTTTTATTATTCTACAATTATATGGTATAATAAAAAATAAAGAAATAATATTACCATTTGCATTATTACTAATTGTATAATCCCCTTCCCTCTCTTTTTTTTTGTCTCCATCTGGGTCCAAGACTTCTTTCTTCCAGTTCCTTTTTGTTCTATGAGAGGTTTCATATAATTTTATGATAATAGCGTGTTTATTGGTTAAAATCTGATATTTTGCACAGTCTATCTTTCTTTTTGCTTTCTTTTCAGCAATATTAAAAATATTTTATTTCTTATGAATTTTAGAACAACAAACTTCTGTTGAACTTAACTATTCATAAGTCTTATTTAATATTATTCTAAAATGGAAATATAATGCATTTGGTTTTATTATATTCCACTGCTAGATAAAATTAATTATTGTAAATAAAATAACAAGTACATTTAATAGGTTAATATTTTGTGCATATATAATTTTTTTGATGAAATAATCTAAATAATTTATTTATTATTATGAAAATGTAGAAACTAATGTAACGTTCTAATTATTTATCGAGCACGTAGTCAATATGTAATTAGAAAGAAAAAGGCTTTAACTTTTTTCACATGCACCTTAATCATTTGTATAATAGCCAAATGACGTAGTTTTTGATTATAGAGAGTCCTCTCAAAATTCAATACTAGATAGGGATTTTATAATGATAAGAGCGGCCGTCTTATCTTTAACCTACATTCTTACTTATGTAGGCCAATCTGAAGTTCTTGATTTGAGAGCATGAAGATATTACTCTCTTCCATTAAAAAGATCTTAATATTAACTTGTAAATCGCAAGATTTCATGTAAGTTAATTTGTGAAAGGAAATAATGGATTTAAATGTGAAGAGAGTAATATCTTCATGCTCTCAAATCAAGATGCTTCAGATTAGCCTATATAAATAAGAATTTAGGTTAATGATAAGACAGCCACTCTTATCTTTATAAAGTCCCTATTTTGTGATAAGGTTTGAGAGGTTCCTCTATAATCAAAAACTACATTGTTTGGCTATTATACAAACGTTTAAGGTACATGTAGAAAAAGGTCAAAGCCTTTCTCTTTCTAATTATTATTATTACCATTATCAAATAAATATATATTAACTTGAGTGTAGATGTATTTACATTCCTTCAACATTCATATATGCACCTCTGCTTATCCATAGATAGTTTTATTATTCATGGCTAAGATAGTTATGCCTTAATATTTACATAACAATTATTTATTACTTAAAGTGATTTTATTTTCTAGTTTTTTAAATTATATTATTATTTCTCTGTCTATTCAAAGTATTACTTTGAAATCAATTGCTTCAATATCTTTCAAAAGAAAATTTATTCACAATCCATAAAAATCATTTACAAAAAAAAAAAGACCTTTACATATTAATCTCAATGGAGACCAGTCAACAAAATCAGAAGTTAAACCACTAAACATCACATGATCACCATCTCATCCTAGCACATAATTGTTGTAAACAAAAGCAAAACTCTCCATACAGTAGTGCCACCTTGTGCACAAGCCTCCTGGCATCCATTGATTACTCTTGTTAGCACAAGGTGGCACTACTGTATGGAGAGTTTTGCTTTTGTTTAAAATCAGAAGTTACGCTTGTATATATAGAATAACCAATTAATTTTATAACAATTACATTAAGACATTAATTATCACCAAAAATTGAAGACATATAACTTCCCATTCCAGAAAATCATAGTTGTGGCCCATTTACATTAATCTGATCATGTATATCACATATATGATGGTGTTAATCAATTCAAACACATATAAGTTTGTTTAATTTACGAACATGTAGATAATGATTAAAAACATATTTAGCCATTTCGTCTGTAGAGCTTTAGCTTGCGAAGTGAAAAGCACTTCCAATGTTTTTGTGTGTATTAATTTAACATTTAAATTTCGAGAGATTAGTCATTTTGAACCATATATTAAAAGCCATACACTTTACTTATAGATCATGAGGCTAGCCAATCCAAGGTAGGGATAACATTCATAAAAATTACTTAAAAGCAGGTTTTCATAGAATACCTAAGACTGAAAATTATACGAAATATATCATAGATTCTTTACAGTAAACAAATCGGTTACCATTAAGCATTATTAAAGCAGTCTTAGTATATTTATTGGGTCATTGATTAAAGCTGATCCGTTAATCAAATGAAAGCCCTTTCCTATTAATCATCAATTAGCTTCAATATATATAATCCAAATCTATAATTAATGAAAGTGTTACCATTAGTAACATGGAAATAATTTATATATATTTAATAATAATAACATAAAAAAAATTAAATATAATATTTTTGTTAATAATTTATAGATTATACTTTATTAAGGATTTTTTGAATTAGTTTTGTATTTTAATCAGTGGAAATATGTTTCTTAAGAAAATATATTTAATTTATTATTAGCAATATTTTACCAAAATTTAAAATGTGTGTGTATATATTTATTGCTGTTTGATGGTCTTTTGTTTGAAAAATATTTAAGGACATCAGAAATATGGGATTTATTAATTTGATAAAAGAGAAAATAAAATCCAGAACATTCAGCAGTAATTATTTTCTATTGCATATTTTTAAAAATAAACTAAATATATTATAATTTGTATTATCAGAAATGTTTGCAGAACTGTATTAATAGATATATATGTATAATTAAGTTATGCACAAATGTAATTAAAACATTAATTCTAGAAATACACACTTATTTAATATTAAAATTTTCCAGTATAAAATTTTATAATATAATGTTATTGTTTTTTTATATATATAATTCTTATTTATTTTTGTTTCAGAGAGTGTGCTATTAAATTTAATGATTATTTTGAATTTCCTCGGGAATTTGATATGGAACCATATACAGTTTCTGGATTAGCTAAAATTGAAGGTAAACACATTCAGAAATTCACAAAATATGATTTGTGATATAAAACTATAATTAAAATTGAAAAGGAATAATAGTATATAAAAAAAAAAATGCATGTAATATTGTTTAACATAATGTTATGATATAATCAATTGTTTTGTAATTATTGAATTTATATATGAGGGTTTTGATTTGTTTTAATTATTTATATTATTATTGTTTGTTTTAATTCCATTATTGGACACTGGATGGTTTTATGTCAGGTGATTCGTTAACGTTAAATAGATTAGTAACATTTGAAAAGGGCACCAAAGCAGGTGCTGATAAAAAACCTTTGGTTGTTGTAAAGAATTATTATTATTTTTTGAAAACTATAATTTTATTTATTGTTATAAATATTTAATGTTTATATAAAAGTTGCTTAAATCACATATTTTACATGCATTTGGATTTTTGTTTGCACATTAATTTTAAGCTACAAATGCATATTATTGATATAAAGGACTTTCTTACTATATGACATTTTAAATTTAAGATATTACAAGTGATAGCAAGTGATGTAAAGGGTTTTCTTACTATATGATGTTTTAAATGTAAGATATTACAAGTGGTAGCAAGCGTTGACAAACTACCACCAACCTTGAAACTCTAAACTGAGAACTTAAATAGATAAGTTTATGAATTCGGATTTACTTTTATTTTTACACAATAATAATTTTTAAGATGTATAGTGTCTAAATGTTGGAACTCCTGCTTAAATTATCTATTTATTTTGTTTATTTGTATCAAACTTAATATTCTGTGGCATTTTTTTCTTCAATTAGGTATATCCTAGATTATAACAACATCAATAAAACATTCTATATATTTAATAATACACATATACTTAGACAATAATAATTTAATAAAAGAAAAAAGTTAAAATAAATAAAAATTGATAGTTATAAAAGATAGTAACAACCAAGTCTAGATATATTTATAACCTAAAAATAATAATTTAATTCAGTCTTTTTAGTGAATTTATCTCATTGATATTTGGCTCCTCACTTTAGTGAATGTACAAGAACTGTTGCTTTACTGACAATCCTTAAAATGTATACAATTTTAATATAATGAGGCTTTGTTTTTTTTCCCAATAAAATTTATCAAATCATATCACTGATTTTAGTTATAATTTTTATAAAATTACTCGTTTAAGGTGTAGATAATTAACAGCCTAGTTATTTCAAAACTTTTTTTTCTTAATTTTTTGAGCTTATTTTTTCATATTTCTAATTGAATATATTTAAGAATGTGGCTTATCATCTTTCCAATTATCAGTAAATGCGTTATTTTACTTAATGCATGACTTAAAAAGATGTCAAATCAGTTCTTAGATAAAAATATGATTCTTCTATCTCATACTTTTTAGCCGTTCAATTAAGGTAGTAATTATATATGAAAAGTTTCCTTTCTTTCTTTTTGAATCATTTTCTAGAACAAAAATTTGTAATAATTAAAGAAAAGATTATTCAATAACATGTTTTGTTATATGTCAAGGAGATTCAAACTAAACATTAAAATCTTTAAATTGATATTTAAAAATAAGTGAAACATTAAAATATATGTATATATACTCATTTTGATATTATTCTTAAATATGTACATATATTTATTCTTCAATTATCAAAAAAAAAAACACATAAGCATTAGAAAAGTGTGATGTAATGATACATTATTTATTTACATATAATGAATCATTCAAATGAAAGGTTTCATCCTTTAATTATCAAACCCCTCTTTCCCCTTTTACTTGTTTAATTAACTACTTTGAATTATTTCTTACTAATTAAAAACTTTATGAACAGTTGGTAACTTGATAATGTATATCAGTTTAAATATCTTTGTCAACTTTCAAATATAAAGAATGTAAATGGGAAGTATATGTTTCTACTATATTTAACAAGATAAAAGTTAGGTTATTTCATCATAATGGTAAAACTATCATAAAATTACTTGTATATAGTATTTATTTTATTAATAAACTTACTATGTATTACATAAAGTTATTTGGAAAATTTTATTTAAGTTTGATCCATAACATTTTGAAAATATGAAATGGGCACAATATTTTAATAAGATTTATTATTATGGTTTTTGGCTTGCTGGTTATGTGAATGCACATCTTGAAATGAGCCTATGAAGTGAGTAAAAAGCATTAGTCTTATATAGTTTTTATAGATGAGACAGATCCCAGATATAATATAAACATTTCTCTAAAAAAAATTATAAATGAATACAATATTCATTAATTGTAGTGAGAGAATATACTATATTTAAGCAAATTATTGAAATTTTTCTGAACGAAAAGTTTACTGCAGAAGTCAAATGACAATATTGAAGAATATTAAATAAAGATAATAAAGGACCAGCATATTGACATATTTGTAGTTTGTGTAATTGGTTTGTCATCATTACAAAAGTCATTTTAAACTTTTTGTCTTTGCTTTATTTTATTTATTTATGAGGGCTACTAAGCTTATAGCCGATTAATAAAATGAAAAAGTATATTTATATATAGTAAGAAAATAGAATATTCACCAAAATATAAAATAACAAACCAATTTTCTTTAAAAAACTTGTTTTTTAATTATTATGACTATATGAATTTTAATTTCAAGAGCAACGTTTCGACTATTTACATCCTTATAGTCTTTTTCAAGCCACTAAAATATACAAAAAATAACAAAATAAATAAAATAAAACATTATATAATCATTAAACCCTATATATATTTCAAATCTTCACAAAATTCTTTTTAAAAAATTTTTTCTTTTAAAAACATAAATCTAATATAAAACATAAAAACATTACCTTCCTCTATTTAAAAAACCTACAATTTAAACTTCTATTTAAACCACTCTGTTTAAATTATATTTAGATAAAATACCTCAAAAACCAGTCTTATCATCTACAAAAATCAATTAGTTTTTTAAATTCCTTAATATAAAAAAATTTTTTCTTTTTAAACTTACTTTATAATTAATTATTGTTTCTAAAAGTTCTATTTTTTGCTAATGATGTGACTAGTTTTTTATCTTTTATAAAATCAATTAGTTTTTTATTCATATATGGTTTAAATTCCTTAATATAAAAATTTTCCTTTAAAAATCTTTCTTTATAATTAATTACTGTTTCTAAAAGTTCTATTTTGTAATTGATGTGACCAGATTTAGATTTATGAAAATAAATTGCAGATTTTTTATCTGATAGATGTTTTAATCTTGTTCTTAACTTATTTTTAGTATTTCCAATATAAGAAACACTTTTACCAACATTCCAGCAGTCTAAACATTTTATCATATATACACCTTTCATAGCTTCAAGCATATCATATTTTTCATTATAATTAATCAGTTTTTTTAAATCTTTCTTTTTTTTATATACAGGATGTAATTTAATGTTAAATTTATTATTAATTTTTTTACAAATATTTTTAATCCTAATAAAAATATTTTTTGATACTTTAAATCCTATGTAAATTTTATTAATATTATTAACTTTATTATTAATTTTATTTTCTCCTTTAATCTTCTTTTTAATTAAATTCAAATTATAATCTGAAAAAATTTTTCCAATAATTTTATTTGGATATTCATTTAAATAACATTCCTTTTTTATCAATTCTAATTCTTTGTCCAATAATAAATCATTAGAACATATCAATATTGCTCTTTTAATTCTGTTTTTTATAATATTCATTTTACAATGTATATCAATGTCTGAAAACCAGTTAGTAATTAGACCATGAAATGTTTTTTTCTAAAAACAGATGTATTAATACTTATTTTATTATTTTTTATAATTTTTTCAATTTTTACATCCATATATTCAATTTTATTATCCACTTCTTTTTCCATGGTAAAGCTAATACTTTTCTCTTTATTGTTAATGTAATTTAAAAAACTGTTTGCTTTTCTTTTATTTCCTTTAAAAACCATGAAATAGTCATCAACATATCTTACAAAAAAACAAGGACCAACATCTAAATCTAAAAAATCTTTTTCAAAAATATTCATATATTCATCTGCTAAAAACCCGCTTAAGCAACTCCCCATACTTAATCCATTTACCTGTTCGTAAAACCTATCTTTAAATTTAAAAACCAAATTTTTACTACAAATCAATAAAATCTCATGTAATAAATAAGAATCTATTTTTAATTTTTTATTTTTATCATTAATGTATAATTCCAAAGCATAATTAATAGCTATATCTGGATCAACATTATTATACATATTTATAATATCTAATTTAACAAAATAAATATTTTTAAACTTAATATTCTTCAAAAAATTATTTAATTTTTCTATAAAATCCATTGAGTTGTATACTTTATTATTTTTATTTACTTTACTATATTTTTTAAAAAAATTATTAAATACCCATTTAGAAATATTCTCATAATAAGTATCTCTACAACTAATAATTGGTCTTAGGGGAATACCATCTTTATGTACCTTTGGTATCCCTGTAATTGTTGCACATCTAATATCCATCCTTTTAAGCATGAACATTTCTATTTTTGTAATATATCCTTTATTTTCTAATTCAGTAATAATTTTATTAATTTTTATATTAATTTGCATGCTCTTATCTTTTTTTATAATTTTAAAATAACTACTTTTTAATAAATTACTCATTTTTTTATTATATTCAGTTTTCTCAATTATGCAGAAACATTAAAAATAAACAAAGAATTATGATATCAAAATATTTTTTAGACTATTAGATAATTCTATTGAGGAATTGGATTATTTCAGCAATATGGTTAATTTTTAAGAAGTGTTATGACATTTGTTGGAGTTACAGAAAATGATAGTTTGTATTTGTATTTTCATCTGGAAATCGTTCATTCTCGATCCTATCCTTTACTATAAGGTATCTTAGTTTTAATATAAAGGCTCAGGATAATTATAATATAAAATTAAGATACTTGTATGAATTGTCTCTTATAAGTGAGTGGCTTCTAGTGATAATTCTATCTGAAGCTATATTATTAGTCATTGTATCTTCATTTGTGTTCTTCGGCAGAGTAAGTGTTCAATGAATATAATTGTAGACAAATTTTGGTTAGCAATCAGACAAAAACTTTTTGTAGTATATCACATGAATATTGGTTAATATGCATATTTCCACAAATTTACTTTTTATATTAGACAGATGTGTATTATATAATTAATTATGGTAATAGTATGAATACTGAACTCTACCGTCTGATGGCGCTTATTTTCACCCAATTCACAAGAATATACCAATTCACGGGCCATCTGTTTGTTTACATAATATTATGGTAATTTTTTTTTTTTTTTTTTCAACCGGTTTTTATTATTTTTTCGTCGGTGACGGTAAACCACCAAAGTTTTTTTTTTATTACATAATATTACGGTAAAAGATTTCTTTTTTTTTTTTCAACCGTTTTTACATTTTTTTCGTCGGTGATGGTAAACCACCAAAGTTTTTTTTTTTATCCCAGCTGGGTTTTTTTCGTTTTTAATAAACAAATATTTTGTTTTTAGATAGTCTAGGGGTGTTGGTTTGTTCGTAAATTAACTACTAACTGTCTGTAGGTTTCTTTACATAATATTACTTATGGTAAACCAAATTTTTTTTCCACGCGGTTTTTTTTTTTTTGCTTCGTTTTTTTTTTAAAGAAACAAACACTTTGTTTTTAGATGGTGTAGGGGTGTTGATTTGCTTTTAAATTATCGATTAACGCTCCTTCGGTTTGTTTACACAACAATACAGTAACAAACACTTTGTTGTTTTTAAATGGTGGAAGGGGCTGGTTGATGTTTTGATTTGCTGAAAGACGTCAACTTTTCAGTACTTTTGAATAAACCAACACTTGGTTTTTTAGAGGGTGGAGGGGAGAGGGGTTGTTTTGATTTTGCATTGTCGTCTTTTTTTTGTTGTTGTTAATTTATTATGAGGCTTTTTTTTTTTTTCAAATCTTTATGCTACAGAAAGCTTTATATGATAGCGACAAGTTCTTCCTTAATTTTTTGGACCTTTAATTTTAAAAAAAGACATAAACAGTTCGTTTTTAAAGAACACTTTTTTTTTTTTAAAGCGGGGGGAAGTGGGATGGCGGGGAAGGTTTGTTTTGATTTTTAATTATCGACTTATTTTTGGATTTTCTTTTTGAACATTTTATTATGTTATCACACAGTTCTTTATTATTATTTTATTTTTTTTGGTGGGGCTTTTTGAATAAACTCTTAAACACTTTTTTTTTCTTTTGGTATAATAAAATATTACCTACTTTAACTGTTGATGAAACTTATCAAATATTATCTCCCTATTTTATAATCATGTGAACAACAAAAACAACAACAATAAGATCCCATAAAATAATTTATTGAATCAAAAAGAGACGAAACTTTGGACAAGTTATGAACCAAAACAAGTTAAAAAAAAACCAAAAACACCATTTTCGTGGGCATAAAAACAACAGCAAAAGTAACATGCAAATAAAATAACAGGGAAGCCTCAAAGTTGTAAGTAATGGGATTTTGGAGCCTTCGAACCAACAATTTCCCCCACGCAGACCTACATGGGTACGCTTGCAGGAGTTTCTCTTTCTGGGAAAACACAATATTGTGCATCCACTTGTGTGACCGACCGGCAATTCACTCAGCTTCGACCAATTCGGACAACTTGCAGACAACATTTGAAGTTCTTGCATGGATTCACGCATAAACCTGGCATTTGCGTGCGAAATCGGAAAAAAGTCTGCTGAAAAGAAGAACCTTTTCAAGTTATGTGCAGTTCAAAAGTATAGGGAAGCAAGTGTGACGACATGACAATTCTTAATATGGAATACTAATTCCACTATGGTTTCTAAAAAATTTCCGACAGTGAATTTTTGCAGAGTTTCGTCTCTTTCAAATATGGCCACTTTCAAATCAGACCGTAGCGAGAGTTCAAGAGTACTCACTTGACGAATACTGTCGCATTGCAATGGGCATAGTTTTTTGTTACGTAATCGTAGAAAGCATTGCCCTCAGACGACCTGTTATGGCTCAAAAAACACCTCTTGTACTATCAGCCATAAGTTATGGCCGCTAAAACGGTATATTGATGTGCGTTTTGTGAAAAACAGCGCCATCAGACAGTAGGGTTCATTATTCATACTATTACCTTAATTATCTGTTAGGATTAGGTGTAAGTTAATAATCCCTGATTGATTGAAACAGTTTAAATTTGCATTACTGGATTTTCATTTGACACAAATTCTTATATTTATATTTGGGAATGTTTTTATAGAATTTTGAATGCTCAAGGTCATATATATAGAACCGCTCCAAGTAATTTAAAGATATAGAAACTATTTTGTATGTATGTCAACATGATGATAGGTGCTAATTGTATAGTAGTATTCTTTCAGTGTATTGAATTAGCAATAATAATAAAACAGTGCAGATGTAGAAACCTTAAATTTAATTAAATAATTTTAATGATTCTTTAAAATCATGCCAATAAATAAAGAAAAAGTAAACCGAAACCTTTTTTTTAGTTATTAAAATTCAAGTTCTTTTTATTCTTGAAAATATTTTTTTTCTTCTGATTCAAGTTCTTATTTTTTTCATTTTATCTGTTGAGATTAGTTAAGATATTATAAAGGATCAAAATTTTTATCTTTTAAAACTAAAAGCTGTTTATTTTGAATTTTTTAAAAAAATATTATATACATTTTCTTAAATAAATTTTTAATGAAAATGTAGATATTAATTGTATTGTGTATATATCATTTTATAAAATACTCAGTTCTTTTAGGCTGTATTACCAGTTTTATTGTAATTATAGGAGTTTTTCACTTTTTATTTCTAATTTATTTATCTGTTTATTTTTCTATAAAGATCAAAATAATTTTCTATTTAAGTTTTTAAACGTAATTTTGTGTGACACAATAAATACCATTTTATAGTGAAACAGTTAAGCTAGAAAAATTTGCTGGGAAGGAGAATATATATAAAAAAAGTTAATTTCTCAACAAAAGTAGGTGATCTTAAATAAAATTTGCTTGAGAAAAATACATTTATGGCTTGTGAAGAATGTTATTCATAAAAAAAGACAGATAAAAAAAAAAAAAAAATGAATGCAATTAATTTGTAATGATTAAAATAAGCTTTTTAAAATACTAATTAAAAGAGAAAGTAGTGAGTATATAAATTAGTTAATCAGTAGTGAATAAAAAGTTATAATGATTCTAGAAACAAAAGGAATAGAAATATATAACAAGTTAAGAAAATTCCAGATAAATTATTAAAAATATTAGTTAAAGGGATTTTGAAAGAATAATTTACTTCTATTCTAATGCTCATGATTTGAACAATAGAATTTTTTTTTATTTTATTGTTATGATTCCAGTTCTTTAATTAAAACATTGATTTGCAAGGATTTTGGAAAACACATTTTAAATCCATTTAGAGTAACTGCTTATAAATTATATGAGTGTCCGTTAAATTTACATAAAATGGTAAGTTGAGAAATGCATTTGGAGTGTAAAAATCTTTTGAGAGATATATGATTAAGGGTTAGTATTTGATTTGTTGACCTTGAAAATATATTTAATAAATTGACTTATTTTATAGATTTTGAAAGGAAAGATGTAAATTGAAACGAACCTGTTATTTAAGAATAGTGAAAGCCAAAAAGAAAAAAATAATTCTTTTAATAAATATATTTAGAATTGTATTTAATCATAATAGAATTTTATTGAAAAATAAAAAAATATATGTGACAGAATAATTATATGAAAAATTTTGAAAAAATAAAAATAAGAATGATCATTGAATTTAATCATAATAGAATTTTATTGAAAAATAAAAAAATATATGTGACAGAATAATTATATGAAAAATTTTGAAAAAATAAAAATAAGAATGATCATTGAATAGCAAGTTGCTTAATAGGTGATTGAAGTGCTCATTTTCTAAAATGAAAAATACTTTTAGAAGCCTTAATTTGAATTTTGTATAAAGTAAGAATTTGTATAAAAATAAATCATTTTTTGCCCTTTTAAACTATATCGGAGCTCTGTTTTAAAATTTAGATATTAAGGAGTTGTAGTTTTTAGAAACAGGCCTAGTTTTTGAAAAATTAAACATAATTAACATTTTTGCATTGAATAGTAGCATGTTTTTCAGTGTTTGATAAAGTAGATAAGTTTTTTTGACTGAATAAAGCAGAATATAAAAGTACATGTTTAAAAGATAGGTCAGATGGAACAAAGTATCATGTATATGGAAAAGAAATGAAGATAGGATAGACTAGTTACAAAATATTCCAATACATTACTTATATTATTAGGAAAGTTGTTAGCCAAATGATTTGAGTTGGAAATTTGAAAATCATGCTTTTATGAAAGAAGCTTATTATTATAAAACTCAGTTACAGCCTTGAAAATAACTAAGCATTTGCATTTCTTCCAATAGATATAAATTATATAAGAACAGTAGATTTTTTACTCCAGATTGAAATGACAGGAACTGATTTTTTTGAACTTTTTTTTTTTTAAATGGGATGTACAATACAATCATTTTTCCAATTTTTGAAAAAAATTTAATTTATGAATAAAGTAATAAATTTTGGCTCATATGTTTTTAAAACAAAACTTTGAATTCCACCAGTGTCTGAAACTTCAATGGTAGAATCAAGATTGATAAAAATATCTTTTATTAAAAAATAATGAAAACTTCTTATTGGCATGAACAGAGAATAAAATGAAATCTGAAGTTTCTAATATTGAAATTTAAAATAGAGTTAAATGAAAATATAGCCAAAATCAGTCTTTTTTTATTAGTTATAAAAATTTATCATCTTTGGATTAAGATGGAATTGATCTAGTCACAAAATTACAGTGGGCTGCTTAAGTTGAAGATACTTCAGCTCATTTATTACAAAATTATTTGGCATAGCATAAATATTTGTAAATCATACTCTTTTTGAAATAAATTGAAAATCAGGGATTTGTGAGTAGTTGAAATCATTGAAATTGAAAAAAAAAAAAATCTCAATTTTCCAGAAGTATTATATCATTATTAGTCAAAAGGTACCATATATCTAATCAAATTACCATCTTTACAAGATTTCAACTCATGCTATATACTTGGTTTCATATAATCATCATTGCTTTTTCTAATAATTTTTCTCCAGTTACTTTTAATCTTTTTTAAAGTATTTTGAATAATTTTTCATTTGGAATTTTTTTTTGTTTTAATTAATCTTTTTTTATAATTAGAATATGTAAGACTTTATTTAAATCGTCAAAAATAAAAATTAAAAAAATGTTTGAATAAAAGTACAATTTAAAAAAAAAAAAAGTATACCAGCCAACTTATATGTAATTACCTGCACAATTTTTCAGTTTTATTTTCTACCTTTGCTTCATTTCACTCTTTTCTTTTGAATAATTAGTAGATTCCAGAAAGTATGTATAGTGCTGTAAAATTTCTATCTCTTGACTGGTTTCTGGCTGTTTGTCTTTGTCAGTGAAGATTTGAATTTAAAGGCGGAACTAATGCAGAAGGCCACAGGTGGAATTTGTTTGGCTAAGTTCCTTGTGTTTTTGCTCCTGTTAAAAATTTTTTTGGGGGGAGAGAGGTTTTGAGTTTCAGTAATTGAATTGGGTGCTCTCCTATTTTTGATTAGGTCAAAATTGAGGCGATTAGCTTATTATTTGTAGAAATATTTATTTTTCTCTCATTCTGGTGGTTAGAATCACTGACAAGATGCTTTACTTCACTATCAAATGATGGGGAAGTATGTACGTTATCTATAGTCATGTATATACATAACAATACATTTTTGAAACTAAGAAAGACTTTTCAGTCAAGAAAAAGTTGAGAAAAATTGACATACATATAAAATAACTTGATAATTTTTTTAACATCAGTGTCTTTTTTCCACTTGGTATTATGGAAATTATTGTCCAAATACTTTTTCATCCTTATTTAATTGAAACTCACATTTCATTTATGATTAATTTAATTACTGATTTTTCAAATTATGAAATCCACAAATCTTTTTATTTTAATGATGTTTTATATAGCTTTTTGAACTAATATATAAAAAGAGTAGTTTGAAGATTATTATTATATATTTTAGACATATTTTTTGCTGTGAGAAAATATAAATTATGTATGTGGAGAGAAAAAAAATATATAGACTGATAATGATATAAGAAGTATCAAAGTGAACATTGGTACTTTTCATCACATATTTTTAGCAGACTGTGGCCAGGGCAATTTGATCTGAACTGGACATGCTTATAATTATTTAAATGTTTTAAATTAATTAAAACATATTTTACAATTTAGAAGGAAAAAAAAAGATTTAATTAGGATATTGCCTGTTAAAATTAATAAAATAATTTACTAATATATATTTATAGGAGAAGCAATCCAGGATGATGATGATGAAGATTGTGAAAGTATATCCACCAGCAGTACCTGTACTAAGTACAGGCTCGTTGGTATTGTTGTACATAGTGGACAAGCTAGTGGGGGACATTATTATTCTTATATTTTGCATAGGTAAATGTTTTGCCTTTTTTCTTTTATCACAAAAGGCAAAATAAAATTATTAAGATTTGTGTGATTTTATATTTAAAATTTTTTTTGTATCATGTAAATTATAGAATTAGTTTTTGATAATTTTATATATATATATTAAGGAGTTCAGAAGATATTGCCAAATGGTATAAGTTTGATGATGGTGAAGTCACAGAATGTAAAATGGATGATGATGAGGTTAGATTATACTAAACATTTAACAATATTTGATTGATTTTAATTTATGTATTTGGTTTTGGAAGTATGAATGACATTGGATGCATATGGAGTTAAACAATCCGTTTTCTTTTAAAGTCACTATTTTTAAAATACAGATATTGTGGAACTTTACTCAAAATAATATATTTAGTTTTGAGTATGTGAAATTTGTTTTTATTTAAAATTTGTAATGCATCTAATATTTGATTAATACAATTTTTTTTTTATTTTTATGAATGTTGATTCAAGGAAAGGTATGATTTCAAGTCAAAATGATGAAAAAATACTTTGTTTTAATGAATAATTATTTTAATTGATTATTGCATTTTGAAAAGCTCTTTTACCTTTTTTTTTTTTTTTAAAAAAAAAGTAATTTAAATGTAATTATTTTATTTTAGCCATTTTTTTTATTATGGAATGAATTATTTAAAATAGGAAAATGAGAATTTAATTTCAGAATATTAATCTTAATTAAAAGTTTTACTAGCTTCTTTTTTTTAAAAAATCTTTAATTAAATGATTTTGAAATAATTTAAAAACAAAATTCATAAGAGGGAAAATCCGTAGCGTACACATCCCAAACATCTAATGCAGAAAGGAATTATAGATATCTTGATAAAGAGGATTTGGCTATAGTTTTTGGATTTCAAAAACTCCATCTGTATTTAAATGAGCATCTTTTTTATTGCCATAACTGATCACAAATTATTGCTAGATCTATTGGCAAAGGTAAAACCCATAATATCTCAACCCATGTATGCTGCTTTAGATCACTTTCCGCCTATGACTATAAAGTTAGCTATAAAAGAGATAGATTGATATAACAGCCGATGCTCTATCACAAATGCCAGACATACAGAGTTATTAAATAGTAAAATGGTGGTAAAACGGATCAGCAACAATGTAGGGTACCAACTATTAATAAAAGTGGATTAGTAAAGGCTGACCTAGTAAACTACCTCAGATCTTGCCATTGTCCTTTTGGAATATTTATGAAATATGTCTGTATGCCAAAAATACATATTAAATAAGTATAAAATAGTAATTTCTCCCCAAGATCATAGCAAGGTACTGAAGATACTATACAGCGGACACACGGGAATAGTACATGATAAGGCACTTTCTAGGATCTATGTCTGGGGGCCTAAAATTAATGAAGACATCGTGTCATTTACAAAAAGTGCATCTCAGTTAAATGCACGATTACCTAAGAAAGAAAATAATTTGTGGCTGCAGGCTACAAATCTATGGCAATTCATGTTGACCATGCCATGTCTTTTATGGGCCATATATTCTTAGTATTCATTGATGCTTATTTCCTTTGGATAGAATATTGCATCATAAAAAAACTGACTGTTGACAAAGTAAGTGAAATCTTTTCAGTGCACAGTTACCCAGAGATACTTGTTAGAGATAATGGCTCTGGCTTTACTTCAGAAAAATTTGAAGAATATTTAGAAATCCAGGCCATAAAGCAGATGTGCTTATTGCTGTATCATCTAAAGTCAAATGCATTGGTAGAAAACACTTAATCAACTGAAGTTTGCATTGAAAAAAGAAACTTCCATTAAAGTGATAGAGAAAATTTACCGGTTATTGTTATATCGGCATTCTATTCCCATAATAGTAAGTTACAATCCCTAACTGAATTGTTAATGAAAATGAAACTGAGATCAGAACTAACCCTTAGAATGGGCATCCGAATTTAATAGCAGAATGCAAAACGTTTAATATCGAAGATAAATTATGGGTTAGAAAACATGACTTGAAAGAATAGCTAATACAATTCCAAATTGTATAATAGCTGTGATAACCGAAGATAATATGATTTATAAATTAAGTATAAATCACATATGTCATGGAAATTTCTAAAACTGGAAAAATCTAAACTCCAGTTGAAGCAGTAGTAGCCACTCAGCAGTCACAAAAATAGAAAAGGCTGGAAACTGGACATCCCAAACTCCATGAATTACACGATAGCAGAAAATATGACACCAACAGAAGATAATATAATGATAATAGCAGTCAACGAAGAGAATGAGACAACAAACATCAACAATAAAAAATATATAGGAATGCAGATTAGCAACATCGCAGAGATCTCAAAGACAAAAAAATTATGTATAACGACTTGTAGTTTTATGTAGTGAGGTAGAAATGTTATATAATTAGAGAGGAATTTAAAACCTTTTAGTTATAATTAATTAATTTTTAAATTATTTATCTCCCCCTCCCACATGATTAAAATTACTACACAGAACTAAGTAATAAATAATATTAAGAAGTAATGAATTGGGAAATAAATCAGAGATTCCTGCTCTTTTCTGTCACTAACTTGTTAAGAACTGTTTTGGTATTTTGTAGTTGTACTTATTGCAAATAAATGCAGGAATGGGAGTGATCTATCTTAGATGGTCTGTATAAAACAGGTCATTTTTTATTTATAATGAATCCAACTCCACATGTGCTTTCAACATTTATGCCTTTATAATAAAATACTTGTCCATTTTTTTAATTGTCTCTTTATCTTTTTTTCTAACTTCACAAAATCCAACAATGTACCATTTAATATTAGTCAGATCTTCCAGTTCATGCAATATTTCTTCATTTGCAAGTGATGTGTAGATATAAGTACCTAAATAAAAAGTTATCATTTTGGAAACCTGGATCTACAATCAAGGAATTCTTAGCATCTTCTATTTTTTTGGATACCAACTGCTGCTTTGGCTTTATGGCTTCCTGGGAATAAGGCTATGAATTTAGTTTTATCTATCATGATTGTAAATATCTCCCATACATTTATTCTGCCTTCAAAAAAACTCAACTGATATTTCAATTAAGAACTATCAGGCAGCTGAGAAAAAAATCTCATGCTGTTTTTTGATTTTAAACTAAAAAGCTAATAAACTCACCACACTGGCTGATGTGTGTGCATTAGTAAGCAGCAGATACATGTTCATATACTATACAAATATTTATATAGTAGTAGCAGCTGCTGTGGAGTGAACATCAGGGAATTTGGCCTGTTTAGGTTTTTTAAGACCTCAGAGAGGAATCGCATGGTCTCCTTCAATTAACAGCAAACTCCTTTTTTTTGATAGTTAAAATGGCGATTTGAAAAGAAAAAAAAATAGCGTTTGATGCAGAAGCAAAAAGTCATAGTGTTAAGTTCAAATTTAGCAAGTTTAATAATATCTTGGAAATAATTTTGAAACATAATGACTTGGAAATTTATAAAGAATAAATTGTTATAGTGAATAAAGGTACAAATGAGTATTAATTAAAACTAATAGAATTAACAAGAAAAACTGAAATAAAAATGCTTTGGAAATTGTACAAAATAAAGAAAGAAAAAATGGTGCATAGAGAATGTAAAGATAATTATGATAAGAATCAAGTGGGGGAAGAAGATACGCTTAGCTGAGATAGCTATTTATGGGTAAAAGAAATAGAATAGCATTAAAATGAAAATAGGAAATAAAGCTTTCAGGAAAATTAACAGAGAAGGAAGGAAAGATTGTTAGAAATTTTAGGGACTTACACAGAAAAGAATTATAAAAAAAAGGAAGAAAAAGACTAAGGATAGAGAACTTGAGAGGAAATATCCCATGTGTTTGTAATATAGACCTTGTGTGGTTGGGAATTGATAAATGCATGGGATTCATAAAGAATTTAATTTGTGGGAGGATAGATAGAGTAATGGATTCAGAATTAATAAATTAAAAACAAGAGATGAGAAGATGCAAGAATTGGTTTAAAATAATGCTTTAATAAAATTATAAATGAAAAGAAAATTCAAGATTGTATAAAAGGAAGTCTCTTTATATATCTGATTCTTTTTCTTTTAATGTAATTTTATTTATAATTCTACATTGAAGAGGATAAAGAAATATCTAAATAAGTTTTTATGTGTTAAAATAGTTTATCATTAAATAATCTATGTATTTTGGTTTTTTTTAATAAATAATGACTTATTTTTTACTAACAATTATTAAATGAGTTCATTCTCTATAGGTTTACATTTTCCTTTCATTCTAAAGTGATTGGTATTTTGTATTTCAATAATTTTAATTTATAGTCAACATCTCAATATTCATTTAATTAATTTTGTTGAGATTTATTTTATTTCCTCATTAAGGAAAATTTATCTAGAAATTGAGAATTTTTCAGCTATCTTAAAATAAAAAAGCACAACATATTTGAATTTGAAATTCTTTATCTTTTTAATGTGTAGTGTGGGTGCATATTTAATTAAAGCTACATTGAGAAAAAAAATTTCTCTCATCTATTTTTAACCATTGCAGCATATGCCATTTAATAGTATAAAAGTAATTTTAAAACATAATGTATTCAGAAATTTTAATTGTGTCTAATAATAAAGAACTAAAATAATAGTTAAAGAAATTATAGATTTAAAATAAGAGGAATAATATTTGTCAGATATTGATTTTAGAATTATGGATTATAAATTAATTTTCAGATTGTAAATGACATCTATTGTAATTTGTTATAATGAAACCTTATGGAAGTAATATAAGTTTTTTTAATTTTTTTGCTTTCCATACTTATTTAATGTGTGTGTGTGGTACATGTAGAAGATATTTTTTAGTACACTTTTTAAAAAAATGACTGTGTTTTAAAAATACTTAGTGGTTTTTTTTTTGTCATTATAGACTAAAACTAAACAAAATTGCATTAATGTTTTTGATAATACTTTTTTATATTTTCTTTTTAAAAAAATGATATTGTTTAAATTTTATTCATCTTTTACTAAAATGACTTTTATATTTTGTTTAGGAAATGAAAAATCAATGCTTTGGTGGCGAATACATGGGAGAAGTATTTGATCATATGCTGAAACGGTTAATATTTTAATAATAGTAGTATATTTGATTATTAAAACAGGCAAAACCCTCCATACAGTAGTGCCACTCAGTGCCAGCCAGAGTAATCAATGTATGCCAGAAGGCTTGTGCATAAAATCCCCATCTATTAGAGAGTTTTGCCTGTTTTAATAACAGTTATGTGCAAGCCTAAGAAATGGTGATCATGTTATATTTGATTATATATATGTTTAATTATTCACTTTAATTTTAATTTGTTTCTTTATTGCATGAAAGGATTGATTATTTAATTATTCACCCATGCTCGTTAATTGTTTTTACATTTTTGAGTTTTTTATTTCCTCGCAACTGTTAATTACTAATTCCTATTAATCTTTTTTTACTATAATGTATTGTAACGGACCGTAAAATGTACCGGGAGTCTACAGGGTAAGATATTTAATTAATTGATGCCCCAAATGTTTGGGTTGCCAAAATATGTAACGGACTGTAAAACCTTTTAGGATAGTACACCCAGAGCCTTCTCTACTTACAGGTCCTATTACTACTCGGGGTTCTAACTCAGTGTAGACATTTGCCTTTAACTCTGCTCAAGGATGGAATTAAATAGGATGGCAATAATGTGACCTCTATATAGATCCTTAATGGCTATTGCTAATAATAAATTAAAATCTGTATGCATGTATAATAGCTATACTGGTGAGTGAAGTATGAATGATGCTTGATAATCTAGAGACCAGAGAAACAAAGGTTTTAACTTCAAACAATAAATATTTATTAACAGATCATGCTTACAGTTATAATATTTATAAATCAACAGAATATATACATGATTATTATAAAACATTAATTTATCTCTACAACAATATGACTAGCTGTAATTCAAATATTAAAATATGGGTTGAAATAAGAATTATAAAATTTAGTGCATAATTTACAATAATGCATTAATTATTTTGAATATAAAATTATATTACTAATGTACGATTATCATTCTGTATATGTCATTTAAATGTACCTCAAGGTTATGTCCATGAATTGCTAATTTGTGTTTTGTATAGTTAAGAAAATATTATATATATTTACTTATTGATTAGTTTGATTTTACCGTATTAATTATTTAATAAATGTAAATATTTAAAATCTTACCTTTTGTTTCAGTCATTGTCCAGTTTTAAACCTTCCATTATGATAATATTTTATTTACAAACATATATTTTAACGGTCGGGGATGAAGATGACATTTTCAGTCTTACCGCATCTGCCGACAGAGCACCACTAGGCTACTTTGAACCTAGAAAATTTATAAAGTCGACAGATATGTGTTGTTAAGTTCACGGCCGTCAGCCCTAGTCACTAGCTCATAGAGTAGCAGAGATCGAAACATTAATATTTAAAACAATAAAATAAAAGAAGCCACTGTCAGTAATTAACACACAAATAGATTTTATTAACGCACATTTAAAATTGAGGAATAAATTTATTTTAACATTAATATTTTTTTTTTTTTTTAATTTTAAATTCAAATTACTATTTAAATAGACCACACAGATGGATATTTAAATTATATTTTACTTTAGCATGACGAGCATAGATAGTCTACATAGATTTTTTTTTCACTTAAAAACTTATCAAAACATTCATTCAATCTCAGACTAAAAGTTCGTAGCCAACCCAATGTCAGCTTCCAGATATATATTTGCAACTAACGCAATATGAAGATGCTAGCACAAAACCACGCCGACAGGAATGGGCATCTGACAGCGTAATATTATTTGAAGGAAATGATCAGTGTCTAGATCAGGAAAGGGCATGTGTTAGACTAAGGAATCATGTATATAATTTTTTTTTATTTTAAAGAGTGCTACGTATGGGGGAAAGCGGTCTTTCTGCCGTCTTATAAATCCCTGTCCATAGAGCTAGAAGGGGTCAATGGCGCAGGAAATACATCTGCCACCATTTCAACGATATGACTGCCTCTTTGGGGTCATGCATTCAGTTGGGCACGTTGCCCTGTATGCTAAACACGCTTCACATTACATTAATATAAACACCCATATATCCTTCCACAAGCATTGCCCTAACTACGAAACAAATAGCCTGAAACTAAAATCCCTTAAATTAAACGAATTTAAACAGTTATTACTCTTTATCCATGCAGCTATCTACACCCAACTTTAATTTAATACATTTTATTTAACAGATAGAAATAAATAACCTAGTTAAACACAAACATAAATAATTAAATAAAAAAAAATGGAAATGATTGAAATAGCAAACGTATATGAAAACAAATATTTATAATTGATTTAGAGTTCTATTCTTGGTCAGATAAGAGTACATTCATTTATATTATTATTATTTTTTTTTGGATTGATTACTTATTGACGTTATACGGTAATTATTTAAAAGAAAGTTCAATTGGCAAAAGTTTTTACTTTACAGATTCTGAGGTCCATCTTCGTGATCACTTATATAGATTGTTTGTTCTTCCTTTTTAAAAACGAAGCCGCCACTTGCCATTCCTTTTTGGTCCCTAACTGTCATAGGGAGGTCTCAGCTGGTTGTCCGGAAAATTTAATTTTATTGCAGACTTCCACATCATGAAAATCTGCAATATAGCTACTTATAACGACATATTCATGGTCAGCTCTCAGATAACAATTATAATAATCATTTGGCTTTTATATTTTTCTAGCCTCTTATCATTTGATCTTAGGATTCAATCGGCAATACGTCATTAATCCTCTGGTGTTTCAGTTACGGTCCGTGCTGAATTTCTGGTGTTTGCATTGGTTATTTAATTTCTTTGTACTCTCTTATCTGACCCTTTAATTTATTTTAAATGCCTCAAGGGCTAGCTTGTTTTCGAACAATCATTTAATTAATAAAACAATCACTTCCATTTTCTAAGATTATAGAAATCAACATTATTTCTATTTCCAAAAATATCAAATCTTTATATCTTTTACTTTTTTACAAAAAAAATTACTTTCAAATAAAACTATTTTTTAAAATAGTTTTTAAAGTTGTCCATCATGCGATCTATATATACGTTAAACAGTTTTTAAATTTCAGTTTTTAAGTTAAGTTTTCTTTCTTTTTAATAAATCAATTTTTATTTGTGATCTTTCATTTTAATTGTAAAATAATGTGACGGCATATTATATTCCGTTACAATATAATATATTGATGTATAGTTTGAGTTGTGCACCTCTCTCACCCTATAAAAATCTAAACAAATGGGTTCTTTTGTTTTTTTTAAAAAAAAAATGTTTGCTACACTTGAATATAAGAGTGAGAAAAATTCACAACCCAACTCTCAGTATACATTTAAAAAAAATATTTGAAACATAAAATATAATGAAATTTTGGAATTCCTTAAAACAATAGCACATTAAATTTTTAAGAGCAGCTTCTGTATTCTTAGCAGATAATGTCTTTCTTTCCTTCATGTATATTAAATCATGTTGACGTTCTAAGCATTACAATTCCCATGACGAAATTGAATTCCTCGGCGTTTGATTTTAAAGCCATGCATTTCCATTCCATAACAAGATTTTTCCACGTTGATTTAAACAATATATACCAATAAATATGATCCTCCATCACACGTCAACGACACCAAGAGGATAGAAAAATCCCCTGACATTCAATTAGCAAAAGTGCATTTTTAGATTTTATTTACACAATATAAATTATTAAATATGAATCCTTTTTTTAAAGCTTACGTTATATTATAAGGCGAACGCTATTTCTATGCAGTTTTATTTATATATGTATGAAACGTATGATAAAGATTTTACTTTTAAAATAATGTTAATAAAGTTCTATTTCATCATTAGTTGATTTTATTTTATCCCAGAAACATTTGATAGCAATTATATTTTTTTAACAATGTTAAATAACTATGATGCTCTTAGCATTTATTTGAACGAACGAAAGTTCATCAATTAAATAATGTTTTTTTTTCTTTTTAAAACATTTTACACTTATCAATAATAAAATTCCAAATATTAAATAGTTGAATATTAATAAAGAATGGAAATCTTAATATCTAATATAATAATTAAAATATTCTTTACAACTTTACTTTCATGCACTTCAGTTGAACAAGAAAAACCAACAACAAGTCAAAAAAAAAAAAATCTGTTGCTTAGATATTTTTCCACGTTCCCAAAATCAACAAAGGTTTACTCTTTTTTTTCTCTTTTAAACAAAAGAAACGTGGTTACTAGAATTTAATGTTATATATTCTTTTTTTTATTTTGTCACGTCATGATTTAAAATCTACATTCATGTATATATATGTGTATATGTATATATTTTATTTTACATTTAATATAAAAAAAATAAATGTGTTCATTTCTTCCTGAATATATGGTTATGTTTGAGTGTATATATATATGTGTATATGTCTCCAAATATCTAAAAAAAAAAAAAAATTAGGTTTTAAAAATTGGCTGCTTATTTAATCTTTATACATTTTTATCCTAAAACATCAGTTACTTATTATTATTTTTTTATAAGAATTGGACATCACCTTACATTTCCCCTAACCTTAAAAGGTTAAAATTTAGACCATTGTCAAAATTTTAGCACCTAAACAAAGGTTTGGATGGTTATTGTGTTGGATAATTTTATTCTTTTTAAATAGGGAGAGTTCTAATGCTGTCGTACTTATTTTAATTTACCCATCAATATACATTTGCTTTTTTTTTATATTACTCATTTTTGGTTAGACTCCTATCCTTATCTCTTTCATCTTAACATTGAATTACTGTCATCATTAACATTGTTTCTATTATCTTTTCTAGAATTACTAACTATATGACGGTTGAATAGTCTGAATTTGACTGGTTAAGTGTCTCTGTTCCAGAAGGCACATATTTGAGTTTGTCAGCCTATATCCTGCTCCCTAGGAGTCTTATTGGATTTTTATAAGGTCTGAACAAAATATGGGATTCCCACATTCTATGGGTCAATTCCAACATCTCAGCCAATTCTAAGATACCTCAATAAAATGTTTCAACATTAATTTGAGTGCATCCTCATCACATCTACCTACTCTAGCTATTTACTCACGAACAATGCTGTCTTTCTCATTACAATACACTTGCATATACCCATTTACATTTTTTTTTATAAACTTCACTTTCATCTACTTTAATCATGGTCATCTGTTTACAAATAACTAAGCTTCTGTACATGGCAGTTCTTGACAACCACTGTATGGCTTTAATATCCGAGCATTATAAGTTCCTTTTATCTCTCCATCAATATTTAACCAAAATGCATTTGGGCCAGCTTGTTTCACAATAGCATATGGTCCAGCATATTGTTGACAAAATTTATGATAAACATTATCCATTGGTTTACTTGGGCTATGTGTTTTCACAAAAACCTTGTCTCCAATCTTAAAGTTATGTCTGCTTTTCTTTCCCTTCTTATTTCTAAAATTGGATTTATTAATTAACTGTTGTCGAGCCATTTGAATTTTAGTTTCTATGTCATAGTGATGACATTCAATTGGAGGTTGGTATTTCACAAATAATGAAGGAATAGGTTGGTTAAAATGTAGTTGGATGGGTGCGAATCCAGTAGATTCATTTGCACCCCAATTTATGTAATTCACTACCCGTTCTGTCTGCTTCACCCACCCTCTATTATTTTTATAAGATTTAATAGTCAAAAGTAAACTTAACATTTTTTTTATATACATATATATTCACTTAACATTATTTACAGGGTTCAATCATTAAGAAAGTCCATTTTTTATGTTCCAGGGTTGCAATCATGAAGTCTGTCCTTAATTTGTGCCTTTCTCTTTTAAGGACTTTCAATAAATGTGAAGGGACCTTCATAAGTGTTGCAAAGCTTATGGAATCTGGGACCTTTCTGTTTCTTTGTAGGGAGTATAGTTGACTCCAGTAACATCTGGCAACTGTCTATGACTTGGTCATCTTCCTGATTATGAAGAGACTTGTTGTGCCATAATACACATTCAAGATGAACAAGTGTATCGACTTCATTTGTCCTTTCAAAGTTGGCTTCAATAATGGGACAATTTTCTTTTGTGAAAAGCCTTTGAGCATATAATAGCCTTTCTTGGATTTTGCTACTATGTTCATGGAGCTTGTATTTAGAACAAACTTTATGTTCTGAACATTGGATGCTCACATTAACTTGTTCTGCTTGATCATCTAACATATTCATTCTCATACTCTTCATGGGAAGGATTGAATCAGCATCATCCCAAAATGTTTTTGGGATTGCTCCTTCCAACTTAAAATTGGTGGAATGATTTTCTATTATGTCTTCAAGTACTTGCTGAGTCCATGTAGCAGGACATTCATGTACAAGAGAAGTTTCCATAGTAACAGAATATTTAGTACTTCGATTGGATTCAAAAATAAAACTAGATGTTTTTTTTATATCATTAATATCACAGCTCATACTATCTATCCTATTATTAATATCATAAGTTTTAGATTCTATCCTATCTATATTTTCTTTTATACACATTACCTTTGCTTCCAAATTACTATTTATTTGGATCTCCAAATCATCAATATCAGTTTTAGTTACCATAGTAAACTTTATATCCTCTATCTTAGTAGATTCCTGGGCTTGGTGAACTTCCTTAATATTGTTATCGATCTTGATGGTAATGTTTTCTTTAAACCCAGTAAATTGCTCTTGACACTGCAAGCTCACTACATCTATATTTATTCTCATCTCTTCTACATTTCGCTTTAATTCCGTACTACTGTTATGCACTTCATTCATCTCTGAAGATAACTGCTCCATGGCTGTAGAAACTTTCATTTCAATGCCACTAATTCTTTTCTTAACCTCCTCATCCAATTTGTCAATATCAGCCTTAGTTACCATGTTGCTTATTTCAGCCTTGATTGTATCTATCCGACCATTCATGCTATCCATCCGACCATTCATGTCAGCCTTGACTATATCTATCTGACCACTTATGTTATCCATCCGACCATTCATCTGACCACTTATGCTATCCATCCGACCATTCATCTGACCACTCATATCATCCATCCGACCACTCATATCGCTTATATCAGCCTTGGTTGCCATATTATCCATTCGATCCAATAATGTTTGGAGCATCTGCATCATGGCTCCATTATTTTCTGTAACCTGTGTTAGTCCAATTCCAGGTGATTGAGCAGACGGTTCATTAGAGTCTCCTTGAATTTGAGATATCATTTGTTTTTCCTCTTGCATTGAGAAAGAATGCTCAGCTCCAACCATTGACCCCCCAGACATATTCATGTCTACTGATCCTACTTGTTCCATATTAGGATCATGCTCAGCTTCATTGCCACTAACATCCTGTGGCTTTACATATAATTCCTTACTCATACTTGACAAATATCTCCCACTTCTGAGAAACATACAAAATAAACTAACACTTTTCCTTAAAATATCTACTCTATGGAAAAATTATTTCTTTTTATATAATATTCTATAATATGTCATAGGACCTTCTACCAACTTGTGTCATCTCATGTGATTTTGGTTACCTTAAGTATTTTACATATCATTGGTATTAATGCTGGTTTTATATATTTTTCCCTTATCTGCTTCACTTGCCTACTCTTATTAGATTCTTGATCATCTATTTAGTTTTGGTCTCTATTTATCAATTCATACTTTCACTCAGAGTTATTTGAACTTATTGTTTATTGACTAAATTAACTATACCACTAAGTTGCCACACCATTTAATCCATAGGGTTATGTAATTTATAGTTTATTAACTGACTAACTAAAATATGATAAATCAGGTTATACTGAAATTATGGACAATTTCTCATAAATTCAATTTATGTCACACTAAAAATATACAATAACATATGATAGACCCAACTCTTTAAAGCTCAACACATTGTGTATCACAATATAATAGACAAAACTTTTCACATGCAGTGAATCTAAGTATTCAAGCTTACCACATTGCATGCCAAAATGTAACAGACTACCAACTAGAATGAATTTAATAATTGGCTATTATGAATGCAACATGATAATCAACTTTCATTAAGTCTATATATGCCAGTGTACAGGCTTCACTGTTGATGGTGTCAAAAATGTAACAGTATGTAGTTTGTATCTGTGGTGAACTTACATTTTCAGGCCCAAAACGTTGCGCGCCAAAATATGTAACAGACCGTAAAATGTACCGGGAGTCTACAGGGTAAGATATTTAATTAATTGATGCCCCAAATGTTTGGGTTGCCAAAATATGTAACGGACTGTAAAACCTTTTAGGATAGTACACCCAGAGCCTTCTCTACTTACAGGTCCTATTACTACTCGGGGTTCTAACTCAGTGTAGACATTTGCCTTTAACTCTGCTCAAGGATGGAATTAAATAGGATGGCAATAATGTGACCTCTATATAGATCCTTAATGGCTATTGCTAATAATAAATTAAAATCTGTATGCATGTATAATAGCTATACTGGTGAGTGAAGTATGAATGAT
This sequence comes from Epiperipatus broadwayi, assembly GCA_028023455.1. Lineage (NCBI taxonomy): Eukaryota > Metazoa > Onychophora > Udeonychophora > Euonychophora > Peripatidae > Epiperipatus > Epiperipatus broadwayi. The sequence continues at coordinate 432,519 of JAQFVV010000365.1, forward strand.
GCTTGATAATCTAGAGACCAGAGAAACAAAGGTTTTAACTTCAAACAATAAATATTTATTAACAGATCATGCTTATAGTTATAATATTTATAAATCAACAGAATATATACATGATTATTATAAAACATTAATTTATCTCTACAACAATATGACTAGCTGTAATTCAAATATTAAAATATGGGTTGAAATAAGAATTATAAAATTTAGTGCATAATTTACAATAATGTATTAATTATTTTGAATATAAAATTATATTACTAATGTACGATTATCATTCTGTTTATGTCATTTAAATGTACCTCAAGGTTATGTCCATGAATTGCTAATTTGTGTTTTGTATAGTTAAGAAAATATTATATATATTTACTTATTGATTAGTTTGATTTTACCGTATTAATTATTTAATAAATGTAAATATTTAAAATCTTACCTTTTGTTTCAGTCATTGTCCAGTTTTAAACCTTCCATTATGATAATATTTTATTTACAAACATATATAATATATTGATGTATAGTTTGAGTTGTGCACCTCTCTCACCCTATAAAAATCTAAACAAATGGGTTCTTTTGTTTTTTTTAAAAAAAAATGTTTGCTACACTTGAATATAAGAGTGAGAAAAATTCACAACCCAACTCTCAGTATACATTTTAAAAAAAAAAAAAAATATTTGAAACATAAAATATAATGAAATTTTGGAATTCCTTAAAACAATAGCACATTAAATTTTTAAGAGCAGCTTCTGTATTCTTAGCAGATAATGTCTTTCTTTCCTTCATGTATATTAAATCATGTTGACGTTCTAAGCATTACAATTCCCATGACGAAATTGAATTCCTCGGCGTTTGATTTTAAAGCCATGCATTTCCATTCCATAACAAGATTTTTCCACGTTGATTTAAACAATATATACCAATAAATATGATCCTCCACACGTCAACGACACCAAGAGGATAGAAAAATCCCCTGACATTCAATTAGCAAAAGTGCATTTTTAGATTTTATTTACACAATATAAATTATTAAATATGAATCCTTTTTTTAAAGCTTACGTTATATTATAAGGTGAACGCTATTTCTATGCAGTTTTATTTATATATGTATGAAACGTATGATAAAGATTTTACTTTTAAAATAATGTTAATAAAGTTCTATTTCATCATTAGTTGATTTTATTTTATCCCAGAAACATTTGATAGCAATTATATTTTTTTAACAATGTTAAATAACTATGGTGCTCTTAGCATTTATTTGAACGAACGAAATGTCATCAATTAAATAATGTTTTTTTTTCTTTTTAAAACATTTTACACTTATCAATAATAAAATTCCAAATATTAAATAGTTGAATATTAATAAAGAATGGAAATCTTAATATCTAATATAATAATTAAAATATTCTTTACAACTTTACTTTCATGCACTTCAGTTGAACAAGAAAAACCAACAACAAGTCAAAAAAAAAAAATCTGTTGCTTAGATATTTTTCCACGTTCCCAAAATCAACAAAGGTTTACTCTTTTTTTTCTCTTTTAAACAAAAGAAACGTGGTTACTAGAATTTAATGTTATATATTCTTTTTTTTATTTTGTCACGTCATGATTTAAAATCTACATTCATGTATATATATGTGTATATGTATATATTTTATTTTACATTTAATAAAAAAAAAAAAAATGTGTTCATTCCTTCCTGAATATATGGTTATGTTTGAGTGTATATATATGTGTATATGTCTCCAAATATCTAAAAAAAAAAAAAATTAGGTTTTAAAAATTGGCTGCTTATTTAATCTTTATACATTTTTATCCTAAAACATCAGTTACTTATTATTATTTTTTTATAAGAATTGGACATCACCTTACAGTATTTTTAATCTCACAAATAAAGAATGAGCATCTCTCTATGGACAATGTTAGTTAGACAGTTATGTATCTTGGCTTGTTTGCTGCATGCCACTAAGATTTGGAGCTTTGTAACAATTTTTGTTTTTCAAAGTTGTCCTGTAATAGTCTTTATTTGTAGCCAATTATGGGCAATTTAAACTTGTCAGTTTGCATTTTGGTGAGATTAAAAATAAAAACTAGGGTTTTTTTTTTTCGTAAACAACAATGCTGAGTAGATGTAAGTCTCTTTGAGGCATACACCCAAAGTCTAATAAAACAACCACTACATATTAAGAAAAGCTATTTTTGTCAAGAGTATTATCACTTTCAAATTATCTTTTTTCAGTTATTTTAATAGTTCTGTTGAGTACCATTGCTCTATTTGACTGACAAATATATAGTTATAACAAAAAATGCTGGCAAAGTTTTTAAATAATACTTCAGCTGTTGTTAATCATAATAATGTTATTTAATATGATTTTGAGTCTTGTCAACAATTAATTTATTCAATGAAGTGAAAATGGAATAAATCCATACAGAATATTAAAGAGTCTGTTTTATCAAAACCAGTTTCTTTGAATATCATGCCTAATTAAATCAAATTTCAGTGTAGTTTAACTTACAGAAGTTTTGAATGAAACTTTAATGCGTCAGGATATTGTCTGTCTCTTCAAGATGATATTGAATATGTTTACCAATAAGTCATCTGTGATCATTACTATTGTACAGGAAGTATTCACCAATCAGTCATCTGTGATTATTACTATTGTACAGGAAGTATAACCACCTGTAATACTTCACAACCAATTATATCATTGAAAAGAATACATTTGACTGTCAAGTCTATGTTAATCCTAATTTTGAATGTGCTCATAATCTATAGCTGAGATATCCATTCCTGAAGATGATAAGATAGAGATTGATGAATTGACACTTAGTAAAAAATCAAAATACTTGTTAAATAGCCACTGTACATTGCTTAGTGGCGCTGTTTCTGTGCAAAAACATAGTGATATAATGTTTCCGGACCTGTCGACTTAAACAATTAAAATTATTTTTTAATACGGCTTTTTTTTTCTCTTAAAAATGTACATTATTCTTTTTTTTTTTTTGATTTTTTTAAAAATGCACCTTTTTTATATATATATATAAAAAAGCAGTGTTTTTTGAAATAATATGCCCTTATTTTTCTTTAAAAAGTACCTTATTCTTATTTTTTTTTTTTTAGTTTTTTTTAAAAAAGCGGTGTTTTTTTTTTTTTGGTAATTATTTTTTTAATCATACATGGCAGCTTTTTTTTTGTAATTATATTACATGTTTTAAAAAAAGATATTATATTTTTATTTTTAACAAAAGGGTGTGTGTTTTCTTTTTAATAATACACTTTTTTAATAGTACAACAAAGGTCACTTTTTTTTTTTGTTTTAGGCCGGCCTACTTTGCTCCACCCCTTACCCTTCAACACTGACAGTCTGGTTGTAATATTAAATTAAAACTTTAAAGAAAAACAAAATGAACAACAAAACAAAAAAAAAAAAAAATTGGAATGACAAAACAGATTCATTGAAAAAATAAATTTATTAACGACATATGACTGTAATTAATAAGAAAACTTTTTTGGCTGAAAAGTGGAAAGTCCACCATTTTTGAACATTTGACTACCTACAACAATTTAAAGAACAAACAGCCAGAAATTACTTTGGAAACTAGTGAGCACACAAGAACTTCCAAATTCATCTACTAAGTATCATAGCTTTACCACATAAACATTGATTGACATGTTGCAGGATGTTTTGAACCTGCAGTAAGGCAACTGCGTCGGCTTTTGTGTTTGGGATGTCCCACGGTTGAATAATTATGCTATTACCTTCAGCCATTTAGTTTTTCTTGTACGAGTCACGTCCAAAACGGGACTTTTTCATGAACACCTGCAATCGTGTTGTGACAGCCATTTCCAAATTTAAAACACTTCCACACTGCATAGGGAAGCATTGCTAATATGCTGACAATTAGTAGCAGGTAATACTACGTCAGTTGGAATCTAGGGAAAACCATTTAGAACAACAGTTCTAAGACATTCCAGTACACCCAGCCTCATATTAAATGGTAGGGAAGTGCCATTACTGATCATACGTGTAGAAAAACACACAAAGCTGGGCGGAACATTTCTGTGCATATGCATAGAAAGTGACGCTATCATGTGGCACAATTAAACTACTATTACGATCGTAGTGTTGTATTAACTGTAGGTTCGGATGCGGCAGAATAAACGGCTCTTACTGATCGGTAGTGTCATAGTTTCTGCTGCATAAACTATATCGCATGGTATATTAGCCATATGTTCAGCCGCGAAAATGGTATTCTGTGATTTACACAGAAACAGTGCCACCAAGTGATGTACAGTGGCTATTCAACAAGTACCAAAATCAAACTATTACCTAAATTAATAATTTTTTTTTTTTTTACTTTCACTAAAAATAGCTAGAGTCCATTTACCAAACAGTAAAGGATGATAACCTGTTTTGGTTCATGACCATTTAACTAAAAAAAATTATGTAATTAGAAATCTTCAACTATCTGAAATTAAAATGTTATTTCTATTCTAAATTTGAAGCCAAGATAATAGTCATGACAGGCTAATGTACTTACTACTATATGTGAAACCTCGTATAAATATTGATCTATATGATGCAATTTTTAATAGCAGCGAAAGGGATGTTATAGAACTATCGTTATTGTATCACCATTTTAACTTTTGACAAGTCAAATCTTGTGAAGTTTGTAGTTTATATTAAAAACTGTTTCTAAGGGTGTAGTTAGTAGCTTTGAAGTATGAGAAGGACAATCTTGGGAACATTTGCTTATTAAAAAAGATGAAGTATAATATTCTAAATTGCAAGACCATAGTAAGATGAGTCTGTTGGCAGTGATATATTCCATTCAGTGGCTCGGTTACTTTTGATAATTGTTCAATATTATTAGTGTTGTGAGAACTGCATTTAATTGTCTCAGTAGGTGATATGAATCACTGCATGTGCAACTGTTATCTTCTGTTGAATTATTTTGAAGCAGTTTTTATTTTATTTTTTAAAAATCTATTTTACAGATGTCTTATTTTTTTCTCAATGTCAGGTTATTGTACAAATTTTTTTCCACCACTATTTAATAGTGCCAGTCAGTTTAGATATTAACATGTCAAATTATATATTTTTTATCATAAAAATATATATATAATCTAGATTGTGATTTGTCACAATTTATTAATGCTTGATTTCAGGCTTGTGATTCTTTTTTCAAGCAAATTTGACAATTAGTTCTTTATGTTTTGCCCTAATTCCTTGTAAGAGAATAATATGGTTCACACTAAATATTTATCAGTGATTCCATCGTATTTCAGTTAATATGTAATTCTCATAATTTTGTTTATGTTTCTTTAAAATTAAGTGTTTATTTTATTGGCTATTTGTGGAGATTATCATAATTGGTAGATCAGCAATTGGTTTAGTATATTGCAAAAATTTTTTGCCTGGGTGATTGTATGGGTGAAATTTGCATTCTTCCATATTAGAATAAAGAGTGATAAAAAAAAACCAAAAATCTCATATAATATTTGACTTATACAATGCTTTTTAAGAACAAACTTTTTACTCCAGTCCTGCCATTTATTATAAACTTGAGTAATCAGTAAATATCAAATGGTAGTATTTATTAAATATTTTATCTAGTATTATCCTATCCATATTCCAGAGTAGTTTTTGGTTTATAGTGTTTGTCACTGAGGAAATTAAACCTGAATTTTTTGGACCTTATGCACATTTCATCCAAGAGTTATTCTTTTAATCTTTTCTACTCTTAAGTTATTATCCTGAAATCCAAAAAAATCTTAATGTTTTGAATCTAAACTTATATGTTTGCATAGTTCTACACCAGTGTTTCATAATTATTTTGGAGTTCTCACTTTTCATAATAGCAATAAGTACTTTTATTCTTTAGCTAAGATTGGTATAAAACCAAAAAATATGAGACTGGTAACTTGTTAATAAAAAAAGAATAAAAATGAATTGCTAAATAAAAAATATATTAGGTTCAAAGGTTGCAATGCACTAGATCCAAATTCCTCACTGATGAAACCGATAAGTTCAAAAACTAGTCTGGAGATATAGATTTAATAATTATTATCATTAGTATCTGTTGATTATTTAAATTAATAATAATTGATAGTAGAATAAACAGAATTAGCTCCTGAAAAGCATTAAGAAATTTGAGGTAACATGATGTTTTTTGTTTTTATGCCAGTTCTTGCCAATGGATGAAGCTGCCTACAGTTGTTATTTTAATTTGGTCATATTTTACAGAGAACATTTACTTTCTGTTCTAAAAAAGGGCTAAAAATATGATATTGAATATTGTACTAGTCTACAAGGAGTGAGTGAAGAAGTTATTTGTTCAACACACTATTTGCATGTAACTTAGATTTTTTTTTTTAAATGCCTCGAAATATTCATAGAAATTAAAAAATCACTGATGCATCAAAGAATCATATTAGTCATTTTTATTTACTTATTTAAAAAAACGTGCTTTATATATAATCCATGTTTGATATACATATATTTTTCTAACTAGCCTTTTATGCAGAAATTTCTTGTAATATATTTTTGATTATTTAATCCAGACCATGTTTATTTGTTGTATTTTAAAGTAAATGTTCAATTAGTCTTTAGTTGGAGTAAGAGTTAAATTTCCACTTGAAGTGATGGAAATTTCATAATCATCTATATTAGAATTGTTAACTAAAGAATCCATTTTTAGATGTTTATTACATAGAATTTGACTTTCTGGTTAATCAAATAAAATGTAAGGCAGTACAAGGAAAACAAGCAATGCATTTTGCAGGTTATCAATGGGCAAGTGTTCTGAAGGTTTTTGTTACAATATGCTTCTTAGGTATAACTAGCAAATTTTCTTTTTGTCTAAAAATATATTTTTCTGGTTTTGAATGAAGTTTAAATATTATAAATTAGATAAAAAAATTTATTGGATTTACGTTTTAATAAGAGATTGTATTCTGTAGAAATATATTGTTGTATATCTCAGTCTTATTTAGTAATTTATAAAAGTTTTACAGCAAAATTAGCAGCCATTATTTATTTAATAGATTAAAATTGTTGGTTGATAAAATTTATTTCCTGTCAATCACTTTTAAATTGAAAGTCACTATGCTTTATTGTGCTAAAAAATATTTTGTCATAGCTATTTTTAATCTTTTTGCCAATAAAACAATTATTTTTAAATGATAAAATATTTTGTTAATATTCATATTTATAGATTAATTCACTTTTAATGAATATTGCATTTATATTTATTGTTGTAAAAAAGTTTATTGACAAAATACCTGTTTAAAACATTTTTTTTTTTCTTTAGTTTTAGATTCTTGTATTAAACCTTTGACTTTACGAATAAAGTATTTTGTAAGATAGTTTTTGTAATAAAATTGTTGCAATGTTATTTAAATTTTATAAAAGGTTTTTTTTCAAAAGATTTCTTTTACTCAGTTATATTTTGAAAATATCTTACTGATAAATTTTAATCCATTTTATCTGCAATTAATTAGGCTCTTCTACAGTTCAGAATATTAAGATGATTATTGAGTTAGGAGATTTTGTTTTAATACTAATAATGTATTAATTGCTCTACTATTTTGTCACTATATTGTAGATTTTTTCACATACTGATATGCATTTTTGTGTATTAGAAATATAAATTATACTTTCATTCTTATCATTTATCAAAATAATCCGAATTGATATTTATAATATATTTTCCCAAACAAATCATGTTTATTTATCTTAATATGAGACAGGTGCAGCATCAAATTACTTGGTGCTGATGATTTGAAGAAATTCTCTCACTGGATTAGGAGTTTCCAATAGCTGGTTTACTATATCTAAGGCTCAGTGATATATTTAATTATATGATATTTTAACCAGATACATTTTTTAAATTGCTCAAACTTTTTTTTTTTTTTTACATTATTCTAAAGTTTTTTTTTTTTTTGGTAGGAAGTAATTATATTGATGATAATTCATTCATAGAAAGACATCAGGATTGCAATAGTGAAATTGTAATTTTATGAGTTTTAAAAAGTTTATATATATCCTGAAATAGCGATTATTCTCTCTTTTTTAAAAAGTGAAAACCATATTCAAGACAAAAATAATTGGCTTGTGGCTTGATCAGGATTCATCTCAATTTTTCTGTTAATATAGTGGAGAAATTGATTCTAACAGTTACAATGTTCTTTTGTGCATGTGTATATATTACCTATGACTAATTGATTATTAAAGTTTTTTTTTTTTTAGAAAATTAAAAAATGGGTACTTCTTATTCTATGATCTCAGTAAAGTCGTCAACTTAATTATCAGAAGGATAATATTATGATATTACTTGTTAATTTATATTGAAAATTTATTGTAGCTACTACTTCTTTGATACCTCAATTCTAAAATCTCCTATTTTGAAAAGACCATAGAATTCTATAATAAAGTTTTATAAATAATATAAATGGTTAAGATATTAATGTTTTATTGTAAAACTAAAACAGATTGTATGTCTTGATGTTTGATTATTATGCTATGTCAATGTATTTATGAATTTATTATATAGCATTAAATAAAAACAATTATTTATTTTTGTAGAATGTCATATAGGAGGCAGAAGAGATGGTGGAATGCTTATATTCTGTTCTATGAACGGGTTGATACAGCTGAAGAACAATTGACTAAAATGCTTCAGGAATGTAATTTAGGTAATTTTATTTATTTTATGAGTAATATTGTTGCTATTCAGATAAATACTAGTGATCCAATTTACATTTTGTTTCTTTTTTATCATAGGGTCTAAGAATTTGATCAAAATGCCAGCAGCTATCGAACAGTGTGTAAAGAAACAAAACATTCAATTTATGCACAATCGTAATCAGTTTAGTCATGATTATTTCCAGTTTATGCGGAAGCTTATTAGCTGTAATGCCCCTTTTGTTTCTCTTCCACCAAATCAGAACAAACTGGTAATTACTTTTATAATATTTTAATAAATTTGTTTTTGATAAAATTTATATCAATGCCAAGCTGTTACCAACAATAATAAATGCTATTGTTCAGTACAAATACTTTATTGCCTAGTTATTTATTTAACCTCTTTTGGGGCAAGGAAATTATATTTCTACATACATTCAACAAATATTTATCCTAATTTTGTAGAATTAGAAATTTTATTTATTTGGTTATTTTTGTGATAAATTTTTACTTGTGATATTTTTGTATTGTATCTCTAATGTTTACATTCAAGTTTACAGTTAAGCTAAGATATGCACTGTATCAATATGCCTACTTAACAGGTATATGTTATCCAAAAAATATAAATGAACAAAAAAAAAATAAAAATTAAATGAACAAAAAATAAAAACATTCAATTTTTAAATTTAATAAATTTTGTGATATGACAGTGGCCGCTTTCCCATCTTGGACTGCTGCACATGATAATAATTATTAATATATATTTTTAATTACATTAAAAGCTTCAACATTTACTCTTCAATTTTTTTAATCCATTTTGAATGTGGCACAATATTTCATATAAAAAAAAATCTTATCAAAGTGAAAAGCTAAAAGTTTTACAAAATTTAAGAAAATTCAAAGTATTTTTCTTAAGTGATAGAATGAAAGTTGTTAGTTTAGTAATAGTAGAAAAAAAGAACTGTAGTTCTTGTATCAAAAAATTTAAAATTTGAAGAGTTTAACTGAGAATTTTCTAAATGGGTAATAATAATGCTTAAATCCTTTCTATCTAATTAAATGGGTAATGGTAAATAACAATGCCTGTACAGATTCCAAATTCAATATAAACTTAAAAACATGAAAATAACTAGAAAGACTAGCTGCTAATAATTAGATTGCTATTATGTTTCCATAGGAAAATTAAGTTATTGAAGTCAAAGAATATTGTCTAGAGTATGTTTAACTTCAATGAAAGTCTGATATTTCTCCATTAACTTTATTTTTTGAGTGAATGTGAATGAATGAGTAGTACACAATAAATATATATTTAATTGTTCTCTCTCAATTTCTTATTAATAACTATATTGTTTGTTTGTTTACGTTATAATCTTAATTTACTATATACATAAAAAAGTTTCTGAGTTATATGTGCATGTTGAAAAGTATATATTACATAATGTATGACATTTACAAGGAGGCTTGAAACACATATAGTGGTTATTGCAATTCTACTATATGTTAAATAAATTATTTATTTTATTAAGTTTTTAGTTTTTAATAGTTTTTTTTTAACATGTAATAATTTAATGAGTTATATAAAAGTCTTACTCTAAAAGTATTTTAATAAATTCATTTAATTTGGGAAATTTTACTTCTGTAGTTTTTTGTACTGCTTTATAATTACTTCAATATGTATATATCTTTAATTCCTATATATCCTAAACATAAAAGTTTTTCAAATTCATCTATTGAAAAAATAATTTGTTAATAAATAACTAGTGTTGGAGAAATGGTTTTGTCTCCATTATTTTAGGGAATGTACAATTTAAAATAATAGATTTTGTTTTAATTTGGCACTATATAACCTGCAAAAGTGTATATATATACATGTTAAGAATTGGAATGCTTTACATGGTTAAATATTATATTAATTTCTATGATCCTTAATGCAAATTGATTCACAAAACCATAAACTAGATCACTAATAATTATTAATATAAATTTATACAATAAAGTGACTACTTCATATATCTATATTTAACAACGGATTAAACATAGATCTGAATTTACTTACTGCTTATTGTCAAGATCAAAATGGTTTATTAATTATAGCTATATTAAATATGTACTGTAAAATTATCTGGTCGTGTTGAATCTTCAAACTAAGCATAGTGGCAAAGATTTTTTAATATATTGGGTTATTCATTTTCAGAGCAAGATTTAATAGAGCAAATAATTCCAATGTGAAACCTTTCTATCATGATATATAAAGAATATGCATTATAAAATGCAGAGCACAACTTAAAAGTTCATTGGAAACACATTCTTTCTTGTGAAATAATGAATTTTTGTTTAAGAAATTTTTATTGAACAAGATTTGTTCTTTATGATATTTTTAATGAGATAACTTCATTAAATTTTGAGTGCCTCTTGATCTCTTAAGGATAGCTTTTTCGCAGAATTAGATCTAGAATTAATAATATATTTTGATATATTAGACTTTTTTTTTTTTAAATTCACACCTAATTTAGCTGCAATTAATGGATGGCATATTACGATTTCAATTATTAACCATCAAAGTTTGATATTTTTTTATTAACATTTTATAGTTGGAGTTGATTTTCAGAGTATATATTTTCATACCATTGCCAATTCCATCACTGAGTTGATTATCATGTTATGATTTCATTTGAAACTTCTATGTTTCAAGCTATCAGTATTCATGTCTAAATTGGCAAGTAGCAAGTTTTCCAATACTTTTAACTTTAGTTTTTTTTTTCATAATAGATATTGATAGATTAATGTCCTTTTAAAAGTACATTCTATTAAATAATATTGATTGATTATATCTAAAGTGTTATTGACTATTACACAGACTTGAATCTTTTGAGTTTATTTGTAAATACATATGTAATGTGGATTATTATTTACATACTTAATTACATAATAAATGATGATTTTTAAGTGATAATGAATATGTGGTTTAAAAATCATGTAGGGAAAACTTATAGATGGAATTTTTGGAAAAATATATTTAATTTAGATTATGCAGTCAGCAAAACATTTTATAAGAGAATTAATAATGTATATACATATCTTGCACATGGTATATATTGTAATTATAATGTATTTATTGAAATTTGGTTACATTTAGATAAAAAGAAATAGATCATTAACAAATTGAAAGAGAATGCTAAGGAAAATATTTAAATATATTTAGAATAGGAAATAAATGAAAGTAATCAACCTAGAAAACATCAATTACAGCCATACATCATGAGAAAGTGAAAATAGTAAGAAAGTGAAAGAGTAGTAAAATTCTTGAATTTAATAATCTAATTAATGGGAAAATATAATTTATTTTTTTTAAAAAAAAAGATGGATAACAGTGAATTGACATAAGAAAATTAACTGGAAAACAAAAAATGTAAAGAGTTAAATTACAGAAAATAAAAATATTTAATATATGAAAAAATGGGTAACTGGAAAATGTAAATCAACAAATATGTATCAATTATTAAATAGTTAATTTAAGAAAGTGAATATATGAAAATAATTCATATAATAGACAATGCAGTTTCTGATATATTAATTTAAAAAGAAAATGAATTAAATTATCCCATATTGGAAGAACAGATTATAAATCTGTAGCTGAGATTAAAATCACATAATATAAGGAATTGTTGATATTCCAATTAAATTTTTGAAATTTTTATGTATCAAAAAGAATTTGAAAGTATCTATTAATGTTTATAACAAGATTAATAATTTGGAGGATTGCATAATAGGTTTTTCTTCAACCATTATTATTTTTTTGGAGAAAGTATTAACGAAATGAATGAAATATGAGAGCTTCAGAATGAAAATAGTGCTTAGAGTTTTGAATATTATAATTTTTTAAAGTATTACAAATGGTTTTATCTGAGGAACTATTTGTAGTGTTATAAATATTGGAAAAATAAAGAGAATATGAAAGTTAGCAGAAGGCTTATGAGGTTTGTTATTGAGATTTATCCCTGATATCAGATAATTGATTTTTTTTTGTTTGGTCTGGAGAATATTTGTCAGAATCAAGTTTCATTAATAACTACTATAAAGAGAGAGAGAGAGAAGGAATTTATAGTATTCTGAAATAATTTAAAAATAAATTTGACAGTAAATTGATGAATGGAATAGCATATATTTAAAATGGTAAAAAATAATTAAGATAAAAAAAAAATTAAGATTGAGGAAAGAGGATAAGATCTCAAAGAAAACATTAATTATTAAATTAACTTAAAGAATTCCATTTTTTTATTTTTCAGTACAGAAATTCGACTAAATATTTTATTTAATATTATCAGTTTCTATTATTACTATTATGTTTAGTGAAAATTATACTTGTATATATGTTATAGACATAATAACTGGATGGAAAGAAAGAACATTAGAGAATTAAGATGAAGGACCCTGGGCTTTTCTCATTCATACTATATGCTTATTAAGTTTTCCAAATTGTATAAAACAATAAAAAGATTAGTGTTGTTTAAAATCAATAAAAGAATATATTTAAAATTTTAATTTTGATAAATTATATTTTATTTAAAAATCAAATCAAAAATATATTACTCTAGTCATCATCATTTTTGACCATTATCAATCACTGCAATATGAATGTCTTTTTCACATCACATCAGCAAACTCTTTATTTTGTTCCATCAATTTATGGTCTCTCTCTAGATTTTCTTTTTTTTTTACAATCTCTTGGGATCACTTTAAAACTTCAATTGTCTATTATCATTTCTTCTGCCAATATAGTCCAGCACCATTTTAGTCTATTAATCTTTTCAATGATGTCAGTAATGCTTATTTGTTCTCTTACCCAAGTATTTAGTTTTAATCTCTCTGTGCTATTCCCAACATATGTCACTTTATATTTTGTTGAATGCCCGAAGTCTTTCTGCTCTTCTGTTAAGTATCCAATTCTCATCCATATTAATAGAGTATTAATACAAAAAATTAAATTTCAAGTCTTGTTAGTGGAAAAATTATTTTGAAAGAAAATATTTGCATTACTAAGTTTAATTGAATTTAATAGATTTCAAAAACTAATTTATATTCATATACGTATTAAAAATGGTAAAGTTTGTTACAAGTAAGTATTCTATAATAATTAGAATTAAAAGAAGAGTTTAAATAGGTAATACCTTTCATGTCATATAAAAATTGCACATCACAAACACATCTCTGATAAGAATTACCTTTTAATATTTATCAGAGAATATTCAAATTTCAATTTTTTCATTTTATGCTCATTTTATATATTAAGTATTTATTCACTTTATTCCATTTTATAAATATCTCTTTGTTTAATATCTGCGGCATCATTATGTGCCCACAAAAGCATGATATTAATTTAAGAATATTTTCATTTACAGTATTTAATATAAAGTGTTATTGATTTTTATTTATGTAGTAAAAAATATGTGGGATAATGAAAAAATAATTTTTATTGTAGGTGTTTATTATTTTAGGCAATTAAAGTTGAGTGCATTTTTGTTGCAGATAACATAATCATGGCTTTTAATTGCTGTTATGATTACAGTGAACCATATTGAAAATGCATTTGATTTGAAATGACTAAAATAAACACAATACATTACAAATAGTGCACTATTTATTCTATATAAAATAACAAAATGTCACTGATTACTATTTACAGAGTCCTGAAGGAGAAGAATTAGCTATGATAAGTATACAGTTGGCATCTAAATTCCTCTTCATTGTAGGATTTCATACCAAGAAGAGTTTAAGGTATAATAATAAAAAAAATGTGTATGAATTTATTCAAAAAATAAAATGAATACTATTAAAATTGTTAAGATTTGTATCATAATTGATTTATTTTTTAAAAATAAAAATACTTGCTACTGTTTGCCTATACAGTTTAATGTCACTATCTGCCATCCCAAAATCTGTGGGTTAAAAAAACTATTATGCAATGCAATTAGAAATTTATAAATTTTACGTATGAATTACTTGTTTAGTAATAGCCATTTTTTGTGTGATGCATACTCATTTGTGTTAGTAATATGGCAGGTAGCAAGTTTACACTCGGGATTTACATTTGAAAATTTAATTTTAAATGGCACAAAGTTAATGATGGTAGCAGTTTGAAAGTTGTTTAATTTTCTTTACATTTGATGATAAGAAAATAATTTAGTTAATAAAAATGCATCATTAATTTGCATAACAATAAAGGATAAGGAAATTGATGTCAATATTATTTGTGCTCCTACAACTACTGCATTTGCATAATAGTTTGAAAATTTAATTTTAAATGGCACAAAGTTAATGATGGTAGCAGTTTGAAAGTTGTTTAATTTTCTTTACATTTGATGATAAGAAAATAATTTAGTTAATAAAAATGCATCATTAATTTGCAAAACAATAAAGGATAAGGAAATTGATGTCAATATTATTTGTGCTCCTACAACTACTGCATTTGCATAATAGTTTATAATAGTATATTGCATCAGAAGACAATAAGTGTATATAAATAAAGGATCAATTGAAAAGTATGATGTCAATCCATTTATTATAAGTTATGAATGGTTATTAGATTCAGCAATTTGTATGAATGTAAGCAAGAAACAGTCACTGTAGAATTGTTACCATCATTAATTTTGCACTGGGGGGCATTTAAGATAAAATTTAAATTTTCTAATTCACTAGGCAAATGCTATTATTGCATTTACAAAAGAAATGTCTCAAATAAGTACTGCTATTTGTGCAGGCAGGTACATTTGAAATGTATCAATTTAATATCATGGTCTTTTTTTTTTTTTTGATTGATAGGATAATGAAAGAGACACATTCACATACATATAACTGTATGTATGAATACAATTCATATATATATAAAGTTTGTACCTTCCCATTCTTAATTATTAGTCCATTATCTTTTTTATACTTGTATTAGACTTTTTTGTTAATTAATTTTGTTGATATCTTAATAAATATAATTATTAAATTATATCATATTTACATATATTCAAGTTAAAAATGTTTGTACTAGGTATGGGGTATATTATGTAGCTACTATCTGCACAAATGATTTGATCAAACTATGTATATTAATGAACTAGTTTTTAATTGACTTTAATATGATCTGTATTTTTTTGAGAAAATGGATATTGCTTGCCTGAGACTTATTAATTTGTAATTTAATTTGACTGGAAGAATATTCAGGAAATTAAATGAGTGACTACATGTATACATCATTAATTATATGCCTAATGACATATTTATATATAAAATAAAATCAACTCTGAAATTCTCTATTTTTTTTTTATTCCTTAAATAGTTATAACCGCTTATCTCTTCAAAGATCGGATTATCAACTTTTACTGCCATTTATCTTCTAAAAATCACAGTTTCTTCTAACACGGCTTTTATAATGTGTCTATGCCTAATCCATATTTTCCACCTCTTAATTCCTTCATTAAATCTTTTTTTTTTTTTTTACAGATTTTTTTAAACACCTTCATGATGCTCATCATATCCTTCCAACTTTTCTATTCTATCCTATATCTCTAAAAATCTTCAAACTTCTAATTAAATTAGTCTCCATTTCATTTAAAACTCCCCCTTTTTTTTTAATAATTTTAATAGACCTCAAAATAGTCATATTAAAAATTTGCTCAACTACTAGCCATTTTGATTCTCATTCTTAATTTTTTTACATTATTTCCATTGTCAATTATTTAATTATCTAAATTATTTAAATACATAAAATTTATTTATAACTTCCTTTTTAATGTTTTATCATTTCTTTTATTTTTATTGCTTTAATTTTATTTACTTTTCATTCATTTTGTTATGTTTATTCTCACTATCTGCAAATATTACTACATCACCAATAAATCGGCATGTGTATAAATTTTTTCTGTTGCATAGCATATCACTAGATTGCTTATTTTTCTAGGATAGATTGAATAATTTCCTTTACTCTTCATTTATGTAACAAGGAATTTTACATTATCAAAGCATATTAAAAGAATATTTTTGCCTGATTTAATGACAGAGGAATTAATTTTAACTAAGCTATATACAATAAAGTGCATGGAATGTATATATGCCTAAATTATTTAAAACATTGTGGTTTCTTAATAATGAAATTGATCAAAAAATTAGAATATTAAATTTTAAATAGCATGCTTTTGTTTAAAATTATGTTGTGGATGGCTTTTTTTAAAACCTAATTTAAAATTATTAAATATATTTTTTTTAATTATTAAAATTTGTAGTGAGTCAATGCACTGATTGTTTTAATTACAATATTAAATCTTTGTTTAAATAGGAGCTCAGCAAATGAATGGTATGATGCATTATGTATTCATTTGAGGAATAGCAAAAATGTTCGCAGCTGGTTTGCACATAATGTTCTGTTTGCTCATCCAAGTCATTTTTCTGAATATCTGTTAGAATGTCCAAGTTCCGAAGTAAGTTATACCTTTTAATTAATCTTTACATGGAAATGTGTGTATATGCGTGTTTACACAAATATTGCTTAAAATCGAAGTCATATAAAAAAATCCCTATGATTTTTAATACAATTTACAAATATATCTATACTACAGCATTATTTTTAAAACAAATTATTATAATACTGAATTTGAAAAAATTATTTCAAATCTGATTTTTTCAACAGCATTATAAATTTAATAATTTCTCACATAGTTATTTAAAAAAAAAAATACAAGGTTTCTGAGAAATATAGTGAGATTGATAGTATTTTTTCAATAAAGTATCTAAAGGTGTCATAATATTGAAATTATGGTTTTATTTTCACTCATCATAGAACCTAAGTGAGTTTTATATAGATTAATATTGTTAAATTCTTTCAAAAAATGAATAAATATAATGTTTGAATATCTCATTTGATGAATGTGTTTTTCCCCTTATCAGACATAAAAGTTTATCTAGTCGTATATACTATAAGATTTTTTTTTAGATATTAGTCAAATGATTTCAAGCTTTAGTATAAGCTTTAGTTTATTATCAGATCAATAATAATCAAAAATCATTTGCATAAAATTCATTTAGTAAGGAAATAGTGTTAAGCAAGTTTGAATACAGTAGGGTATCAAACATATTAATCATTTATCCAAGCTATTGACTCTGTTTTAAAAAAACTAATTTAATTGCATTTAGTATCTTAGATATTATATGCTGAAGTTTTATTCCCATCTTTTAATGCGTTTATTTCTAATTTTTATTTTATATACAGTAAGTTTTATATATAATAATGGTTGTTTTACAGTAGCATGTTGAAACCGCAGGAGGGCGGGCTCGGTTTGTAAACAAAGATAAATATAATGTTGCCGGGGCCGGGTTTCTTTTCTTTTTTTTTGTTGGCTTTGGTTTTTTTTTTTTTTGTTTATCACATTTATAAAAGTAATATCAAATCAAATTTTTTTTTAAACACGACCAAAAATAAACAAATGCATAAACAAAAAAATTACAAATAAATGAATTTACAAAAAAAAGTACTTAATTTTTTTTGCTTTTGATTCTTTTCATTATTTATATTTTCAAAGGGGACGGGATTTGTTTTGTTTTTTTCCGTCTACGTATTTTTTTGTTGTTTTGTTTTTTTGGTTGTTGTTTATCACATTTAAAATAAAAGTATGGCGGCTATCAAATCTATTTTGGCTACCCCAAACAAAAACAAAAAAAAAAACGGATCGATTAAAAATGATTTTTAAAAAGTAGTTAACCGATTTTTTGTTTGTTTTGATTCTTCTCATTAAACCCTTTCTATTTTCGGTTCGGTATTGTACGACAAACAAAAAATCAGCCGATTCAACTACTTCTTCTTTTTTTTTTCGGTTTGTTTTGTTTTTATTTTGATAAATTATAAATAAATCTATTGTCCGTTTAACGGTAACATTTACAAGCCAAAGTCCAACTTTGGGAGAGGGGGGTAAGGGTGTTTGCAATTGCTAACAGAACGGAACGCCAACAACTCGAAGATTGACCAAGTTTTGACGGTAATTCCCCCCAAAAAACATCAATCTACGGCAATTAAAAGCAACTTTTTGGGCTCTTCAGGCAAATAAAAAATAAAAAAAAACAGCAGGCATGCAGCTTCAAGGTGTTTTGTTTGATAAACCGCCGGTTCCAGCAGTCAGAGAAGAATCCTTGTTCTTTCTCTGACATTCGGAAAACAAGTTGTCCTATTTCAGCTATTCGATTAATCAGCTCGCAGTTGTTGTCGCACGAAACGTGACTTAGAGCGTGATTTGATGGGAATCGCGCTTTTAACTACACTTGGCCCATTTTTTCAGCAGGAAATGGGGGCTAGGGAAGCATGAGACTCTGCTGATAATTGTTAGTAGACCTTCCTAAAACATGCGAGATAGAGGGGGAGGTGGTCTTAATGAATATTAAAATAGTTTCGACAATCGTAATTCCAGCCACCCTCAGACAATACTGTAAACAAAAGTGAAATGTGATCGCTAGTCCGAAATGCTTAGCCCGAATCTGAGCTGTAAGCTGACACGATAGCTTCTGCGGCAAGATTGGCTAAATGTCACGTTTCTGTGCATTAGCATAGAAATAAACACAGTCAGCCGGTACCCTCCCCCGTATCAACGGACTATTTCTAGGCTTACGCGTTAGAAATAGAACGTTCGATAGCGGCGGAGGCCACGTAAACGGCATATTTCTGTGCGCTAGCATAGAAATAACGCCCTCCGGCGGTTTCAACATACTATTTTAAATAACCTAATAGATTCTTAGTAATATAAATAGTAATGTTGTAAATAACTTAAAAGTATTTAACAGCATACAATTTAAAAATGTTTATTTAAAACTACATTTATTTATTAATAACCTTGAATATTAAAATACTACCTATGATATTTGAAATATTTTTATGAAGCATAAATTTGAAAATTCCTCTAGTAGAAATTTAAATGCTAAAAATATTGGATCCTTTGAGTTAGTAATTTTGTAATTAGTAAAGTTCCATTTGTAAATGAATAAACTATATAAAAAACCTTTTTTATTATGTCTTTTTTTAAAAACAAACAGATAATAATTACACATATTTATATTTGCAAAAATTGAATAATTTAAAAATAATTGTCCCTAAAATTTTTTGCTTTATTTCACATCTATGAAAATTATTGAGATATGAGTAAACTATATAAATTAAACACAAAACTTTAGTGATGTTCAAAATAGTCTCCTTCAGCATTTATACATTTTTAAAGACAAATTTTCACATAGGCTTTAGGTGTCATACCACTCGTTTTTTATAATACAATCAAAAAACACATATAATGGTATTTATCTCTTCTGAAATCAAATTCTTTTTGAGATTAAAGAATAACCAGAAGCTACACATTGTAAGATCAGGTGAGTATATTCGGTGTTCAATAACTAGTCTTATTTTCCTTTAGTAAGTTTAAAGTTATTGCAGCACTTTGAGGAGACACATTGTTCATGATGTAGCATTTAGTTGTTTTTTTTTATTCTCAGGGTGTATAGAGTTCAGGAAGACAATGTTGTGAGCATTTGAATACTGTGACAGTCTTCTATCCTACCTTAATAGCTTTCACCAGTAATTATTTCATCAATCGGTATTTTTTTTATAGTGGTCAGCATTGGATTGTTTTCAATACTCATATTCTACTTTTTTGATGTGCACATTGTAAAAAGGAAAATAGGTTTCTGTTTTAGAAATGATTTGCCAACTACCATCATTAAGTAATTTGCAAAGTTTGTTGATTGATTCTCACATGCTCATCTTTTTGCTCCTTCTTCTATTAGTGTGAAACTCGACTCTAAACAATTTTTTTTAACCTTCAACTTTTTTATAAAGAATTATAGTGCAGATTTAATATCAAAGGTAGTCTCTATGATTTGGTAGATACACTGATTGTTGTCTGTTATCAGTCTTCATGAAATAAACTATGTTCCCTGCAAATTCTCTAAACCATCTGAAGACAATTTTCCATGATCGTATTTTATCACCAAATACTAATTGTAATTGTTATATGCATTCTTCAGATAAGGCAACTTAATATTATAACACATTAGTGTGCTCATTACTTATAATATTGAAGCATACCTCGCAGCTACCAAAATACTAATGGCAGATTTCAAATGCTGTTCATATATTTATAATTTGTTGACACCAATGCATATGCAATTCATAAAGCCACTAATTTTGCTATATCTCAATAGCCATGGAGTGACTTTGTATTAGAATATACTGCCATTTCATTTTTATTGCCATATTTCAAGAAATTTTGTAATAATAATATAGCTTTATTATGATAATAATTCTGCTTATGACAGTATTCTAGCCAAGTATATCAAAAAAATACAAGTGCCAATGTACTTCCTTGTGCACTTTCTATATTAATATGTTTTGTAATAGATATAGAACTACTAAAGTTAACTTTTTTATGTAAAAATATAAACCATTTACATAAAAAAAAAAAAAAATTATTTTTTCAATCAATGAATAATAATTAACTATTTTAAAACTAAAAGGTAATTCAAAATATATTCCATCAATCCAGAACATTTATGGATATAATCTTGCTAAAAAATACCTTATTGAATATTAGTAAGAAAAAGCATTGTAATTGGACTAAGAAATTATCAAAGTAATAATGCATAATAAATCTTTCAAGAATGAAAATGAGGTTTTTTTTGTCTTAATTAATGAAGCAACCAGTTGTGGATTAACTTCTGATTATTATTTTTTTTTTTATTAATAGTAGATTTCCATTGCAAAATATATTGGTAAGCAAAAAAAATTTTTCTGCAATTTATTTGATCTTTTCATTATATATATATTGTAACGAGCACAGACGTTCGTTACATTGTTTTTTTATATATAATTATTAAACAAGTTAAAATAAAAAGTTCGCATTTAAAAACTTTCTTTAAAAATTAAAAATTGAAATTAAAATATCGTCTTAAACTCTTATATATTAAGTCGCACAGATAATAAAAATTATTAAAATAAAATTTTTATTAAAGAAAAAGGTATTTTTAAAACTAAATTTTAAAAAGATTTGGAGATAAAATTATGTCTCTAAATCTGTCTTTAAATATATTTTTGATTTGGAAAACAGGGTAATTAATTAGAAATGGAAATGATTGTTAATTAGTTAAATGTAAACCAGCCTTGAGCATTTAAATGAAATAACTTCAGTCAGATAGAAAGAAAACAATAGAAACGGATTAGCCAATGAAAGAAATCCATTTGGGAAATCGGACCTCAGCGAAAGGATCATTACCTCCATGACGCAATGTTAATTCAATCCTTGACATTAATATAAAAAGGACAGGTTTTGGAAAGCTTGGTAGTTAGTGAATGAGGAGTGATTGATTATTGACGATGTAACAGCTAGGTGTTAGTGCTGGGGGGATTGAAAAAGACGCACAGCTTCAATCCCTTCAGTTCTGTAAGAAAGGAAGAAAAATGGGCCATCGTTTCTTCATTGAGGACCAATTACACTAAAAAAAAAATAAAAAAATCTCCAA
This sequence comes from Epiperipatus broadwayi, assembly GCA_028023455.1. Taxonomy (NCBI): domain Eukaryota; kingdom Metazoa; phylum Onychophora; class Udeonychophora; order Euonychophora; family Peripatidae; genus Epiperipatus; species Epiperipatus broadwayi. Next base: position 454,730 of record JAQFVV010000365.1, read on the forward strand.
AGGATAAATAAATCGATCAACCGGATACGAATCTTCGGACGACGTGGGAATTCACGTGCAAACGGCAAGGAATATACGAAGATGAACTATTTCAATAACCGTAAGACTTTAAAATTTATGAACAGTAAATTAAAAACTTTCCAGATTTAAATGATTTCAATATTATTCTACCTGACCAACATTATTGTATTAATTAGTTATAATTTTATTTAATGTATTTAATTTGTAAAATCATTTCCATTTATTTATTTATTTATTTAATTTTGTTCTTTAAGTTTTATTATGATTTCTGTTTTCCGTTAAATAAATTATAAAAAAAAAAGTTAAACTTAAGTCGGGCGTGAATGGCTGTATCGATTTGTAAAGATATATTAAGGGAGGGTAATCTTGGGTTGTTCATTTCGTAGTTGAATTGGTTCAATGGATTGGATATATTTATGTAATTAGTAGGTGTAATATGAGATCCGCTACGGGCAGGATTATAGATATACGCCACACACCCTCTGTTTGCCTATGGATGGGTTCGTAAGTCGGCAGAATACCGCAGCCCATTCCTATGGAGTTTTTAGTTTATTGATCTACTTGCCCACAGATGTCACATCCCTATGGGTGGAGAGTCAATGTCGTTTCTATTTCTACATATTGTTCAGATGTACATTCCTGACAATATAGTTGTGTTGTCGTATCATGCTACATTGAATGCATGAATGTATCAGATGGATTGGCGCCAGTTGATTGTGAAATGTGTTGCCTAAAGTTAAGTAGGGATAGAATATTTTATTTTCAAATGCAAATCTATGTAGTCGATTCAGGCTCGATCCTAAATAAAACTATTAAATTTAAGTTGTTTATAGATGCTTGCATAGATTGGTTATCGGTTAGGTATGTTTTGGGTTTTCATATTTGATCAAAATATATAGACATTCGATAAATAATGATACCTTACGGTGAGTGTCTCTAATGTATTTATTCGGATGTCCTTTAAGTTATTGGTGACGATGCAAGTATCTTACGATGAATACTAGAGGGTTTCTTATAATTCCCTATGCAATTGTCAGTAATCAATAATTTTGTATTTTGATCGTTTATGTTTACTTTGAAATGTTTTTGACCGTTGAAATCTATGTAACCGATCTATAGCAACATATTAAACAGGTTTATAAGCCCATCGGTGCGAACTTGATTAAAAATGTAAATTTATAATATAATAGTAACTCAATGTAAATTAAAGTAAAATCAAAGTTAAAAAATAATGATAAATGTTTAAATGTAAATCACTAAAATAATTTTAAACCTTATATATATGTGCATAAATAAATCTGTTTGTATGATAATTACTGGCAGTGGCTTTCTTTATTCTTTTATATACTAGTAAATGATATTATTAAATCTCTGCTATTCCACTGAGCTAGTGACATGGGCTAATGACCGGAATCAAAATTTAAAAAAAAAAAATATATATATTTTTTTTTTTTGACTTACGTATCTGCCTACTCTATAAATTTTTCTAGGTTCAAATGCCTAGATGGCGCCCCGTAGTGCAGTTTACGTGAAGTCTCCATTCTCCGGATCGTTACAACTGGCGCCCAACGTGGGGCCGATCTTTAATAAACCACAAATACCCTGAGCAAATTTTATCAAAATGAAATGTTTTATTTGTTTACATAAGTCGGATATTTTTAAATTTTATAAAAGCACTGCCAGCAAGAAATTGCGCATATATATTAAATAAAAGAAAGTATAAATAATTTTAAAACTAATGTTTGTAAATTAAAAAGAAAATCAAAAGGTTGCATTGGATATGTCTTTTTTTTGTTAATATATATTTATGCGTTAACGTGTATAGGCGCACAGCCACGGAAGTTTATGATCGAAATGTGGTACCTTACGATGAGTACCGTTGGGAATTTACGTCAGTGTAATCCTATTTATGCATTTCAATCAGTCATAAATAAGTTGGTGGTAGTTATAATTGTGCTGCAAATATACACGTATAAATCCCTTATCTTAGAACATATTTATCTCAATGCAACCTTCCTAAATAAGTTAAATAATTTGTTTGTCATGCCGTAAATAAAAATCAAATGGATAAAATAAAATAGAATTCTCGGGGGGAGCGTTTTTTGTAAAATTATTAACCGAATGTTTGTAAATTTTGTTAATACCGTAATTACTAACCCTAAGTAAAATATTTTTTTTTTTTGATCATTTTTTTTTAAGTAACTTTACTGATATGTAACGAGCACAGACGTTCGTTACATTGTTTTTTTATATATAATTATTAAACAAGTTAAAATAAAAAGTTCGCATTTAAAAACTTTCTTTAAAAATTAAAAATTGAAATTAAAATATCGTCTTAAACTCTTATATATTAAGTCGCACAGATAATAAAAATTATTAAAATAAAATTTTTATTAAAGAAAAAGGTATTTTTAAAACTAAATTTTAAAAAGATTTGGAGATAAAATTATATCTCTAAATCTGTCTTTAAATATATTTTTGATTTGGAAAACAGGGTAATTAATTAGAAATGGAAATGATTGTTAATTAGTTAAATGTAAACCAGCCTTGAGCATTTAAATGAAATAACTTCAGTCAGATAGAAAGAAAACAATAGAAACGGATTAGCCAATGAAAGAAATCCATTTGGGAAATCGGACCTCAGCGAAAGGATCATTACCTCCATGACGCAATGTTAATTCAATCCTTGACATTAATATAAAAAGGACAGGTTTTGGAAAGCTTGGTAGTTAGTGAATGAGGAGTGATTGATTATTGACGATGTAACAGCTAGGTGTTAGTGCTGGGGGGATTGAAAAAGACGCACAGCTTCAATCCCTTCAGTTCTGTAAGAAAGGAAGAAAAATGGGCCATCGTTTCTTCATTGAGGACCAATTACACTAAAAAAAAAATAAAAAAATCTCCAAAGGATAAATAAATCGATCAACCGGATACGAATCTTCGGACGACGTGGGAATTCACGTGCAAACGGCAAGGAATATACGAAGATGAACTATTTCAATAACCATAAGACTTTAAAATTTATGAACAGTAAATTAAAAACTTTCCAGATTTAAATGATTTCAATATTATTCTACCTGACCAACATTATTGTATTAATTAGTTATAATTTTATTTAATGTATTTAATTTGTAAAATCATTTCCATTTATTTATTTATTTATTTAATTTTGTTCTTTAAGTTTTATTATGATTTCTGTTTTCCGTTAAATAAATTATAAAAAAAAAATGTTAAACTTAAGTCGGGTGTGAATGGCTGTATCGATTTGTAAAGATATATTAAGGGAGGGTAATCTTGGGTTGTTCATTTCGTAGTTGAATTGGTTCAATGGATTGGATATATTTATGTAATTAGTAGGTGTAATATGAGATCCGCTACGGGCAGGATTATAGATATACGCCACACACCCTCTGTTTGCCTATGGATGGGTTCGTAAGTCGGCAGAATACCGCAGCCCATTCCTATGGAGTTTTTAGTTTATTGATCTACTTGCCCACAGATGTCACATCCCTGTGGGTGGAGAGTCAATGTCGTTTCTATTTCTACATATTGTTCAGATGTACATTCCTGACAATATAGTTGTGTTGTCGTATCATGCTACATTGAATGCATGAATGTATCAGATGGATTGGCGCCAATTGATTGCGAAATGTGTTGCCTAAGGTTAAGTAGGGATAGAATATTTTATTTTCAAATGCAAATCTATGTAGTCGATTCAGGCTCGATCCTAAATAAAACTATTAAATTTAAGTTGTTTATAGATGCTTGCATAGATTGGTTATCGGTTAGGTATGTTTTGGGTTTTCATATTTGATCAAAATATATAGACATTCGATAAATAATGATACCTTACGGTGAGTGTCTCTAATGTATTTATTCGGATGTCCTTTAAGTTATTGGTGACGATGCAAGTATCTTACGATGAATACTAGAGGGTTTCTTATAATTCCCTATGCAATTGTCAGTAATCAATAATTTTGTATTTTGATCGTTTATGTTTACTTTGAAATGTTTTTGACCGTTGAAATCTATGTAACCGATCTATAGCAACATATTAAACAGGTTTATAAGCCCATCGGTGCGAACTTGATTAAAAATGTAAATTTATAATATAATAGTAACTCAATGTAAATTAAAGTAAAATACAAAGTTAAAAAATAATGATAAATGTTTAAATGTAAATCACTAAAATAATTTTAAACCTTATATATATGTGCATAAATAAATCTGTTTGTATGATAATTACTGGCAGTGGCTTTCTTTATTCTTTTATATACTAGTAAATGATATTATTAAATCTCTGCTATTCCACTGAGCTAGTGACATGGGCTAACGACCGGAATCAAAATTTAAAAAAAAAAAAAAAAATATTTTTTTTTTTTGACTTACGTATCTGCCTACTCTATAAATTTTTCTAGGTTCAAATGCCTAGATGGCGCCCCGTAGTGCAGTTTACGTGAAGTCTCCATTCTCCGGATCGTTACAATATATATCACTAAACATCACATGATCACTATCTCATACTAGCACAATAATTGTTATTAAACAAATTCAAAACAAAACAACACTCTCCATATAGTAGTGCTCTTGTTAGCACAAGATGGCACTACTATATGGAGAGTGTTGTTTTGTTTTGAATTTGTTTAATATATATATATCATTGCACTTTTGATTTGAACCAGCAAAATTTTAGACGTATCAAATATTTTTTGTAATTCTTTGATTAGAAAGTATATTGGATTTGTAAAATTGCTCATCAAGCTCTAAGTTCTGTTTTAGTTAATTTCTAGTTGATAAAACAGCCTTATATAGGGTTTACTGAGTCTTGAAATTAAGTCTAAGTTCACTGGCAGAAACTTTTCTAACATTTTAATTGCACTTTAGATCTGTTTTTGTGAAAATAGTTGCAATCTTGATTCTTCTGTTGCTAATGTCTAATTATGATGAAAACAAATTGACTTACAATAAGAATCGAATGTCTTGACATTCAGCAATGCAAAAGTCTAGTAATCCTACTATTTCAAAATCAGCTGTCATTAATTCAGTATTTGATGCATGAAATAAACATTTTATGGTATTTTTTATTTATTAAATATATATATATATTACTTTTATAAACCAGAAGACAAAAAAAAATTATAATAAAAATATAACTATATTAATTAAAAATTTTAAAGCATAAATATTACAAAAGTTAATAATTTGCATATTGTGGAATGATTCATATTCAAAAATTCCTTTAATATTAATTTTACAGGTTCGTGGTGCTTTTGTCAAAATCATTGTATTTTTAGCTCATTTCTCTCTAATGGATGGTCCATGTCCACCACCGTTATTGCCAAGCTCGTGTAAGTTTTTGTATTAAAAGTTAAATTGTGAAATTTTTGTTTTTGTTAGAACTTGCTATATTTTATGCTTATTTATAAATTTAGTACTATATCTATTTTGTTTTGCAAAAAAATATACACTAACAAGCAATTAAATTTTTAATTCTAAATATATTTTTATTTTGTAGTAATTTAGCATTTTTTTGTAATTCTTGAAGATTATGTGTAATAATTTAGCTTTTTTTTTTGTAATTATTTTGGAATGAAAAAACAGCCTGGAACAGGTCTTCACAATAATTTTTGTGCGTGTGTGTATATATATGTATACCCATGTAGATATGCTTGTTTCTTGATTAAGCACCAATATATGTATGTATAAGTATTTAAACAATATATAACTATAAATATAGCATTTAGTATACTTGATTAACTACGTATATAAAACAAAACTATGGTGCAATCATTTGCAAAAAGAAAAAAATATTATCACTAGAAGATTTAGTGAGTGAAATCAAGTATTTGTGTAAATTCACAAATTCTGCAATCACAATTAAGATATTGTAACGGTCAGATTCGTATGCTTCGTTAATATAGTGCAGAATTCGACCACCACACAGAAAAGCAGCACCATAGGTAGTGAAGAATATACATATAAATGGAAAAATATGGGTGATTTATTTTGTAAATTATGTAAGGAAGGAATTGAAAATATTAGGCATTTGTTAATTGAATGTAAATGTTTGAAAACAGAAAGGGTACATATAATTAAGTTGTGGAAAAATAAATATGAAAAGAGTGATTATACAGAAAGTGAATTATTGGTTTTTATGCTGGGTTTGGGAAAAGATAAGGGGGATTTAGATATAAAGGTTATAGAGTTGACAAAAAATATGTTGTGGAAATGGGATAGAGCAGATTATGGGTAAATTTAGAGTGGGGAATGTAAAAGAAAATGGCTAACAGGTTTATCTGGGCATAATTGCTGAGATATTCTTGACTTCGTTTAAGGAGAAGCCATAATACATCACATCACATCACATGGAAGAATAAATATGAAAAAAGTGATTATACAGAAAGTGAATTATTGGTTATGTTTGGGAAAAGATAAAGGGGATTTAGATATAAAGGTTATAGAGTTGACAAAGATTATGTTGTGGAAATGGGATGGAGCAGAATATGGGAAAATAAAGTGGTTAACAGGTTTATCTGGGACCACGGTAAAGAGGTCACATAAGCATCATCAAGTGTAAGGGTCTGTGCCGCAATTATTCCCTGACTGCGTGACAGGCGTCAAGCCCTACAGGAACCTTCATTATATCCACTTGTGTAGGATGACTAGGATCCAGTATTTACTGTGTGATCCAGAATCTCCAAGGCTCAAAGATGGATTATTGCATCTCTAAACTGTAACACATGTATAACTAACATAATATACTGTTAAGATTTAATATAAAATTTATGACTCGGTCTCACATTACCAACATTTAATAAATAACTTATTTTGCTCTCAAAGAAATGCACTTAATGGATTTATCGAAATAATAACTTTATTATTTAAAATTAAAAGCAAGTATAAAAGGTAATTGTAAGTTGGGGTGGTTATTCTAAGAACTAATATGTCCCCCATCTGCTACGTAGTGGACTCCTGCATTTGCAATAAATGAAACAATGAATGCGTGTCAGTTAATTTGAAAATAACTGAAACAAAATAATCTAACATAAATAAATATTAATCATAGGATTTGCAGGACACACCTACTATTTCATGTAATCATGTATTTATCTAATAAAGAATTGTGGTGATTTCCGAGTTGACCAGCCAACAGAAGTATAGAAAAGAAATTTACTATTTGGTTGCCGCACCAAATGGCAACCATTTTAATTAGAATTTATATTTAAAATTTGGCGAGGTCCAGTCGGAAATCTTATCGGCATGCTATTATTAAATAATAAAAAAAATGTAAAAGTAGAAATATATACCCAAGAAGTGGACAGAGTTAGGTAGGCTAAATTATTAAAAGAATTTACAGAATAGATTAACAATTAATTTTATAAGTGTACAATTTAGGTAGAGTTAGCTATAGCTTATGAATAGAATTTAGAGTACTCTAAAGGCCTTTGGTACAGGTACCTGTTTTATAAGGAGCTTTTCATGTTCCATGGTCAGTTGCAAATTGTTCGTTAGTTTAAGCAGTAGCAGTCCTTTCCCCGCACTCAGGTTATGGGTTCATTTCAATAGCAGCTGTAGCCTTCCGATTATTTGGACAGCAGATCCTCATGATTTAATTTGTGAAGGGTACATGTGAAGTTCGGGCATCTGATTGACCATCTCCGGAGGAGAATAGTCCGGGCGCTTTCTACTCGGGTCATTTTATAATGAACGAATTAATTCAAGATTCTCTGATTCTCCCAACCAAGCAAGAGCAAAGCATAATTCATAAGTTAAAATCAAAAATGTCCTTTTCTTTATCATATTTTTCAATTTCATTCTATTTTATTTTTAGCTCAATTCATTTGCCCCGAGGAGAATCAATGCATTAGCCAGAATTTTAGATTTTTAATTAATTTAGAAAGCTACATTCCTATTGTTTAGATTTATTTTACTTTTTCAACATTTTTAGCAATTACAACTTTTAGGGAATTTTTCTAATTAATCCATTATTTCTCACTGACCATGACTTGCAAAATTTCAAGTACAAAGGGGATTTATAATTTATTTTTACTTTTCTTTAAATTAAAATCTAATTTCAAAATTATTATTTAAAATACGATTTTTAAAACCAGCAATAAATTAACGAAAGTTTATAATTTAAAATAAATAGTTAAAGTTATATAAACATTATATAGCTAGAAGTGAAATTTAAAATTATATCAAATATTTTCGTTTATTGTTTTAAATTTGTTATCGAAGTGTGTGTGCGTTTACGGTGAATTTGACAGATGTTTATATATTTTTAATACCGCTACACACACAATTCGATACCAAAAAGTTTAAATTTAGGTGGGATAAAGGTGGTGTGTGAGAGATGATAGAAAAAGATGAAACTTAAGATTCGAATCTTACTGTTTCAATATATATATATACATTTGTTTATTTGAAAATATATTCTTTCGATGTATTGCATTATATGGAATAATTCCGCATACATTTGTAGATTTTTTTTAATTTCAAAAATTTGAAATGCTTTAATTATTGCATATTACAGCATTTAAAATAAAAAAAGTTTATTTTAAAAATCTGCATGTTTATATATGTGTTTATAGTAGTAGCATGTATTCTGAATTCTTTGTAGCTTCATTTATTTATATTTGAAATACGGGCATTCCTCACATAACCTGGAGCCTAATTGTAAATATAGGGAATTTGAATTCAGACCTTCAAGCACCCTTCAATTATCCATACTACCTCATACTACTGATACACATGTCCACCTACATGTAGAAAAGATAAATAATCATCAATATCCGTATTTCATGCTAAACCATTATCATCTCCCACACACATATATAATCAGTGCTCAGTTTATATTAAGATAGGAAATCTTCATACTTTAATGGACAGTTTTCAATCCACTCCAGCCATCCATACCATTGAAAATCTGATGATGGAAAACCCAAATCCCATGCTGATGCCAATATTATTGCCATGCCCATGTTGACCTCAAGTCACATGTATGTAGTTATGTGTATCAGTGGTATGAGATAGTATGGATAGTTGAAGGGTGCTTGAAAGTCTTGAGTTCAAATTCCCTATATTTATTTATAAGATAAAAACTTTTTAAAATAGAGTAGAGAGGAAACTTAGTCAAATTTAAATAAACTTAACATTAGTATATTTATTCTAATTTTATTTTTGTTTAGATAATATAATTATTTTGTGGTGAAGCTAATATATTAAAGCTCATTAATGTTGATCATTTAGCTCCAATATGAACTGCTGAAGAAATTATGTTAAGAAACAGTAAGCAATAGCCATTATCATTAAAGCTGGTAATATATTAGTGCTTGATCCTAATGCACTATTAATTAATTATTTCAATCTGTCTATTGAATGTCTTCATTTGAAAAAATAATTTATTAATTCTGAGCATGTTATTAATATTTTTACAATATTATATTTTAAAGATTTAAAAAATTTGCTTTCTATTGGATTTATATATTATTTTATATAAACTACTAAAAATTGAGATTTTACAAAGACTTAAAGTAAATGTTTGTGTATTTGTAGTAGTGTGTACCGTGAAAAGTTAAATGGTAAAAGATCTCTCTTCAAGTTTCTTGCAGCACCAGCTCTGATTCAATGCATGTTTTACATAGTAACATAGTTTAATAGTTGCTACAATGTTTGAATTATATGATTTAATGAGTTTTATATTTTAACTCTTGATGAAAAAAATGCTCTAATATAAATTTTTTATTTAAATTGAGCAAACACTGTATGGTAGCGAAGCCAGGAATTGCAAAAATGTTTTCAAGTAGTTTGCAAGATTTTTTTGTAGCAAGCGAAGTATTGAAAATGAACTACAAAAGTACGAAACTTACTGGCATATTTTATTTTGTAACTTGTGATCTAGACATGATAATGTCTTAAAATTTTTATAGTGAATAGCTAAATCATGTTGTTACATAACTCATGTATTGATTCAAAATTACGCTACAAGTAGCTTGGAGAGAGAACCAGTCACTATTTCACTGTGGCACTCTGTATAATCCACGAGTTTTCAAACTTTTTTTCGGCTGCAGAATGCTTTAACAAAAACTTTTAAAACCATTAATCCTCTAGTAATTTACTTTACTTTACTTACTCAAATTAATAAATGTGTACAGTACTCGATATTATATATTTCACTAGATATCAAACTTTTCATTTTAATCATTTGTAATCAATGATTGAAAATGATAAAAGGACTACGGAATATGTTGTCTTGTGCAACATTTGATATCAAAACCTGCACTAAAGAAAATTAAAGCAAAAAAAAAATACAAGCAGAGTTTTTTTTTAAATTTTGACATTTATGAAATAAATAATATAAATTCAAAATAAGTACAAATATTGAAATCACTTTATTAAAGATAAAAATGAAGTGAAAAAATCAACATATTCAGACAGAATTAAACATCAACAAAATTACAATAATGAAAGATTTTAATCAGAATTATAAAAATTAGAATACCAAACAAATTAGCTTGTAAAATTGAATTTAATGAGATGAGTGTATCTGGCAATTCAACAATTTATCTATGTCTGGTTTTAAATTAGTGAGTTGCCTTCTCAAATCTCCATGTTTAGTGACGTGCAATCGATGTCTGTTCTGAAACAGGTTTAAAACTATACTGAAGCCTCTCTCTGCCAGATAATGGTGATGGAAATACCAGCAAATACTTTTGTACAACAATTCATAGAGCCTGGTACAGAAGTGGAATATCTTGATGCGGTCAAAACTTTATCTTGAGATCCTCATTTGTGCTGATAATTATCAGCTCATCTTGCAAAATTATATTTGGTTCTGTACTAGTAGTGTATGGGTTTATTATCCAGTCCGGTATTTGCAATGATAGAATATCTTCGAACCCTTGAAATTTAAGAGAAAGAGCCTCCAAATGGTTGACATACAACATGTTTTTTTCTTGGATTGTGGCTATCTTAAATAAGTTGGGGAACTGGAAAAGCTCAGATCTTGCAATATTTTGCTTAGAAAACAATGTGGCAACCAAAACCGATATGACCGATTTTGCTTTGATGAGACTTAAATTGTCTCCTTGTAATGGTAAATTAACATCATTAAATTTGCCAATTAAGTCGGTTAAATAAGCAATATCTGTTTTAAGTAAATTTTCTTACAAACTGGAATCACTTGTCTTCCAAAAATTCTAAAACAGATTGAAAAGATACAAAAAAATCTCTCCAAACATAAACCTTTTAAAAGCCAGTGGACTTCGGTTTGAGGAACCAATCAATAGAAATCTTCATTGCTTTCCTCGCATAATCAAGTGATCAGTCTAGTTTTGTTCACAGCTGTTACAATAAACTGAAGCAATTGATGCACTTTGTTGCTAAGGTTCTTGACTACTAAAAGTTGCCTATGAATTACGCAGTGAACTGCAGGCACTTCAGATAAATGTTGTTTCAGGTAAGTTATAAAACCGCAATAATGACCAACCATAGCTCGTTTTTCATCTGTTGCAACAGATATTATATTTTTCAATGAAATTGCTGAAAAATAGCTTCATTAAATTAAAAATCGATTCACCTCTGGTGTCAGTTTCTAAAGGTCTAGCAAAAAACAGTTCTTCATGCACATCCTAATCGTGAATAAAGCGAATTTATACTACCAACAAAACTTCATTACCAGGTAATGTTGACTCATCCAGTTGGAGGGGAAAAACATTTTTGCAAATGAATTACAGTTTTTCAAGCCATGACTCATTTCGTCGATATGTCTTTGAATTGTGTTATTGCTCAAAGCAATCCCTTTTTATAACATCTTGTGCAGGTTTGTGGAGTACAGTGTTCAATGCCTCCATGACAGCCGGTAGAATCAATTTCTCCCCTATGGTATGGTATGCAGCTCGCAAGACTTCGCGATGAGTAGGAATATGTTGTATGATGCTCTTAGTCCATTATCATTTTGCTTCAATGATGAAACAAACATATCTTTCTTAATTCTCTTCAGAATTTTATCTTAAAGTGATAGAAAGTATGACAATTTTTTTTTTTTTGTCAGAGTGAACTCTATTCAGGTGATCTGCTAGTTTTGATGGTTTCATAGCGTCGTTGCTAAAGACTTTTTCGCATATCAAGCACATTGGTCAATGTTTTATTTGATGTGGTGGGACAAATCCTATTTTCAAATAGTCCAGGCTATACTGTCTGCATTTTTTTTTTTTGGTTCAGTCATATTATTATCGTAATAATTTCGACAGCTCCTGTGATAAAAAAAAAAAAATAATGAAATATGATCTTACTTGAAACAGATTTTTGTTCAAACTCGAATAAATAAACTATGTCCTCTGATTTTCTTTTTCGTAGTACTGCTACTCAATAAATAATTATATTCAAAGTTCAAATCACAAATAAGTACATGTCACATCAAACAGACCAATTTATAATGTTTTATGAAAGAATGACCATGCAAGATTGATAGATTCTACTAATATCGAATATCATCATTCCACCGTAAGCAAGTGCAGACATGCAATGGTTTTTCATGTCTGCATTTGCTTTGGTATATTCGATAAGACAATGCACGAACATTTTTGTGCTACATGTATTTTTATGCATTCTTACATGCGACTCTTAATGAACCATTTTACCATTTCATTTGCAAGTTTAGTATGTAATGTGTTTTTATCGAAAAAGTGTTTTTTTAATTATTTTATTTCGTAATTAAGTACCTATTGAAATCATAGATATTTTGAAGTAACAAATAAATAGCAGTAATAAAGAGTCTATTTTTGCTGTTGTCAATCCCCAAATTTTTTTTATTGAAACTATAGACTCCTAGAAAGTTCAAATTGACCCCTTTGAAAATTCTTGATATAATCAATCGAATGAATGTAAACTTTGATCAAAGCTCCAGTTTGACCTAGAATAATCCTTTTCATCATCTGTCGTGGAGTGTAATTGATTCTCATGTTAGTTGAGATTGGTGATTATATCCAATTGATTTAATATAAATTTTTTGAAAAAAAATTCATAATTTCATTTTAATAATCATTTTTAAGAAATGTCTGTTATGTTATTTACTTATTAATTTCAGAGCAGTGATAAATAATTACAAAATACTTATCTTTTTCTTTTTTTTTTAGCTCAAGTATTAGATGCTAATGCTACATTGAGTGACCATCTACTTACTGCTGTGCTGGCACTTCTGAAAAAAGAAGTATCTGAACATGGACGCCATTTGACACAGTATTTCAGTCTCTTCCTCATGTATGCGTCATTGGGAATTCCAGAGGTATTATAAAAAAAAAAAATTGAAGTATTTATTTTACTTTTTTTTTATTATCAAGTAGTTTTTATTTTTATTATTACATCTTTCATATTTTTATGTATTTTTAGAGGACGCAGTTATTAAAATTAAATGTGCCTGCCACATTCATGTTAGTGGCTTTAGATGAGGGCCCTGGCCCAGCTATCAAATGTCAATATGCTGAACTAGGCAAACTGTATCAGGTGGTGTCCCAGTTAATCAGGTGCTGTGACGTCTCCCCAAAAACTCAGTCATCCATCACGGTAGACGTAAATGCTTTTTGTTATTTTTTTTTTTGTGTGTTATTAATACTTTTATATTGTAATCATATGGTTTTGGCTCTATCACATTAAGCTTTATTCAGTGATCCAGTATGTAAAATTTTACATTTTAAGTAGTAATAATTTATTAATATATTGAAAATCAGTGTGTAAAAATCAGTTATAGATTGAAATGCTTATTAGATTATAATTTTCCAAGAGTGGATATAAATCTCATAAAGATTATAATTTTCCAGTAATAATGATTTGGACTGTTAGTAAATGCACTAGAAAATCTGATAGAGTGGATATAAATCTCATAAACATTTTTATCAGAGGGTCTAATGGCAGCTCCATTTCAAATAATATTTTAATAGTATAAAACCAATTTGGAAGTATGAAAATATTTAGCACTTTATTATTATTATTATTATTATTAAACAGTAATTTAAAAAAAAAAAAAATCAATTTATAATTCTTCTAAATTTTTTTTAAACAATCTTTAAATATATTGTATTGCAATTTAAAATGATATAAAAGTCTAGGTGGTCGTCACTAGAGGGACAAATTAATTTATTCACACTGTTCAATATTGGCCCATTTGGCACCATAATGCACTGTAATACAAGATATATATAATATAACAAAGTTTGTAGGGGAGGACTACTAAGAGAAGAAAATCGGAATAAGAAGACTTCAATTCTCCACTTATAAAATAAAGGAAAAAGGAAAAAAAAAACTGAAAAGTAATAACCCTGTGAATTAAATTGAACAAAATTTCAGGGTTATGTGGAATTAAAAGGATGGAATAGAAACTTTAAAACCTTGTATTATTTCAACACTGTTTTTCATCGACTTTATGATTCCTAATGCGCCTACTGGAGAAGCTAGAATGACTGCCGTCTGGATAATTATTTGCTGCAGCATATACTATTTCAAATGAAGAACAATTCCAGAAAACGTAAGCAATTACTTTTGTTTTGTTTATATCAGTCAATTGTCAGATTTAATAATAACATGGAAATTATTTAGATTGAAAAGCAAAAAGATTAAAGTGTTTTGGTTTTCGCGCTCTTAAGTATAAAGCAGAAAAATACGTTTGTTTATAAATTGTACTCTTTATAAAATATAATTCGAAATAATATTGAATAAAAGTGAGAAAATATCAAGTAGACAAATTTAAAAATTCATTTTTTTTTAAAGTCATATAAAGTTTAATCAATTTAAAACGAAAAATGCATGAATTTATTCTCATTAAAGAAGAAAACTCGTCTGCCCAATGGAGTCAGCGCGAATTTGCTTAGTTATTGAAAATAGAAAAATGACAGATTATTAATGCCAAGTATATTTTATTGATAATTGCTCACAATTGAATAAATTCTTCTTAATATTATTAAACACATATTAATTTGCTGATAGAAATGAATAAATAAATATTTACTTTTTAGTCCTATTGTGCAACTTGCAAATTAAGAATATTTTAAATCTGTTTTTAAATTGCCCAGATCATTTAAAATTATGACAGATATCTTTGTGGAGAGAAAAACAAAATAATGAATCAATAAATGATTTTTAAAAGTTAAGCTTGTTAATAGTAATGAACATATAAATTTATTTTAAAGAAAAATTATTGACAGAAAGTATGGATAAACCTATTTTTTTTTAATTGTAATACACTTGAAAGTGTTTAAATATTATCTCACTATGCTGACATCGATAAATAAATCAATTAATAAATTTAAAAAAAAAAAAATTGAGCTTGTTAATTGTGATGAACTTATAATATCCTTTTTAAGGAAATTTATCTACAGAAAATATGGATAAACTTATTTTGTCTTACACTCGGAAAAGCGTTTGAATATTGTCTCATTATGCTAGCATCGAACATAATAATAATCAAATATATATAT
The DNA here is from genome assembly GCA_028023455.1 of Epiperipatus broadwayi. Taxonomy (NCBI): domain Eukaryota; kingdom Metazoa; phylum Onychophora; class Udeonychophora; order Euonychophora; family Peripatidae; genus Epiperipatus; species Epiperipatus broadwayi. The sequence continues at coordinate 470,221 of JAQFVV010000365.1, forward strand.
GCGTTCTTTAGGAATTTTTGCTCATGATATCAGTTTTCTTATCATTTTTGCTCATAAGGATGGAACAAACTTTGACTAATAGGATAAAATCTAATGGGAGAAAGTGTTCGTTTATTTTTTTTTTTTTTGTTATTGCAATGTTTTGGTGTCGTGTTATTCAGGGATTTTATATATATATTGTAGTATAAAATATATTTAGTAAAAGATGAAGAGATGTATAAAGATATATACATTTATTATACATATTTTTCCAGTTAAGGGAAATCATAATATTAAATATCATTTATCTGGAGAGAGAGAGAAATATTTATCTCTCGCACTGCTAAAACAGATTTTAATATTTTATTGAAGGGTGAACAAACAGACCCAAACTTGTCAAAATTATACACATAATAACACAATTGTTTTATTATATGAAATAATTAATATAAGCATTTTTCATTTCTTAATTTAATATATAAAAGGTAGGCTGATCTTCATTGTTTACGTGTGTATGGTTTTGCTATAACAAAAGTATAATTATTATTTTAAAATACATTAATAGTCTCTGCATTGTGAAATGGAATATTTATGTTTCCACTTTTATTGTTGGTGTTATTTTATCTCGCTATTGTATTGATAAGAATTTGTGACAGCTTTCAGCTGACAAGTATGTGCCACATATAATGGCATCAAATAGACTAATATTAATATTGTACATGGGCTGATGGAGAATCCCTCATTGCTGATCAAATGAGAGGATGATATTGTTGAGGCTGATTAATAGTTAGTACTTAGTTAGCGTAGTTAATCCCAAGAGAGCATGATTCCCATGGTCTGAATTCTATTTCCCTGTGATGAGGCAATGCCCACACTTTTATACCTTTGAAGGTATTAGAATTAGCCATATTATTGTACAACTATCATGTTGTTGTGTAGAGCCTCCCTTTATTGTTTGGTCCCTCATGAGGTTATATCGTTAGTTTTCCACCGTGTATGGTGAAGTTTAATATTTCAAAATCAAATAGCAAGGATAAGATAAAGTTAGATTAAGGGACACTGGTCTATCTATAGTGTTTGCCTAATTGGAATAGTGTCTTTATGATGTATGATCTTCATCAGTTTATAGACAAACTAACCAAAACTTACTAGTGATTGTAGAACTTCTATATGAAAGAGCAAAAGATACAATATTGATTTATCTTCATCAAACAGTAATTCGCAGATGGATCGGTAAGATAGGTTAACTATCAAAATGATTAGGTTGTGGACATAGGCAATGTTTTGGTGTCATGTATGCATTTGACTTGTGATGTCTGTCCCCACATCAATCCAAGGAAGCTTTTCATAGTAAATGATAATAAATTACTAATTGTACTGAATATAATAATTGCCCTTATCATATTCTAATAAATAAAATAGCTACAGTTTAATATACTAAATTATAACTTAGAGTTTTACATTTAAAAAGTTGCGTATATCCCAAAGACCTAAATACATTTTGTTTTATAATTTAAATGCTAAGTTAGCTTAAATAAGGTTTAACTATCTTATTCTATAAGATAGAATAATAATAGAACAGAGTCAATAATAATAGTGATACTATGAATATCATTGTATTAGTTTGCCTTATTTACTATAGTCAATGGGATACGTGTTAATTTCCATCCCTGATTTTATTAATGTATTTGTCTTATTTCATGCAGGTGGCTGAAATAAATTTGTAAATAATGTAAATAAATCTTGTGTTAAAAATTTATTTAGTTGTCTGTAGTCTTATTGCTAATCACCACACATACACATTATTATTGTTATTGCTATCGACATATCATCTGATTATATTGAAATCATCATCAATCAATATAGTGTAATTAACTATATGCTGGTACATCATAATAATATAATTTATGAGTATATCTAGGGCATCATTACTTAATAATCAAAATATTATTAACCTAGAGTATGTATTATTCTAAGTGGTATAATAAAAGATTAAACACTTAATATTGGTTTAATCAGTTTATTTGAACCCGCAGTTCTGTCATTCACTGATCTTGATCACATTGTTTATAATTAATTGAGAAAAGGAAGTCGGTAAGTTATTGTGTTTAGCTATTGAAGAGTTATTCCTATTTCTTGAGCCTTAAAGTTTACAACAGTTAAGGAGTTTATAAAGTTTCTTTGAAATTAATAAATATTGTTTGTTAATTCGATTTGGTATTATGAGCTATTTTGTGCGTTATATTTGCTAGTGGCAAAATCCCTCTCACTGACCCAAATATATCTTGTATAACAATCTTTAAGTTATTTGAACCCTGAGAAGAATAAGTTATTAATTTGCAATATAGGATTTGAATTTATGGTAAATTTTATATCTAGTTATTTATTGTAGTTGGATTTGAGTTGGGTTGTATTCACTATTTTATGAAAAGTCAACCAAACTTTAAAATATAAATTGCTTCTTTTGTCTTAAATGTATAGCTTGTTTTGATTTTATGGTGAATATTCTGGTTTTGTTAAGCTTGGAATCCCTATTTTATTTAGTTAGCTTACTATCATTTAATTCAATATTAAGTTAGAGTTCTGGACATCATCTTTCATCATCATCATTCTTCTCTGTCATTTCAATCTTTTTCTTTATTCTTTTTTCATCCTAATTCATTATCCTAATTAACTCACCATTCACTAGCTCCTATTCTGTTATCATCTTCATCATCCATTAACTCTTATTCTACCATCATCTTAATCATTCATTATTTTGATACGTCTTCATTCTTTTCTCTTCATTCTCAGACTCATTTCATTTTATTATTTAATTATGACTTATTGTCATCATCTATTTAGTCATCTACATCCTAATTTACCTATTGCTTAATTTGTAATTTTAATTTCATATTCATTCCATCGATCTAATTATTGATTTATTGGTTTGATGAATATTAAATTTATGTTATAACAGTTTGTTTGTTGTTTGTGGATTTTAAAGCTAGTTTGACCAGAAATTATTATCTTCATTAATCACCTTGTAATCTTCTTTAGGTTTATAGTTTCATGCGAGCTTAGTCCGTAAAGAAATCATCTCTTTAGTTTAACATTTATTTTTAGGTGTATATTCTAGATTAGTTGTAGCTAGGAGGGTTCAGTAGCCCTAAAACATGAGTCTAGATTGATTAGACAGTTGTTGATAGAAGGTTACAGAGGAGGATATGGCTCCCAAACGTGTACGCTGACTAGCTAGATTAGTAAGAAGGTTACATATATATATATATATTTTAAACTTATTGATAAAAAATTGATTCCTAACAAAGTTACATTTTTCAATTGCTGTTATAGATAGAATACGTTATTTCAAATATCAGTTATTTATTGGTGACTTATAACATTTTAAATATAAATAAATATTATACACATTTACAAACTAATTTTGATACTCATTACTTAGCCGGGTTTGGCTGCTTGATAGTGTTCTGGCTAGCCAAGAACACCTACAAATGCCATTTATGCAGCCTAGTCTTGCAGTTAAGAAAACAGTTTTGTTTATCTTATCCATTGCAGGCCGCTTGATGGCGTTGCACAGAAATATTATGGCCTGTTTTGTGCTTCATGACCCTTTATGCGAATTTTGAAGGTATTTGATTGCACATGTTTCCAAATCAAAAGTTGTGATTCTATGACAATAACTCATTACAAAAAAAAAAAACGAAAGTTGAAAAAGTCAAAAGTTTTTGGTTTGTTTTTATTTTTAAAAAAAGGTAATCGAAATTGTTTTTAAAAATAAAAGTTTTACTATATCACCATGGGGGAGAGTTGAGGGGGTGGGTTGAGAAATACTTTGTCGTCACTGAGCTAGAAGTTATTTTTGGTTTGCTATTTTTTTTAAAAAAAAAGGGTAATAGAAATTGGTTTTAAAAATAAAAGTTTTACTATAGCAGCGGCAAAGATGTGTTTGTATATTATTTTTATTATGGTAATTTGTTAGTAGTTAGTTTTTTTTTTAAATCCTAAAAATAAAAAAATTAAAGCCATAGGATAAAATAATGTAATTAATAGTAAAAGTTGTTTTTAAAAATCACTAATTAGAAATCGCATAATACAAATAAAGGCAAAAAAAGTCACCATGTAGCAAAATAAAAAAATCGCCATATAGGCCCCCCAAAAAGTCGCAATTAAGCTTAAAAAAATGGCCATATAGCCAAAAATAAAGTCGCGAAATCGCCGTATAGCCAAAACAAAAGTTGTCGTATTTTTAAAAATCGCGGCCCAGTAATGTTGCATTGTATTGTTTTTGACTGGCAACAATGCCATCATGCGACCAAGCCCGGCTAAATAATTAGTACCCTATTTTTTTTAAAAAAAAACATTCAATATAATATCTATAATTATTATGTCTTATTACAGTGAGTTTCCTTTTTTTTTTATCTTAGCAATGAGGGCTTAAAAAATTATTATTGAAATCCTAAAAATTCCAGAATCCAAGTTTTCATTTTAATGGTGTTTTATTTATATAAATATTGGAAGAATTTTATTTTTAATAATTAATTTTTTACTTTATGAAAAATGAGAGATTGTTTGAAAATTCCATCATAATTTTTAATAAAATGTATTTATAAGAAAAGTTTTATCTTATTAGCTCAAGTAAAGGAAAAGTTGAAATTTTACTATGTGAACATTTGATTTGATTAAATATTATATATAAAATGTAGCACATATATAAATCTTAAAAAGAGATTATGAAATTTAATTAATGATTGTAATTATGTATAATTCTTAAAAATGATACCTCTTTAAAAATTTTGGGTGCAATTAATTACTACTATTTGAATGGTAAGTATTTATGCTTATGCATTCACATTATTCAAAGGATAATAAATAATTGATAGAAATGTTTGGTAAGAAAGGATAAAAACGTTTTAATCTACTTAAAATAAAACAAATTTCCAATGTTAGGAAAAAAATATTTTCATATTAGGTAAGTGGCAAAAAATGTTAATCTACTTATAGTTAAAACTAATGTCCAAAATTATGTTTTTCATGTATACTTTGTATCGTAAAGGCACATGTATAAAAAAAATATGACATTCCAGAAAATATGATTCATAGAAAATTGTCAACCAGTTTCACATTAATTATATGCTATTTCTCTTTGAGTATATGCTCTCAGAAATAATTACTCATCTTAAGAATAAAAAAATTAACATTATTTTAATGTTTGAATATGCATGTTGACTCCTTTGGATAAAATTTGATCTCATATAAAGAAAATTGATAAGTCAAAAAAATTAAAAAGTTATCAAACAAATAGCTTATGAAATCATTAATGATTCTATCAACTAAAAATGGATATAAGAATTTATAAAATAAAAACAAAATTAATGACATATTGAGTGTCCATCTTTAAAAAATATAAAAACTGTATAAACGAAAATTTAAACTGATATTAGAATAACCAAATTAATTTATCAAAAATGTTTTAAATCATTTGTATATTTTGAATAAATGGAATAAAGAAAAAAAATGTTGCAGGTATTATTGATAGCATATAAAATTGTACTTTTTATCTTAGAAATTAAGAAAAAAGAAATTTAATAGTTCGAGATTACAATTGAAAAGTGAGAATGAAGCCAATGCATCTTTTTAGTGCTTCGAAAATATCTTTCTTTGGCTTTATTAAATTTTTGTAATCATCAAATGTATTTTAAATAAATATCCTCCCATTTTCAGTTTTTAATCACTGTTCAGTGGTTGACATTCAAATTTATATCATTCATGCATAAAATAGAAAAAAGGTTAAATATTTGTTGTTGTTTTTTTTTGCAATGTTCTTACTATTATCTAATTAACTATCTTTGCAAGAAATCACTTTTGATGTATTCGACTTTTTTTTTTTTACTCTTTTAGTGTTGTCAGAATAAAAAAAAAAATTTTTATATCAGTAGTATTCATGAATATCAAAGATGTCTTTTAATTTTGCAGATATTGAGGAAATTTTACATTTAACTTTATCAATATTTATTATTATTTTTCATAATACATTTTTTTAAAAATTACAGTGTTAAATTGAAGATGCTATCTTCAGCAATGTTTTAGCAACCATAATTTATTACTATTAAATTTATTGTCTTTGTGCTTCATATTAGAATATTAGCTTTAATTAATTTTGTAGTACATGTAAATACTTTTATTTTCATTAAAAGTTATCTTCATGACTTTCATATTTGATTTTTTCCATTTTATACCTTCCAAATACTAATAGAACTTTGAGATTATTATTAATAGATTTAGTTAAATTTTTAAATTTTTTTAACTTTGTTGAGCTTTTTTTATATACAGTTTGAAAAATAGATATTTTAAGCCTATAAATAAGACATAGCAAAAATTGATCAATTTTTTTTTTTTTTTAAAGGGTAATGCACCATTAGCAAACCCTCATGGTGAATCTATATGTCCAGAGCCCATAATGCCTATTCAACCACAAGTTGCAGATATTCTTTATGCTAGAACGACGTAAGTATTTTTATTTGATCATTGACATCTTAATTTTATAACACACTTTATTTACAATGAATTTATAATAAGAGTGATGGCAATTTTTATTTATTGTTACAAAATAAAAAAAATATATAAATAAAATCATGAAATTGGACATAAGAAGTAATTTCCTAAATGATTGTTAATCAATAACATTATCCAGGTGTTTCTACTGTTGAATTGGGTTATTTTACATAATTATAGTCAATTAATATTCATGAATTCTGTTATATTTGAACTGTTTTGAAGAATTCATTTATAGCTATGAGGCATAGTGCTAATGTTTACTCAAATGGTTGCAATATTTTAAGTGTGATTATAGTAGTTTGGAATGGAAGATTGGCTTTGTTTAAATGTGATTTCTTTTTTGTTTATTTGTTATTGTTTTTTTTTTTTTTTTGCTTTTTTATTTTAAAATTATAGTATATATTTTAACTAAGAATATGTTATTTAACATTAGATTGATGCCTTGCATTAAAAAAAGTTAAAGAATAAGTCTTTTATTTAGCATATTACAGTCGAAGTTCCCAGAAGATTATTTGCAAAAGGAATTATTTTCCCAATTTATTTCCAGTTCTCTGACATAATTTTTTAAAATATTCATTATTATGTTCTATACTAAGCACAGCCATGCTATAAACAGGTGGATAAAGAAAAGAATTGTATAGGCATTATTCAGTTTACAAAGGTAATACATTAGAGTAAAGTTAAAAATAGTAAATGCAATTTTCTCGTGAAATGCTTATATATTTTAAGTTCAAGGTGTATTCTTACTAAGAGATTGTTTGTGAGCTTCATTATAGAAATATTCTTAGTGTATCTTCGATGCTTATAGAATTTTTAATGTGGTTGATTTAGAATTTTTTGTAAGATTTGCAAATATTAATTAAGCACTTTATATTTTTAATAAATAATATTAATGTATATTTTATTTTTGAGGAATTTATATAAAACAAAATTTTTGTATGATAGTTTATCTTACAGAAGACCTTTAAAAATATAAGTGAGTGATGTTATTTATCATCTATTTGTTTAATATTTATTTAGATGAGATGACAAATGAAATATTGTTTAGAATATTATAGAATTATTGGAGGGATTTGATGCATTTGATTACAAATTATGAAATTTACTTTTAAAAAATATTAAAGATTGATAATGTTAGGGTGGCTTACAATCCTGTTCAAACCAGCCCTTATGTATCCACAATATCAAATTAATTCTGTTGGTAACTTGGACTGAGATAATAGATTAGATATGCCTTATCTTTTTTTTTTTTTTTTTTTATGCGAACAGACATATAGACATATATGCATTAAAAGTGTATTTTAATAATTACTAAATCTAGATTGTGTTAAGCAAGAAATAAGTGCTCTTTTTAAATGGAAAGTAAAAACCTAATTAAAAAGATTTTTCATGTATATACTTATACTAACAATAAATCATTTATCAATATGTAAACATCACTATTTAAGACTTAGACTCTGTAGGCATAGTGATGACCTAGTATGAAGTCAATGCCTAGACAATCAAGTGTTAGAAAATGAGAGTAAAATTTTACTACAGAATTTTATTACATAATTTTAACTTTGTCTACAATCAATATATATATATATGCAACAATAAACAATCACAGCAATTAAAAGGAAATGGAAAAAACTCGTATACTAAACAATGGAAACCAAATCCAGTATAAAAGCATACCCAATTCATTTTTGGTCTTCAGTCTTTTACCAAAGGTTAGGATACCCGCACACAACCAGTATCTTAAGATCGAACCATAGAATGCAAGATAAAATGGATGACTCGTTCGGAAATCTCATTCTAATTGTATAATTTTTACAGCATAAAAAAAGTTGGAAGAAATCACAATTGAAGTTTAAAATAAAGTTATTTTATAACAAGTTAATGAAAGAACTGAAATAATTTTAAGTTGATATGCAAAAATAACAAACTGCGCTATTATTCGAACGAGAGGAAAGAAAATAATATATTTCCAGAGCATATATATATAAACGTGGATGATGAAGTAAATTTTTTTTAATATAATTGTCTTAATACCAAACAACAAATTGGAGATTATAAAGTACTATATTCTTGGCTAAATAAAGTCGTCATAGGATCGATTAGCGCAGCCATAAAGTATGATGATTTGATTCACTTGTATACATAATGCTTAAAGAAGTATCAAACTCCTTATCTGAAATGTTTGAATGGATTCAGGAAGAGAGCAACTGCAGAAATGGAAACAACATTGTTTCAAGCGCGTTGACGGATAATTTGAGTGAGGGGTGGATGATTTATTGGTGTAGAATGACCAGAATAAAGATAGACTGTTTCCATGAGAGACGTTATTAATAGATTCAAGGTCTTTAATTGGGTGATTTGAAAAGAAATTGATTTATTATGCATTATATATATAGATTTTTTTTTGCGTTTGTAAAATTTTATTATTTCATTCTCACATTTGGAAGTTTCAATGTGCTTACCTTTGGAATAGTCCATTATGTCAAAAAGTAATCTAGTGCGGGGGAGGGGCTATTATATGTAAATAAAGTTTGGGTTAATTCCCTCGTAGTGACTTGCTATTTGGACACCACCATGAATTATGGGATAAGGTAAGAATTTTCCGATTTTATTCCATATTAAATACACACACAATTACAGGGCAGTTTGTATTAATTGTTTATTTAACTAACGATAGTCATATTTAGTTTATTCGGTATGAATGACTAATTTTCTTATATGAATGTTCCTTTTCTATCAGTTATACATAGATAGGGGGTCCCAAAGAAGATGGAACAGCAATCTTCGGAATTCGTCAACGAGGCTCTTATATATATATATATTCGCATATTGTGATAAATTAACTAGTCAGCTTCGCGATCATTATAATAATGAATCAATGATTTCTTTTTTGTTAAATTTACCTGCTTTGTAAATACTTCGTGTGTTGTTATGTATATCTACCATGGGAATGGTTGGAATAATAAACACATTTAATCTTCAATATGGTAGAGATACGTACTCGACACACATTATTTTTTTTATTATTATCATGTTAAAAGAGTTGAAGGTTATCTGTTATCAAATAAGTGTTCTCAGTTTGATTTAAATTAAAATTGGTCTTTAGTTTATCAAATCATTCACATATCCACCCAACAATTTATTTGACTATGTATAGGCGCACACATACATATTATTATGTAACGTAGCAATAGGGTTGGATGTATTTTAAGTCAATGGGAACCTATATAGAGGTGCGATAGTTGCTATATAAGCTAAATTCACTCCTGAAGAGAGCTGGAGGCAACATTCTCCCTGAGTTTGAATACTGAGGCATAATGAAATCCAAAAGAGGAGTGAGGTATGTAACATAAATTATATCTGAATTTAATGTGTAAACTTAGAGTTAGTTCTTTGGATGTAGATACAATCATTGATTAGGTACTTTCATCGCATCATTCACAGTATCTTATCTGAAGACCCTATGTCCAACCATAGTGAGTCCGTTCTGGTGGAAACCTGAACCGTTGCATTCTGGTGCCAAGATTTTAGGGGCACGAAACAGTAATTTCTAGGTAGGTCTAGCCATTGGATTGATATTTTTAAAAAAAATTTTTTTTTTTTTGAAATTTGTTCTTCTCTCAAACTTTCCACATATGCAATCCCTGATGGATTTATATGAGTAGCAACGGATTGACTTACTCAACCATAAAAATAATACATCTTATGAGACATTGAATACAAGTCAACTGATGGGTATGAAATGATAGGGACCACTAATAAACGACTAATTAATAAAAACCAAGTTAAAATAGATGATATAGGCAGATAAAACATAGGCTAAAAAAAATGTAGGCATTAAAAAAAATAGCATATACACTAACAAGAGTATAAAATACAGGGAGGAATTAAATAAACACTTATTGGCAAGGTGGTCCTATCACACATATATTTGTATTTATAATGAAAATTAACTCTACCCTTAACTATTAAAGAAAAGGTTTAATGATACTTAAAAATGGGAGACAGTTATTGAGCAAGAAAATGAGACATACTGAAGAACCACAGAGTGAGTGCTAGTGATGGTGAGATAGATGATACTAGGGAAGGGTCTTCACAGATCCAAATACCTGGAGGATCTATGACAGAGATTGATCACCCTCCACAAACACCCGTAACAGACCCAGAAACACCTAAAGCACTTGAAACTTGGAATAATACAGTCTAGGGAAGACTAGGTAACCATGGCACACATTCCAGGCGATTATGAGTATGAAATGGAAATAAGCAGACTGAATAACAATATGAGCAGTATGAAAGGAAGATATGAATAGTATGAAGGAAGATATAATCAGTATGAAAGAAGACATAAATAGTATGGAGGAAGATTTGCAAAAGGAAATGAACAATAGGATGATAAATATGGAGGAAAGCTGAAAAGAAAACATAGATAGGGTTAGGGCAGATATAAAAAACAAGTGAGAGATATAGAGACTAGGTTGTCCACTGATGTGGAGTTGTAAATAAACTTGGAATAGTGTACCAAGGTACATCTTGGAGATGAAGCTGGCACTTGCCAACCTTAGAAACAAGATGGAAGAGAAAGACTGGAAATGCCGATTTAAAAGTCAATGTGATGAGGTGTACATGAGTCAGGAGATCTTCAGAGACGATGCATGCAAAACCGGAACAGCTTCAAGCCAAAATCCAGAGGGAATTTCTGGATGTGCACTCAAGAATGGACCAACTCTCCTCAATACAGAGCATTGAGGCAGAGTCGCATGATAAAACATTAGGAGCCCTAGATTGTCATCTTAAATGACGCTAGCATAAGATAGCCTTGACAGAGACTGACACGATCACAGCCACTCTCAAGAAACTGGTGGAGACTGCAACCAAAATGCGGGATCAGATTAACATAATAGTTGAAGCCATCAATCAAAGGCTTTCAATGATCGAGTCTCAGGAGTTGTGCCAAGGGATGCCAACAATTGAAACACGACAAACTGAGATCCGCCAGAGGACTCTTACTAATAGGGAGGAATTGAATCGCACAGGAATCAGATCACCATAGAAGACCCAGATAATAAGATCAGCTGGTTCTAAGAATCCAAAACATACTCCAAACACAAAGTTTGCAAATATGGTGACATCTTTCAAAGCATTTAAATGCCAGCAAAAGGGATCACCACTGTCGCAACTACTACATCAGTTTGAGGTCAGATGAAGATGATATATCTAACCATCTTACATGTATGATGCATCATTTGAAATCCCTCCACCATATAGAAGATGATCAAAATAAAGGAAGTTATTGGATCATGATAGTGAAAACACACTACAAATCAAGAAGCAAAAAGTTCTCAGTTCCATAAGTTATGCAATACCTATTAAGGGCCCTTCACATTCATTAAAGCATAGAAATGCTAGCACTTAAGAAGGAAATTTAAAGATTGTGACCTAGAACATGTGGCTTGGACCAAACCCAAAGGGATAGACACAAATATAATGTTCTACAAATATATATATATATATAGGTATATGACACCATAAACACATGGAAACTTCATTCATCCAAAAGTATAATATAATTTGAAATACGACTAGCTTAATTAAATTATAATGCTCAGTTAAAATTTGCATGTTTATCTTTAATATACTTTTATATTATCATATTCTACTTAAATTTATCATTAATTATCAAATCAATATAATTCTATAGTATGTACTAATTAAATAAGTATTTTTAAAATCATGAGACTGTGAAGTAAAGTTACAAAGTAATAAGTAGATTTACATTGAGTCAATATCTTCCAAACATATTATCTCAATGGCATAAGAATACTATCACCTCCTTATTAACTTACTACTACCTCTATAGCATTCTTATGGCTTTTAAATAAAATAAACTATCTTTAATAATAATAAAATAAATAAATCTTAACTTTTAATTTTTAAAATATAATTAAATAATCTCAGGTTCTTCTAATTATCTTAAAGTAATGATAACTCATGTAAATAAGTATGATATGGGATTTTATATCAAACCTAAATACACCTAACTTATTCTAATAATAATATACAATACTAGTCTTAGAGTATAACTTAATCTTATCTATTTCTGTTATATTATTAAGTATTCAATAAATAAATAATCATATGTATATCTTTTATTTTCATATAGTATCTTAATTTTAGAATAGATCAAAATCTTATAATTTAATAGTCTTTGGCAATAAATAATATTGTACTCTTATATTATGCATTATAATTACTCTATGACCATTGCAATATGATATATTAATGTCAATCAATTCTTATAAATGATATCAAGGAAAATATTGTGTTTATTTCTAAATAATAATAATAATTCATATTGTGCAAATATTATGTTTGTTCAAATTATCTGCTGTCAAATGCTGTGGTGCAAAATAATGAACTCGACACACTTTTAAAACAAATTAAACAAATTTATTTACATTAACTTTGATTAAGAATTTATTTACAATATTTACAGTTCAAATTAGGAAAAACAAAAGAAAAATAAAAAATAAGAAAATAATAATACAAGATGTTTACACTGTTATTAGCTCATACTCCTACTAAATAATCTATACATTCTTTTAAAATGCTGTATTAATAATATTGAAGTATGTTTTTAAAACTTAGGCTTTAAATAAATATCATTGAACCTTAATTATTACAAATCAAGATTTATGTAAACAATATTTATGTAGCATATGTAAACAATTAAACTTTATTAATTAAATTGCTACATCACTTAAGTATTACTGTTATTCATTTCATCATGTACTAGTATGTGTTTACTTTACTATCAGCATTACTTTAATAGCATAATATAGAAACTAATGTATCCTTGTAATGTAATAACAAAGAATTGATTATAATTTTATATTTCACTTATTGCAATTTATGTTATATGTTTTATCAAATATGCATTACATATATGTACTGTTAAAATAATAATATTTAAATTATTCATCAATTTCAAATTCATAAAGCATTATATTAGATAAATTCTATGATTCTTTTCTGTGTGAAATTATTACTTTACTTTATGTGTTATTTTACTCCTTCTTAATAACTTTCTATCTACAAAACATCCTTTTAAACTTATTCAAACTTTCCGGGAAAACAATCATCAATTTAAATAAATACTAATTATCCATACTATTGATACTTCATCATCTATATTCAGTAAATCTCCAACTCAAATATAAACTTCTACATAAAACTTAATTTATCCAATAAAATAAAAATAAAATATAGACTTTGAGATCTCTTCCTAACTTGAAATAAAATAATTACTTGTATGAATAATAAATATAATTCTAATACTCCAACATAATAATAATAAAAATAAAAATAAAAATTTATTTACGAAAGAATCATATAATTATTTCTAAGCTTCTTATGTAATGTTATATCATATTTATATCATAAATTCAAATTATGCACATTTAAATAAAACTGTTACTGCCAATATAATGTGTGTGTATTTTTTAAAATATTCATACATCCATTCAACAATAACATATCATTTGGTTGATCTAAAGAAAACATATTAAATACATCAAAATTATTATTATTATACAATTTTTACCATCAATAATGATTTAATGTATAGTCCATCTTCCAATATTCTTCGGAATTACAGCTTCATAAAAATAATTCACATTTACACTCACGATCATTCTTTAACATATTCCGTGATATATTAATTATAAAACAAACTTATGCAATTAATTATTATATTATTTTTAGTTATTATTTTAAGAAATGTACCTATCTTATTTTTAATAGATTAATAATATTTAAATTTATATTAGATAAATAAACAGAATTCATATTACGTAATTCCAGCGATGTTTTCTTTTAACCATAATAGTTCTTAAATCCTAGGCACACATTTACTAGAACACCATTTCCTGTTTCCGGTCCATCACGTGTTTTTTTAAAAGTTTATGAAAAATGAAAACCGTTCTTTTAAAATAAAATAAAAGTTAATTCTTCCATAAGAAATAAAATAAAATTAAAATAGTTTATAGGATCCTGTTTTAATTCTTTCTAGAATATTATTCAAAGTTATTATTTTAAATTAGTCTATAGTTTATGAAAAATTATCATTTAATTATTTTAAATTGACTGGGACGTCCACATATTATTTGTGCATTCCATAACCAAAATATCCAGGTAAGAATAAGCTTCTTTATTTATAAACGACCAGCGTTTAAATTATTTCAATATACTACTTTTATTATATTAAGACTTTTAGCTAATTATATTCTTAATTTATTTGCCTTTTAAAATTGTCAATATTCAGTCTTTTAAACATACAGACTTAACAAGGCAAGTATTTATAAAACTACTTTCATTTTTAATATCTTTACTTAAGATATATTTTTAAATTTATAGCTTGCAAAAAAAAATACTTTCTTCATAAAGAAGTATTTTATTCTCTAAAATATCTATTTTCTAATAGTCACTAGTAATTAGCTTTTAAAATTATATACTGTCCAAAATACTACTTTTCTCCATCTCGTAATTTTCCGAACTAATCCAGCGTTTGTCATACTTCTAGTATAAAGTTTCCGATATATTTTCACTATATATGATGTTCCCATGACCATTTGCATGTAAATTGAGCCCAATAGAGACGACTGATAGGGAAAAAATTAAGTTAACACTGCATGTCTATCATTTAATACTTTTATAAATTATTTACAATGACACTCTTATAATTTTAAAATTGATTTTGAGAGCGTCTATCAAATTTACTTAGTTATTTTTAATAACACAATTAACTTTAAAATTCAATCACAGAGTCCTCTCCTAACAATTGAACTGAGCTTTTATACCGGAAGAAACTTCCCATTTGATTGGTAGATTAAACAATCAACTTTGCTGGCTTATTTACATATTTTACCAACAACACAAAATTAAAAATAAATAATGACTTATTTAATATTTAATATTTATTACATTATTAAATTTCTAAAATAATCTTTATCATTTATTTATTTAAATCTATTAAACATTTTTAAAATATAATCTTACTTGATTTTAATTTTAACTTTTATAAAATTATTTAAAATAAACTAAGTATTTTTATACGTTATATTTTCAAAACAATATTTTAAAATCAGATTTAATATTTTACATTGAATATCTTTATTTTTATCTCGTGATAACTCACGTATTATTTATAAATTTTACAACATAATTTTAAAACAGTTTTGCAACTTTACTAAATAACTTCTAAGCATGTGTGTGTATATCTAATTAACATCTGTTTTTTATAACACCAGAAACGCTTGTCATCGTCTAAAAATAAACTAACAATTGCATTTTTTTAAAATAAATATTTTTAAAAATAAATAAGATAATATAAAAGATTTTAAATTAATAATTCGATATTATTGAAATCAAATATTAATCTACTATTTATGTACTTATAATAATTAAAATATTTATATTCTTTTATAACATTATTTTATCAACAATAAATATATGCATTTAATTTTAACTTGTTTTTTAAACACTTTTAGTTTTAAATACCTACTTATTAAATATATTAATGCAGTATTGATTATGGCCATTTTTTCCAACTATATATTATAATCATCATCATTTAAAATGTCTCTCTCAATATCAGCACAATTTTACATATCAAATACTCATAGATTGCTTTAATTAAACTTTTTGAAATATTACCATAAGCAAAATTAACATCACATCTTCAAATATATCTTAAATTTAAAATTTTTAACAATTTAGCACAAAAATTAGATGGTGACCCATACAAAAGGGCACAATATATATAGGTATATGACACCATAAACACATGGAAACTTCATTCATCCAAAAGTAGGCTACAGGCCTGCTAAGCAACATAAAAGCAACGTTATTTACTAAACACCAACCCTCAAGTAAACATCCACAAAGTAAATTAGAGAGAGACATACTAAAAGCATATCAACAATTATTAAATAAGGCTGAGTGAACGAACAAAAGCACAAGAAGGAGTACTCACAACTTCAGGATAGAAGATAAAGTCTTCTCAAGATTTCCCATATGACTAAACACTAGAAAATAAGTACCAAAAATGTTATAAACAATATGAAGAACCATTCGCTGTTGTGAAGCAGTCAGGTTCAAATGCGTTTTGGATAGAAATGGAAGGAGAAGTTAAAGGAATGTATAATGCCTGCATTCTAAAACTGTATCTTGGTCAGTCAGAGTGACCACAAAGGTATCTACTTAACTGATGAGCAAATTAAATGGTAGGCATGATTTTTAGTTAAAGCTAGAAGGAAAAGAGAGATAACATCGAAAAAAAAAAAAGAGAAGGGTCAATAATTTATGATGCAAGTATAACCAGGTAATCGCAAAAGCAATTACTGGGATACTTTCAAATCAACCTAGACATAGGAGTTGACCCATGCAAAATGATGGGCACTCCAGTATTTCGTTTATTCCTTAGAAAAATCCAGTAAGCCTTAGAACAGGATAAAGGTTAATGAATTTGACTATGTGCCATCTGCAATAGAGACACATTATCAGTTGATCTCATACCATATAACCATCCTAACAACAAAAAAAAGGACCAATGTATAAATCTCTATTCACTATGGTGCAAGCAATAAAGCAAGAATTCTAAAGTATGAATATAGTTGAGGAAACAGCAGAAAGTAGAATAAATATATATGATTGTAGCCCTTCTTTAAAAGAAAAGAAAAGCAAAAAACTTAAGCAATCCAACAATAAACTAACATACACTCTAATTAAGTGTTAAAATTTTAGTGATACCATAAAATTTTAACCCTGTAAGGGAGGGAAGTTGTAATGTTGGCTTACAATCCTGTTCAAACCAGCCATTATGTATCCCCAACATCAAATTAAACTCATTAGAAACATGAACTGAGATAATAGGTTAGATATACATTATCGTTTTTGTTTTGCATTAAAAATGTATTTTGATAATTACTAAATCAAGATAGTGTTAAAGTGAGATAAATGCATTATTGTTTTTTTTATTTTTTTATGCGAACAGACATATATGCATTAAAAATGTATTTTGATAATTACTAAATCAAGATAGTATTAAAGTGAGATAAATGCATTATTGTTTTTTTTTATGTGAACAGACATATACAATATATGCATTAAAAATGTATTTTGATAATTACTAAATCAAGATAGTGTTAAAGTGAGATAAATGTTCTTTTTAAATGGAAAGTAATAACCTAATTAAAAAGACCTTTTATATATCTATACTAACAATAAGTCATTTGTCAATATGTAAACATCACTATTTAAGACTTCGACTTTGTAGGCATAGTCATGACCTAGTGTCAAGTCAATACCTAGACAAACGAGTGTTAGAAAATGAGAGTAGAATTTTACTACAGAATTTTATTAAATAATTTGTAACTTTATCTACAACCAATATGTATACACAACAATAAACAACCACTGCAATTAAAAAGAAATTGCTTGTATACTAAACAACGGAAACCAAGTTCAGTATAAAAGCAAACCTTGTTCATTTCTGTCTTCTTTTGTTTTTTTATCAAAAGTTAGGATAATGCATATAACTAGTATCTTAAGATCGAACCATAGAATGCACGAACCATAGAATGCAAGATAAAATGGATGACTCGAAAAAGTTGGAAGAAATCATAATTGATGCTTAAAATACAGAAATTTCTTAATTTTCTAACAAGTTAATGAAAGAACTGAATTAATTTTAATTTGATAAGTAAAAATAATGGACTGCGCTATTAATAATTTGAACGGAGAAAGAAAATAATATATTGCCGGCATATATATATATACTTGGACAATGAATTAAATTTTCTTTTATATAATTCTGTAAATACCAAACAACATTTGAAGAAAACTGAATTTATTAATTTTGGCTAAATAAATTCGCCATAGGATCAAAGTGCTACCATCCCAGCCATAATGTGTGATGATTTGATTCACTTGTATACATAATGCCTAAAGAAGTATCAAATGTCTCATCTGAAATGTTTGAATGGATTCAGGAAAACAGCAACTGCAGAAATGGAAACAACATACATTTCAAGCATTTTGCTGGACAATTCAAGCGAGTGATGGAGGATTTATTGGTGTAGAATGTCTAGAATATGTTCCATGAGAGACATTATTAATAGATTCAAGGACTTTAATCGGTGATTTGAAAAGAAATTGATTTATTATGTGTTTTATATATATATTGCATTTGTAAAATTCTATTCTTTTTTCATTCTCATATTTGGAAGTTTCATTGTGCTTATGTTTGGAATAGTCCGTTATGTTGAAAAGTAATATAGTGCAGGGAGAAGGTATTAAATTAGATAAGATTTTTTTTTATGTAAATAAACTTTAGGTTAATTCCCTCCGTAGTGACTTGACATTTGGACACCACCATGAATTATGGGATAAGGTAAGAATGTTCTGATTCTATTCCATATTAAGTACATGCACTGAGTTTGTGTACTTTGTTTATTTATCTAACGATAGTCATATTTAGTTTATTCGGTGTGAATGATTAATTTTCCTTCTCTATCAACTATACATAGATGGAGGGTCCCAAAGAAGATGGAACAGCAATCATTGCAATTCAATGACGAGGCTCTTATATATATAATATATATTCGCATATTGTAATAAATTAGCTAGTCAGCTTCGCAAACGTTAAGAATCAATGATTTTTAATTTTTTTTGTTAAATTTAGCTGCTTTGTAAATATTTTGTGTCTTGTCATATATATCTATTATGGGAAGGTTGGAATAATAAATGCATTTAATCGTTAATATGGTAGAGATATATACTTGACACTGATGTATATACATATTTTTTTTTATTATCATGTTAAAAGAGTTTGAATATTATCTGTTATCAAATAAACATTGTCAGTTTGATTTAAATTAAAATTGGTCTCTAATTTATCAAATCATTCACACACACACACCCATCAATTTATTTGTCTGTATACTCACAACATATACATATTATTGTCATATGTAACTCAGCAATAGGGTTGGATGTATTTTAAGTCAATGGAAACCTATGTAGAGGTGCAATAGTTGCTGTATTAGGTAAATTCACTCTTGAAGAGAGCCGAAGACAACATTCTCCCTGAGTTTGAATACTGAAGCGTAATGGAGTCCGAAAGAGGGGTGGGGTATGGATAAACTAAGCTAAATTGTGTCCGAATTTTATGTGTAAAGGTAGAACTAGCCCATTGGAGGTAGATACAATCATTGGTTAGGTAATTCATCACGTCATTCACAGTATCCTATCTGAAGATCCTAGGTCTGACCGTAGTGAGATCAAATTCTTTATACAAAACAAATTATGTGAATAAATGGTAAAATTATTATAAAAAAAATAAATTGTTGATTGGAAGAGATTTGTAAAAATGAAAAAGGTTTAAAAAAAAAAAAACTTAGTGAGAGTGTAAAAAGTAGAAATTTAAAAAGAATTTCAAGGCTTAAATGGGAATTATTTTATATGGAAGAGAAATTGTTAAAAAAGAAAAGACAATTAGGAGATGTAGGGGGGAGGGGGCACATTGTTTATAAAATTAAAAATAATAATATTTTCGTAAATAGTAGAAAAATAAAAGCAATTATTAACAAAATTAAGATGATTTGGACATATTTTTTATAATTAGAGGAATAGGAGATACCAAGAAGAAATACAAAAAAAATAGATAGTTGATCTTTGGAAAAGTTATGAGAGTCATAAAATTAAGCAAAAGTAAGATAGGCTTGAAAAAAATAGTACAAAGTGACAATCATTGAGGTAATGATAATGGATCATAGAATATGAATATTAAATTCACATTTTTCTCTTCATTAAACTTGGTCTTTTATTTGATACCTATTTAGAATTATAGTAATACATCTTCACTAAATTTCATATAATAGCTTGATATTGCATCACTAATATATCATCATCTCCATCACAATCTATATCAAATTTTAAAAAATACATATTCACTGAATTCGTATAATAGCTTGATATTACATCACTAATATATCATTATCTCCATCACAATCTATATTAAATTTTAAAAAAATATATCCATAATGTCATTAATTAATACTATTAGATTTAAGTATTAACATCTTAAGGAATGCTGCAACAGGATTTTAGTTATGATGTTGTAGCATCAACTAATAATAAAGTAGTTATTAATAAAATTGAGGTATTTAAGAAAGGTATTAAGCAGAAATCAGCGAGGATAGTTTCTTCTATCTAATGTTTTGACATTAAAATCTTATAAACTGTAATATTGTAAATTAATGTAGTAGTTCTGCAGATAGAAATCAAAAGTGATGAATTAAAATTGGACAGATTATTCTTGAAAAGTAATATACCTGATAAATAACAGAGTAATGATGGTAAAATTAAACATAAACAAGTACTGATATCATTTTTATATAAATTTTGAAATTTGTATTATCAGATTTTATGGATTAACTAAAATAAAATTATTTTTTTGATTAATTAAATGAGGTTCTGCAAATTGCTTAGCAATTTGAGAAAATATTCTAACATTTAGCATAATCTGCAATTCTGTCTAGTCATGTTAGAGCTTATAGGTGTAACAAAAGTGAGTCCATGCACTCAATAAATATATTTAACTTGAATATTTTTTTTATATGTTTTTGCTTTTATTGTTTACTCAAAATTGAAAGTAACTAAAAGCTGTTGTTAAATATTTTATTTTATAGATATGTAAAAAAAATTATCGAAGATGCTAATAGCTCCGAAGACACTGTAAAATTATTAAGGGTAAGCTTGATATAAATAATTTTAAATACTAAATTATTTTAGTAGTATTTATATACTACTATAAAGATATCCAATGAAATTTTACTTTTAAAAAAAAATTTTGTTTTTTGCCATGTCATCTAGAAATTTTTAAAGATTACTCAGGAAATAATTTGACACTCAAACATCACTATGGAGCCTGAGCATAACATATATTCTATTTGCCAAAACTGATTTTATTACTTTCCTCATCTGGAAATTGTATTAGGTTTTGTGTTTAACTGGGCAGAACAATTCACACCACATATGCTTATTCTTAAATATATTTTATATGTGGGTGTATTTATTTATATATATTTTGAATATTTTCAGAAGAATCTATATCTTTTATAAAATATTTTATAATTTTTTATAGATTTTCTTTAATATAAATAAAAAGATTATATATAAACTTCATTATTTAAATATGTAATTATTTTTTTTGCAGTTTTGTTCTTGGGAAAATCCACATTTTTCATCTACTGTTTTAAGTGAATTATTATGGCAGGTAAAATTATTTGTATAATACTGGATTAGATTTGTTCATAGTAACTTTAAGCTAAATATTTGTGCTTGTTGAATTATCTATAATATTGACAATCACTATTATTGATTCATAAACCTAGATATTTTCCCCTCAATAAATGGCAGTAAAGATATTTTTAAATATTTTCCTAGTGCTGATGAATATCATTAATCTGAATATTGTAACAGGAAAACTTCTATAACCTTTTTTATATTAATAAATTTTAGTATGCACACATATTAAAAAATTAAGGAAAAAAACAATTTTAATAATTATATATAAATTATGTTTCAAAGAAAGTACTTTAGAAAAAATTAAACAATAATTGGTTTGCTTAAATGTTTTGAACATTAGCTAAGTAAAGGTTTATTCCATACGTTAAATTTGTTAATTGTATCTGAGTGGGCTTTCATTTGTGAAACCAGATTCATTGCACACATGGGGTAGCTGGGTATGCTGTAGAATTTAAATGTTCAGTGCTAATTTATTTAAATTAGTAAGTTAAATATTCCATTTGTTGGTAAGTTGGACGCTATTCTCTTTTTAATTAATGGCCTGGTTGTTATTAGCAATAAGCCACCCCTCTTTCACTTTACATTTTCTGTCATCTTGCTTCGTACAAACAGTTTTAACATTGATTGGATCAAAAGTTTGGCCAAATTTTTGCTCATGCTCCAGGAAAAACGGATTTATATTCCAAGTTATTTTTAGCTCACTTATACAAATATTTGTGTTGGGAAACTCTTGTGGCTATATTTGCCCTAGGCTCCCCATAGTGTACAGATTTGCAAATGGTGTTGCACTCGATTTATACATGATTTGAGGTATTTGATCTTGGGATATTTTGTCTTTAGTGTTATTTATTAGTCTGTTCAAGTTAGGGCAAAAGAAGAGAAATTATACAGCAAATATAACAATAAGAAAAAATTAATAATAGAGCTTACAATATCTATTAAACAAATATTTGTGTTGGGAAACTCTTGTGGCTATATTTGCCCTAGGCTCCCCATAGTGTACAGATTTGCAAATGGTGTTGCACTCGATTTATACATGATTTGAGGTATTTGATCTTGGGATGTTTTGTCTTTAGTGTTATTTATTAGTCTGTTCAAGTTAGGGCAAAAGAAGAGAAATTATACAGCAAATATAACAATAAGAAAAAATTAATAATAGAGCTTACAATATCTATTAAACAAAAAATTAAACCGGATCAAAACATACAATTTGTTGAATTTATGAAATATATTTAACAAGTGTGAGCTGTCTATTCACTTTTTTTTTTTTTGCATATGTTGATTATTTTAATTATGTCTTAGGGGTTATAAGAGTTTTAAGACCTAAAGGTTTGATTGTTGTTGTTAGAGACCATGTCTCAATAAAAATTTGTCTAATTTTTTTTAATCTCTTTTAAAACTGTTCAAACTTATTCAGAAAGGTAGCTGAATTTAAATCTTGTATATTGAATGATCCTACTTTTAATTTTATAATAAATAAACTAAAAAATTCTGTAAGAAAACTATCTCTATCTTCAAAAGATGGTTGAATGTCGAGCATCAAATCAAAGGTATGAGGATTCAATATTTAAACCTGGCTGCTTCTGAGCCCTTAACTCCCCACTGAAATATGAAAGTGATATGCCTTTAAAATTTGTGTTTACTATTTCATTTTCTGAGATATTCATGAACTCATTATTCTCGTGGTTCAAGTTAATAATTTTTAATTTTTTGTATTGATCATATACTTTAACGTTTTTCACTGGTGTCCTGAGAATAAAAAAATTTTTTTTTTCTTCCACACTTCTTGCTTGGTTGCCGATTATGCTTTTTTTTTTCATATATCACCTAAATTTGTTGCTAATATGTGGGAAAGTTATCATAGCATGGCTTCTTGATGTGCTATTGATGTGTGCATATATTTAGCAGATCAACATCTTAGTTTAATTTTACTTTTAAAATCTTAAATATTGCTCTATATAGAAACCAGTATATTGTTGAGATATACTGATTGAAAATAAATTACATTCCCAAATGGTTCCCTTTATTTTTTAAATTTAATTAATACTCAATAAATGCTTTGCTGCCATATTCAATGTTAAAAGAAATTGGATTAAGATATAATTTGTACAATAATTCTAGTTTAAATTCATTCATTCAAATACAGATCAAAGTATATTTACACAAAAGCAAATATTATTCTCTTACTAAGTCTTAGATTTTTCATAACAGTTTATATACATATCAAAATTAAAATGTTATATGTTGCTAGAAAGAGCCAATGTCAAGAAATGTAATAAAGCTGAGAAAATATTACCTTAACTAGAAAAGCAAGATTTTAACACCTAAAAATACTTATTTTTATATAGGTTCAAAAATTCTCAATTTTGAAAGTTAATTTTTAAACTATAGACAGATTTATTCCATTCCCTATGTAATTTTTAATAAAATATAATAATGACTTACTCTGAAATATTAAAAAATAGAAATGCTGGCAATTTTCATTTTTTTTATCAGTCCCATCAATTTCAATGCATGTAGGCATCTACTAGAAATATGTTTCTAAATAAATATGGTTAATATTTAATAATAATTATTGTAATTATAAATTTATTAAACGCACATTGATTACGTAAGTAATATCCACTATTTATTGTAACTCAAATATTATGCAAAAAAAAAAAACTTCAATAATAGTTTAATAGAAAACTAAAATCAGTAATAATCATTATTAAATTTTCATATACATTATACTTTAAAAATAATTATTCCAAATTACAGAACTAGAAAAGTGTTTTTATAATTTATAATTATTTTAAAAGTAAATTCTTAGCTATATTACAGATTATTGTACAATTCTATATATTTAATTTGCAAACTTTGATAATGATACCTAAAATTAACTAACCACATGCATAATTACAAAATAAAGGAAATTCTTTTAATAGTGAATAGTGAGGATTATATATTAAACTTGCAAACACTTATATAGCAAGTATTGAAAATTATAATGTGTTTATGATAACTGGTAAAATTTGTTTTCGTATATGGAAGCATTTTTAATAAAAGTAAGCCAAAGAAGGGAAAAAAATTCATCACTGATAATAGGTAGTATATACTGATCAGTATACATTTCAAAATAAAATTAATATTTTAGGATTGAAACAATTTAATTATTAAAAAGTGTAAAATATTTATTATTATTATTTATAGTAGTAATGTATATGAATAAATATTTTGCTTTGCTCATTGATTGTTAAATATTTGTTATCACTGCTTACATAATATGTATTTTTTATGCATAGAAAATAAAATTATATCATTAATTTCATATTTAGTATCAGTAATAATCAGCCATTAAGCTAATGCATATGTGCTTTGTAGATTTTAACTATAAATGAATATTCTCACTTCCAAACACAAGATAAAGTCTTTGTGAAAAGTAAGAATGAATCCATTTATCTTTTCAATCCAAACATTTATGTATGGGCAAATCTTAAGCCTTTGAAAATGAGAATGCATTAGCTTAATGGCTGATTATTACTGCTACAGTTTATAAAACATAGCGCTATATAAAATAGATATCTCATTTACATATGTCTAATTTCAAATAAGAATGATGTATCATAAATTATAGAAAATTTTGCAAGCATCATTCATTCAGGCATGGTAAAAGTAACTTAAAATGATCGCTTAACATCTTCACGCTCTCGTTTTCAAATGCTTAATATTTGCCCATACATAAACGTTTGGGTCGAAAAGGTAGATGGATCTATTCTATCTTTTCACAAAGACTTTATCTTTTATTTGGAAATGAGAGTATTCATTTATAGTTAAGATCCACAAAGTGCATGTGCATTAGCTTAATTGCTGATTATTACTGCTACAGTTTATAAAACAGCATTATATAAAATAAATATCTCATTTACATATTTACTATCATTAATTTTTAATTAAATATATTAAAATAAAATCTACAATAATGGAAAATCGAAATAATGCTACTATTAAATTTCTCAGTGATGCTATTATCACTGAGTGCCTTTGTGGTCATTGCTTGGGAATGTATATATTATTTGGTTCTAGAAAGTTGTTCACATATAATGATTCAATTTACAATGAACTTAGTTCTATACAGTTTTTGCCAAGTATGTCCAAATTATTTCTTGCTTCATCTGTCTATTTCCTATATAACTTATTTTTCTATCTCTTTTTTTCAATTTTAGTAAGTATTAAAAATTTTCTTTTGATTTTGTAGATTTTATTAATATTTGTTAAAATATGACAAGTTTCTAGTCATAGAGCTTTGTCTTCCATTCAGCAGATTGGCTGATCTGTTGCTCTTTTATATTTTTCAGGGTATTTATTATGAAAATTTGGGTTTCATAAACATATAAATAATGGAGAAACAATAATTCTTAAATTGTCTTTATTTAGCAAATTTCCTATAATGAATTGTAATCTATAAAGACCATCAATTATTTTTATATCACCATTGTCTGTTTTTAATTTTTTTTTTTTTTTTCAAGTAAATGTAATCATTATTGTTTAAAATAAAAATAGTCTTTTTTTTCCCAGTATAAGATTTTTTTACATTCTTTTCGTTATCTATTAACTGTATTAATATAGTGTTTATCTACATATTTTAAATTGTTGATCAGTTCACTCTATTCATATAGCAGGTTTTATTGCATCCAGATTTAGATTATGATACATATTTTCAGTATATTGAATATGTAGATATGCCAAGAAAATTCAACTATCATACATACTTTTTTCAACAATCATTTCTTTATTACAAACTTTCACTTTTACAGTAGATACTCATAATTTTAGATGCCCTTCACATACAAGAAGAATTACTACTATATTTTTAATGTTTCATTGTTTTCTATAATTGTAATGGTCATGGCAATCAAAGGTACTTACATATTAGACCTGCTATGCCTTTTCACATCCGTATCAATGCGCCAATAACTTTCTAATCTTGTGATCTGACCAAATAATGTGTACACTGGAACTTCTATAAACTTAAATGATAAATTTGTCAAACCGTACCACGTGTACATGATATTTTTGCAAGATTTACAAAGTTATCGGCAGAATGAATATGTATTGTGAAAAGACATAGCAGCTGTAATATATAACACTAATTGCACCAGACTAAATCTAAAAAAATACATTTTTAACAATATTAAAAATTCAAATTTCACACTGTCATGAAATTACAAAACAATTATTAAAGAAAAATTGGCTAAATAATAATAATACTAAAGTATTACTATGTCTATATCTAAAATATTAGCATGTCTAATTATTATATTTGAAATATTACTATATCTATATCTGGCATGAAATTACAAAATGCTTAAAATGAAAACATACTTACTGTGTAATATATAACAGGAATTGTCACGATGAAACAAATGTTTATCTCTACAGAATTTCTCCAGAGAAGGACATTTTTATTTTGTTATAAATGGATAAAATTTTGTTCCAAAATGGAGGCTGAAAGTAATTTTTTTTAAAAATGGAGACTTACTTAACACGTGATTGTGCACAATTGATTACACTATGAAATAAAAACACTTGGAAAATGCAATTGACAGCACTGAAGTAAAAAACCCTTTGAGAAGAACTTGTCTGAATGAAATCTGGACAATAAAAGACAAATTATGAAAGTGTAAATTTATCACATAACACGTTATTGAACGAGATTGGGTGAGATTGCAGAGTTTATTTGATGGGATTGCAAGGTTAGACATTAATATATACATAAGAGAAATAATATGGCTAACCCTGAATTTAAGATATGACTCACTTTTGATGATGTTTTCATGGTAGAGTTATCACCCTTGATAGATAAACTAATGTGGAACTAATCCCATTTAAAGTTCACTGCTTGAAACATAATCAAGTTGTTGTTGTTGTTTTTTTGTCATTTTGTGATTAGGCATTCTAACTTTATAAAATGTTGTTATTAATTTAACAGTAATCTTTAGTCTAGTAGGCTGATATTTATATTTAGAAAAGGATTTTTTATTTTCACATTTAATTGGTTCCAAAAAATAGTGATAATTGAATTTATGATGAACAAATACAAAATTTGATGTTAGTAATGTTTATTTAGAATTATAGCTAAATAAATGTACAACATATGCAATTGAAATGGAAGTAATACATCTGAAAGTTGTGTATAAACAACACTCATGTTAGTAAATGCAAAAAATAGAGCAGTCTTTGTTTTTTTTTGGCTTTCCATGGTTTAAAGCATTCATTTATTGATGTTGGAAAATTGATTGGAATTTGTATATTTGTTAATTTAAATACGACATAAATTATGCTGAAATTATAATTGAATATTTTAATTTCATATATATTAAGTTATATGTGTTTTATATTTACATTTTGAAAACTGATTTTCATTAATATTATGAGATTGTTAAAAATGATCGCCTTTATATATTTACTTATAATTTCAGAATGATTTAAGTTTGTATTTAAATAGGGCTAATAACATTGCATTTTGCCAATATTTGTTTATATAATGCGGAGCACATGATGGAAAAATGAAGTAAATTCTAATTCCTTTTCCATTTAATTGTACTTTGTACATGAAATTTTCATTAGGTAGACCTGGCAATGGGTTCCTTGCAAATAATATTGGTTTCCTGGTCGTCTTCTGCATGGTAAAATCAGCCATATTCATAATACAGTTTACATAGAAAAATTATTTTCATAACAAACATACAATTATTTATGTTTACTTTTATATTAAATGATAGATTATTGCTTGATTTTCTTAGAGTCAACAAGATTAAAATTTCTAAATTAACAGTTTTCATATTCTATGCATTTATTTGCTATCTCTATGGCTTTATATTGAATGTATTCTTGATTTCTAGAAAACATCTTTTTATTATATCTATGCACACACACAAATAATATATATATATGCACATTTAAATGTTTTGTAGAAGTAAAATTTGTTTACACGTATTTTTATACCATATATAATTAACCGAAATTATATTTATGTTGTGATCGTTTTATTTTATTATGGAGTATATAATCATAAATTATATTTCTGTGTAATGTGGGATCGATGACCTAAATTCTTTAATGAATGTTTTTATCTAATTTTAACTGGCCCTGATTTTTAAAATTTAGCAACATGTTTTATCCTTGTCTTAAACTATCGCCATTTTAGTAACCCTTGGCAACACTGTTCATACTTATAATATAAATTGGAAATTTCTGTTCTCATTAAAAAAAAATGTTTAAGTTGGTTCTTTTTAACACTATTGAACCAATGGGTTACTATCAGAATATGTAGATTATTTTCCTATCCTCTGTGAGTTATCACTATACATTTTAATTTACTTTTAATTTATCAGTAGCAAATAAATATAAATTATGGATATTGTGCATGTGAAATAAGATTACGCACAGGGAAACATGTTTCGAATATTTATATAATTGAATATTTGATGAAAAGAGATTTGTGCATTATATATTTATTTTATTTATTATAAAAAAGAAATTATTGTCTATTTAGAACATCTTTGAAATTGTTTTTCTGAACAAAATTATCATCATTAATTATTTAACAAAATGCTAATCTTGCAGACCAGATCATATATTTTCTCCAATTTTTTTAATTCTTTACTTTTTTTTCTTTCAAATATTTATAGTATTTTTTGTGAAATTATCAGTCTACTTCTTTTTCTCCTTTTACTTTCTATAGTCCCTTCCAATGTATCTTTTGTAATACTTCTGTCTCAAAAGTATATTTCTTGATAGTTTTTATTCTTCATTGTATTTTCTTTCAATTGATGATCTCTCTTCAACACTTTCAACAATCTTATCTTTGCAATTTTTTTTACTATATTATCCAAATATAGTTTTATGATCTTTTCATTCATTTTGTAGTCATTACTCAATTCTGACAGACTTTCAAAAGTGAATTGAGATTCTTAAAGTTAAGATGATTAAATAATAATGTGTAGTTGCAGTAATTAAAATTGATTCCTATGCATAATGTAAAATTTTATGTTTATGGAATTTGTATGTTAAAGTTTTTGCAATGAAAATATGATGAAAATTAATGTAAATGAACGAGGGTTAAATAATGATTCAGAATGAGAAAGTGCATTATTTTATTTATCTAATAAATCAAAGCTTCATTTATTTTTTTATAAATTGTTAGTGCTAAAATATTAAATGCTGAGAAGAACCAGAAATAATTTAATAAAACAAAAGCAATTCTTTGTTCTAGTGACATCTACTGTAAACTTGAATAAGAAATACCTTTCTATTTAAAGTATTTTCAAAAAATCGTATGTTTTTATTGGAATGCCATTTCAATGTTTACTTGCATAATATTCTTTTAAGTGTTATTACTATAAATATAAAAACTCATTGGAAATTTTTGGGGGGAAGGATAGAGAGCATTTTTTTAATACTAAAAAGTAACAGCAGTATAATTAATTCAGATAAATCTTTTGATATGATTGATTTCTTAAAGATTGTGCAAAAGTGATTTAACTTAAAATAATATAATCATACATGTGCATATAATATTAAGTGATTTTAAATAAAGTAATAAATATATATAAAGGGATTTAGTCTTTCATAAAATTGAATTAATAATGTATATTTTATTTTATGGCCTTTTAATACATAAACAGATAATATCCATGTAATTATGTAGTGAAGTAGTACAACTATGATGAATTTATAATACACTGAATGTGATTGTTTAAAGTTATTTTAATATATTGCTTGTAATAACGTAATAATAATTTAGATTATTTTTTTATTTGGAATTATAATTTATTTTTTTTTTACAGATTGCTTATTCATACACATATGAACTTCGTCCATATTTGGATCTTTTGTTACATATGCTTTTATTAGAAGATTCATGGCAGAATCATAGAATTCACAATGCATTAAAGGGTAGGAATATGTATATTTAATTAATTTATGTATACATTAATGTTATAATTTAGTGTTCTTGGAAATAGAATAATAATGAAAGATATGCTAGAACTATAAAATCTAAAACAAAAGCAGAACAAAATGAAAGATGACCTTAAGAAGGGGCTAATAGAAAAATTTTAAGAACAAAGCAAAAGTTAAATAAAAATCTAGAAAAAAGGATGGAATGACTTGTGGGAAACTTATAGATAGATAATCAAATGTAAAAGTTTAGATTCTGTTTTACATGCAATAATCATCTGAGAATGAATAAGCATATGTATACAAAAATATTTTACCATAAAAATTTATAAACAGTATATATATATTGTGTGTATATATATTAACACACACAAAATAACCATGCATTTTTTTTAATAATATAAAAATGGATTTATATAAATTAATTTTGTGAATATGTGCATTTTTATGTGATATTAATATTGAGGATAATTTTTGCATATTATTCTCAATACTTCTTATTGGTATAAAAGCAATATATGCAAGAGAATATTAACAGTGTTAAACCATATATGGGAAAACAAGTTTAATTTACAATTTGAATAATCTTTACAAATTTGTAATAATTTATATAAAAAATAAATTGTGCTGTATGATTAGTAATTGTAGCTCATTTATACTCAAGTTGTTGAGTTAGTATTTAATACCACCATGGAAAATTCCAAAATAATG
Organism: Epiperipatus broadwayi; assembly: GCA_028023455.1. Classification (NCBI taxonomy): domain Eukaryota; kingdom Metazoa; phylum Onychophora; class Udeonychophora; order Euonychophora; family Peripatidae; genus Epiperipatus; species Epiperipatus broadwayi. The sequence goes on from JAQFVV010000365.1 coordinate 501,778, forward strand.
CATTATAGATTGACAACCATTCTAATAATTGTAGAGTAGGTCAATCCACTGTGTTTTAAAATTATTTGTATAATGGATAAAATTTGGTGAACTCTTTGCTGTATGAATGTTGTTAAGCTATTATAATACATAAAGTCATTAAGATACATTTTAATTCATATGTAATTCATAATCATTAGCTTCTAAAGGCAAAGTCGTATCATTGTAGCCACATCGTTCTATCTTTAGCAATTCATTTCATATCTGCATAAGAAAAACATTCAAGTTCACTGATCCCATATTTGAAACAGAATGGTTTGCCTATCAGTCTTCATCCTAAAATTTTGCCTTCTAAAATATTTTGTAAAACCTATTATGTCCAAAATATGACCCAAAAATTTAATCTTACTCATTTTTATCGTATTGAATTCACTCGAAGTTCTTAATATTTGGTCATTAGTCTTCTTCTCCATCCAACTTGTTCTAATTAATCTTTTCCAAAGCTACATTCTTGTTTTCCCCAAGGACCATGTTTCACAACTGTTTGTTAATATTCTCCAAATGAAGATTTTAATCAATTTCATTCTATTTTTTATATAGATGTTTGTAGTATAATCTTGTCATCACAAATCATATTTCTCAGTTAACAAAATTCCTTAATTTGTTATATATTATTTATCCCTACATTAATCAGTTTATCTTCTGTCTGTCTCTTCAGTACCCTAGACTAGTTAATCTTTTCCAAACCACATTTTCATTCTAATCTTTTTCTTCTTATTTTGCCAAGGTCTATGTTTCAACCATTGTGTCAGTGAACTCCAAATGAAAATTTTAATAATTTTGTTTCTGTAATATCTGAGGGAAGGTTTGCATTACAGAAGAAAATTTTCGTTAATAAAATATCTTAACTTTTGAAAGAAAATATATAAAGATAATATAACAATAAAGAAAAATAATAATTATGATAGAGAGATCATGTGAAAAATTGTGCATATTTCCATTAGATTCAGTTGAATATTTCAGCTGGGAATTTATTCAAGAATTTTTAGCTTTTTAATCTACCAATCTCACAATGGGAAAAATGTGACTAATTTTTCAGAAATTGTATAAATAATTTATTTATAAGAAAGAAAGCTTATAGAGTCAGTTCAGACGCATCATTTTTCAATATAATATATAACTGGAAATTTCTCTCAGCCAAAAAGTTTATTAATATCAAAATTTAAAAACTGTTGACTAAAAGAATTATGAAAAGCTACTGAATTACTTCGAAAAATTACAGGATGAAAAAAGAAATAAGACATGATAAAAGTAGAATGAGAAGAAAATTGTTTTCAAAAAAATTATTATTATTATTATTTTGGAGAAGTCGCTAGAGCATAATCATTTGTAAAAAGATCTGATTTCAGAAGTACGATAATTGTTTTAGCAAAGGCTCACAAAAAGTATTCTACTATTAGTAAAATAGATAATTTTTTAATAAATGATTGCTTGGATATTTATTAATAAATTTACATTAATGAAAGACTAAATTCATGACAAATATTACATTTGGTCATTGTTTCCTGAATTAAGGTTTGATATGATTTGGATCAAATGATAAGTCAGATAAAAACTTATATCCAATAGTACAACATCAGAGATAGCTAGAGCATTTTTGGAAAGATCATCCATGCTAAAAAAGAATAGAAATCATGAACAAAACCATCTATCTTGTTTGGGGGTTTGAAGAATGAGTTAAATAAATATATTTTTAAAAATGTTATTTTTATTTTTTTTTTTGTGATTTCATTTTTTTTTTTTTTTTGACAGACTTATTTTTTAGTATTTTGAATTAAATTTTTTGTTTTTAACAACTCTTATTTGACTTTATGTAGTTTAGGATTCTATATTCTCTTCAAAATTTTAATTTCAATAAGTGCAAATTATGTATGTTAATAGCATTTTAATGCTAAATATGTGTTTTCACATTCAACATGTATTCTTAATCATAATATAATGATATTAAACCTTTAGTGTGTAAATATTATGTTTTTTAACATCTATTTATTGATTACTAATATTTTCTTTGCAGAAACTTATCATATTTTTACTTTTCATTTTTATTCCTAAACTTATAATTTCACTTTGTTTTTCTATTGCATTTCAATTACTTTTTAACATTTTATCACTATTTTGTGTATTCTTTTATGATTATCTAATTTTTCCATAAATAATTTCAATTTCTTCTTCATTAGATTTACTGTTTGACATATAGCCCTTAATAATCTCCAGATATTTTGTAATTATTTTCAATCTAACAATCAATATTTATTTTATTGTATGCATGTATTATTAACTTCAGAATAACAGACCTAACATTATTATTTTTATAAATATTTCACATAGTTTCATATAAACAATATTTAGTCTTTATATATACAGTATTGTATTTATTTCTCTGACAATAATTTTTCCTTTTTCTTTGACTTTCATAATCTTTATATTTATTCTTACAATGGTGGCATTTTTCTATCTTCTTATATATGATTGAAGAAAAAATATTAAGATCTCTATTATTTTGAATATGTTTATTAATTTCTTTTCTGGCAACAAATATTGAATTGAGGAAATTAGGGTATTTATATTTTATTCTATGTGCATTCAAGAATAATATGTTAACATTATAAAATGTTTCCAACATTAATTCTATTGCCTTACTTAACAGTAAATATATATTTTATCATCTAGAATAATAATAAAATTACATACTGGATTTTATTTAAGAGTATGCTTTACATACCATTTGTGCTTTGTTTGTATATTCTGTATATTTGCATGAGAACATATGTATAAAATAGTAATCAACTGTAAGTAAAATTTATTTACAGCATCATATTAAATTTCATTTCTTACAGGAATCTACAAAATGTCAACTCTCCATCTAGCAATCATTATTAAAAATAAATACATTATCCCTCCCACCTTCAATGTGTATAATATATAATAGCTCATATTTTGTTAATAAACTGTGATTAGAATGAAATATTTATTGTTTATTGAATTGCAAGTGTACAATATTTTTCAACCCAAAGTAATAATGTATATCAATATTTTAATATAAACAAAATTTTAAAATTAATAATATAGTCATTAATAATAACCGAGGGGACATATTTACATATATTTTACTCTCAGAGTTCATTCATACATAAGCAATAAGAAGAAAATTAATTAATTGTATTTTTATTCTTTAAATAAAGTAAATAGTGAAATGTCTTACTTTCCTTACTATAATTTTAAATACGCTCTGGGCAATATTCTTTTGTTTTTTTCCCGATTTTTCTTATAGAAACAGAATAATGATCTTGTTGTCAAAATTAGGATCTTTTTAATTATTTTGACATTTTAAAAACAATTTCCATTTTTAGCATGTTGCAAAATTTTTAGAATTAGATCAGAAAATATTTTATTATGCAAAATACAGCATATCAAATTTGAAAAAGACAGCAAAGAAAAATTAAATGTTTGTGTTTTCAACATAAACTGAAGAAATTATATTAATATATATAATCACATAAGGTGCTCAGAGAAGAAAATTGGCTGCTGAATAATACAAAAGTGTAAAATTTTAGTTTACTGGTTTATTTATTTTCATTTGTTGGTTTCCTTCTCTTTTTTGGGGGATAGCATATAATTGAAGTCACGTAGTTAGATACAGCATAATTCGCGACTCCACTGCAATACATTATATATAAAAATAACATATATATATAATAAACAATTTTATTTACTGTGGATTAAAAAGTCAGTTAGGCTCCAGGTATGTAAAGAGTGCCTGTATTTCAAATATTTGTATTATAAAGAGCATAAATGATTTAATATTATATAATTTATATAGTACACCCACACCAATATAAGCGCTAACAAATTAATATACCATTTATCAAATAATTTTAAAAATTTAAAATATTAAAAATTAATAATTTACAATATTCCATGATTATGTTTATATCACGTTGAAGGCCTTCATATCCGAATTATCAGCATATTTTCAATCCATTATATTAGGGTTATAAGGCTGATAAAGATTTGCTCTCTTTATTGCCTCGTCTGAACTAGTAAATTGACAAGAAAATTAAAAAAATAAATTCATCTTATTTTAAAAATAATTGTAAAAAATTCAAATTTTATCCAATATCAATGTAAGATACATCATTCGAAATGTAAAATGAAGGAGCAACGAATGCTGGGATTTCTGTTGACATCATGCTTATAATTTTTGTTCAATTTAAAAAAGAAAAAATTTTAACCAATCAGCTGAAACGATCAGTTGACCCGCTACAACGACTCAAACCATTAATTCTTTTCATGTTGAAAGGATTGTGTACATTAAAGTGATTGAAAACATTCTTTTACAATTTATTATTTAATGTTTAAAGTTCAATTGTATTATGATTTATTTATTAACATATCATTTTTTAATAAAAGTATTGCAGAAATTGAAGAATAAAGTATTTTTTATTTTTCAAATAATGGAAAAAAAAAACATTCTAATTGTAATTTAAAGATGAAAACCTAGATGTCTTTGTTTAGTAAGGTTTATCATATGGACAAAATCCATCTTAAATTTAAGATTAATATATGGTGTGGTAATTAAAGAACCTTTACAAATATCAAATGAGAGAATTAAATATTGTTTTTGTTATTTAAGTGGAATATTTTACAGAAATAATTAACCTACTAGTAAAACTGATGACAAAGAAGTAAAATTGCTCAAATAAAAATAAATTCAGATATTTTTTAATTATTTTTAATAAAATTTCAAGCTTTTTAATTAATTTGCTCTTTTCATTTCTATTTTTGGCAGTTTCATATATTATTTATGAAGTGCTTATTTATATATTTTTCTATGATATATCTGTAGAGCATTATCATATTAAATTTACTTATAATTAAAGTAGTAAGCAGTTAAGATTTTAAAAATATTTAGTTATATATAGGTTTGTGGATGTGTGTGCTTTAAGTTTATTGAAACTAATACAAATTAACAACTATTTTATTTTATTAAATTCTTTTATTCATCTTACATTTTTTGTATATTGGTTTGTTTTTTTCATAGATATAGTTTAAGTAAAATGCATAAAAGAACAGTATATAGATTTTTTTGATTTTTATTGATAACTTAAAATCGAGCTTAATACATTTTAAATAATGGGCAATTTTGGGGGATTTGAGTTGAAAGCTTGATTTAATGATTTATTAGACACATATATAATAATGTACACATACTAAATCTGATATATACATAAGAGATATGCATTCTAACTTATTGGAGAAATATCAAGTAATATATATAAACTGAAAGTATCAAATCAATTTAAAGTACTTCCTGCAATCTATTGAATGAGTAAAACTTCTAAAACTTTAAATTGATTTGATACTTAAAGTTTAGATATATTTTTTTTATATTTATATTAGAGTAATTAATAATTACATTGTTTAAAATTGATTTCATATAGAGATAGATTGTTTAACAAAAAGGTAATTACAAAATATCTGAATACTAAAAAATAATAGAGATATAAAATACTTTTTAGTAAATGCTTTTATTTGTTGTGCATTAAAAACCAAAATAATAATTGTTACTTCGGTGCTTGTATTATAGATAAAGATCCCGTTGGATGGCGCCGTTTTCACGCTAAAACTATAAAATATGAACATTCACGGGCCGTTGATTTTAATAATTTTTCTGTGCTTTTTTGTAATGCGAAAATAAAAACAAAATTGTCTTTTATAAATATTATTTTTTATTAACGTATACAATTTAAATGATAATAATAAATGTAAAATAAAATCAACAAATTAAAATTTGATTTGTGTTTTTCTATCATATATTTTTTTAATTGTGTTACGGCTTTTTTTTATACATTTTCTATCGGATATTTTTTTACTTGTGTTATGACTTTTGTTGTTGTTGTTTAACTAAAAAATAATAATCGTAATAAAAGTAAAAGTTGTTATGGTTAGATTTAGGGTTAGGGTTAGTGTTCTGTTTGTTTGTAATGCTAAAATAAAATAATTCAAAATCGTAAGCGTACTTGGACAGAAGAAAGAAACTCAAACTTTTTTAAACAACAGCAAACACATACAAATGTCTTCTTTACTTATTAAACATGTTTATAATATTTGCTTTCTATTAAATTTACAAAAAAAACTGTATATTTGGACTTTTCTTACTGGATATTTTTTCGTACCGCTCTTTTTTACTTCAAAAATATACAGATGGTAGAATCTTCTTTGTCTCGTGGAATGTTACTAACTGTACGTTACTTGACACGTTACCTAATTGCAACTCAATAAAAACATAGATATTTAACATTTACCCAAATAAAAGTTCAATACAGTACGTTGTAAAAAGTCTTATAATTATTGTTTTAAAAAATCTGAACATTTCAGTAGTTTAAAATAATAAAAAAATCCAATGAAAACAACATTTCAACACAATTCAAATACATACTCTCTCATCAAGCCGTAATTATTTTATAAACTGTGCGAATTCGGAAAATGTAATTGCTGCTTAGCAACATACATGCTGTACTGCGACATGACGTAGCGGCCTGCATTCTGTAGCACAACAAAAAAGTTGTATTATAGAAAACGCGGGTTCGAACAAGTCGGGCGCGGAAACAGCATTTTTATGTGTTTTAGCACGAAAACCGCGCCATAGAACGGCGTCTTTAGCTATAAGATGAGTACTGTTACTTCAACTACAATTGGGTTTTTTAGATTGAACTTGAAATAAAAGTATGGAGATAGTCTAGAAATTAATTAATCCCATCATTACATGAACCCCCCCCCCCATGCTTTTATTTTAAGTTCAGTTTAAAAAACCCAGTTGTTAAAAAAACAATTATTTTTTGCGATTTTTAGTAAATGACAATAAAAACGTTTGCTATAAAGTATTTTTTATCTATTATTTTATATATTTTTAACGATAAAAATGCATTTGTAATATTTATTAATGTCCTATGGCTTTTATATTATATAAATTTTGCACACAGCATCTCATTGAAGAAAGCAAAAAAATTTGCTTGAAATCGTAAACGAGGTCTAATGCTTTTTATATCTAGGTTTTGATTTAGTGAGTCCATGTAAATTTAGCACTTAAATTTCTGCTATTTTTTAACATAAGTTTGTTTCAAATTTTTTTTTGTGCCTATATTAACTAATATTTTTACTATTAATGAATAGGTAAAGGTAAATGAACTAAATTATTGCTGAGTTATAAATAACAGAGTTGTCTGCCATGGGAGTATTCATTCTATATATTTGCATTTGTTGTATAAATATTAATTCAGTGAATAAAAATTTTTTCATTATACTACTAGATTTCACTGTATATAATTTAATTATCATTAGAATGAGATAAGTATTATTTATTTTAAATGTATGTCAATCACTAGTAAATGTAACAGATTTGTTACTATGAAGTTCAAGTGAAATTTTGTATGATCTCTATATATAAATTCTAAATTATTGTAACTGGAAAAATTATTTTTTGACACTGAATTAAATAGAATGAAATAGGATAATAAGAGAATCTATAAATGTATATACATTAGTAGTATTAAGATAAACCGAGGTTAAGTATCACTAAAACTAAAAAATATTAAGCAAATAAAATTAATATTTGCAGCCTGTTAAGTATGGAAAAATGTGAGATGGTATATAGGGAGTAAGTGGAAAATTTCCAGAAGTGATCTTAAAGAAGGTAATTCATGAAATGAAAGTATTTGCTAAGTAGGCAACAATATGAGAAATATAAATTTGAGAAAATGCTATTATTACTAACATGAGAAGATAATTTTGTGTGTGTGAAATAAAATAAGCCTGGTTCAACCATATCAAGTATGCTATCACCTTGTTATCATCTTTCTGTTGTTTATTTATTTAGTGTTTGGATTCAGATAATTTAACTATTAACAGATAGTTTTATAAAGAAACCTGTAGAGATTCCAATCTAGAGACAGATTCATTTCTGCCATTGTAACTATCACTTCTGCAGTCATTAGCGATATGGCTCACAGTTTGTATTTGCCCACATTTACAAAGATTGGTGACTGATGAATTTTATTTATGAAGCAGATGAATGTAATTATGCTGGATTGTCTTGAATCTGATAATGACATTTCCAAGATTAATTGGCTATATTGTTGTATCAGGAAAAATTAATTTATTTGGAATCTCATAAGAATGTCATTTTTTATACTATAATTTTTTGATTATACATTCTTGGCTAAACCAGTAAAAATATATATATATTTCTGTAGTTATTGGCAAATCTGATCTGCTTAGTCGTGTTTAATACATTTTCTGTGAGCCAATTTCTATTCTGATATCTGGTGGAGGAATATATGAAAGAACAGAAAGCCACTGCAAAATAGTAATCATAAGTGTATGAATCATATTTCTCATGGTGATTGTGAGAACTTTTTCTCCAAGCAGGAACACAATATTTATCAGCAGGAAATCCCCATGCTAAGTATTTTCATCACACTTCAAAGTAATGTCAGCCAACTTTCCAAGGAAATTATTTTTAGAAATTAATTTTGATTAGATCATAGCTAAATGAGGGAAATAAGTTAGGCTATGATTCAAGGTTAGTCCTAAATTGTTTGCAATAGGCTTGTGTTTTATTATTGCGAAAAGTTATATTCCTATTATGAGGTGATTCTCTGTTGTTTAAAAGAAAAATTATGCATAACATTTTTTTGCATTGGGATTAAGATCCCACTCTTTGACAAAATGTCTAATTATTTCATATCCTTATTGAGAAACTTTTTTATTTCCGGATAGGATCTCTTTTAAAAAGTCTAAGGAATATTATCATCATAAATGAATTCTCTGCCTTCGGATTGATGAATATATTAAATGAAATAGGTGAGAGAGCAGAATCCTGAGGAAGATAAAACTTTTAACAATACCTTTTCCCTGGTCTAAAGGCAGCCTATCTATAGCAGGTTGACTCTCAACTACTGGTAAAATTCTTGTGAATATGATTCTTTCAAAAAGTTTTAAGGAACATAATGATATTGGATGATATTTTGTTTTTGATCAATGCTGGCTTTATTTGGTTTTAAAACTGCTATGGTTTGCTTGTACTATGCTTTGGCTTTAGGTTCTAAATTTTTTAGAAATTCTGGAAGTATGTTATCTCCTCCTGGGCCTTTCTTGATTTAAGACAATCAAGGCTTGTTCAATTTCATCATCTATAGGTTTGATCAGAATGCTGTAATAGTAACATTATGAAAGAAATCATTGCATTGCTGTTCTAATGATGCTTTTTCTCATTCTATCAGTCTTGGATTTAGAAGTCTATTATTTAAGATTGGCAATTATATTAGTGGCTCTTTTAGAGGTACTTTTATATTCACCAAGCTTTCATAAAAGTGTTCCTGTCTTCTAACTACATCTAAAGTTTTGTTTTTTAAAGAGTCTTTTTTCATTTTTCTTTTCTTGCATCATCCAATGATTTTATAAGTTTGTCAGCAATTTCAGATTTTTGGAAGACAAAAATTGGGTATAAAGACAATTGCCAGATTTATTCCAACCCAGAATGAATTCACTGGCAGCTGTTGTTGAGAGTTTGTTTAATCTATTGTATGAAGAGAGAATTGAAGATATTCTATTAATATTTTGTTCAAGATATCCAATATCTTGATTCCACTTAGTTTTTCTTAAATTTTATCGTGGAACCTAGAATAGCTTTCAACCAAAATAATGTATATTCCAAGAATGATTAGACTAGATTTATATTTAAATAAATCATATATAACAGCAATAATATATATAATAATAATAATCGTACACATAAAAGCTCTTTTCGATAAATATTAATTTTTACCCTTTAGATATGGATAAAATGATATAATAACAATAATTTAGCAGGTAATGATGGTTAACCTTTTTTTTTAAAAAAAAAAAAAATTTTTTCCCTTTGTTCTCTTTTTTTAAAAAGTTTTTTTCACCCCCCCCCCCCCCCCCCCCCCCCCCCCAACCACTTTTTTTAAAATTTATACTAAGGTAAAAATTCTAATATCATTATAACAAACATTTGTTTAGCAATTAATCCAAATACATATATTAAACAAAGCAAGGCATAGACATCTTCTTACGTATATATTTAATTTTTTCTGTAAATATCTTAACTGATAACTTTTATAAATATCTGACAAAATTTTTTAAAACATTCCTTTTGTCTATTTCTCTAAAGAATTGTGCATTTTTTTTTTGTTTATAAGTGTCTGCTGCAACCTTTTTTTTTTTTTTTTGTATTCTCATTCAAAATGCTCTTAGAGAAACAACTATATATAAATGTATTTTAACTTTATGTAATATACAGGTTTTTGAAAATTTGATCAGTTTTAATGGTAGTTTAGTTAATTCTTTGTAAATAAATTGTAAATATAATTTAATATATGTGCTTAATTTTGTTTCTGTAATATTCATATACACCTGGGTCTTGTTTTATGCGATAGATAGGTTCCTCAGAAAACACTCGCAAATGAAATCGCGCAAAAATAGACGTAACTTACATTGAAAAGGGGGGGATGTGATCTGTGATTTTTCAAAATTCACGTAAAAGCAAAGCACCAACGTAAAATTACTTTAAAATTCGCGCAAAAAAAAAATAAGGAAATAAAATATGACTAATAAAAAATTTCAAATTTGAAAAAAATTGATACAAGACAAACGTTTTTTAACTATAATATTTAATTTTATTCAAAATAATATATTTTTATGCATAATTTACAGTACAGTAATTTACATTTTTTTATACACGTTTTAATTATTATAGCTATTTGCCAAAAAACACGTTCGTTTGCAAACAACTAGCACCAACTTCACACTCATGTTGTGTCAATGGTTTTCTGGTGACAACGTAATTAGTAATTAATCTTTGAGATGAAGATTTTATTAATTGTTTATGAAACTAACAACTAAAAATTAAATTCTTATTTTTGTCTTTAATTTTCAATTCCGTTTAAAAATCAAATTTCACATCACATTATTTCAAGTCGCCGTAAGTAATTTTTAAATTGTTAATTACAATTAAAAATCAGATTTTAATTTTTAATTGTCAAATTTAATTGTGCCCACTGCTATTACTGACCTTTTAAAAATAAACTTGTGGACACTAAATGATTAATAATTGATTACGTTCTTTTTTAAAAAGCAAAAACAGAATGTGATTTAAAATGCAAAATTAACACGCACAATGTTTGAACAAATTTACATTATAATCTTGTAAAATTTAATGTGTGTATACATAAAATGTGAAAATCACGATTTTAATTTCATTATTGCATAAAATCTTACTATTATAAAGCACTGAAAATATTGAAATTACTAAGTTGACAGTCAAATTTCAATAATGTGCTATTACTTTCAATATAACGTAAGTGCGCGAAATTTATTATTTAAAGTAATAGCGCAATATCGGAGTTCGACTTCCGGTGAAACACGAATCGCGTAACTTCAAAATCGTGTTAAATAAGTCCGCATAAAAAGAGACCCAGGTGTATACAATAAATTAATGGTAAGTCATATTTAGTTTTAGAAACTTATTCCTATAATTTGCAATTAGATGTTTAGTATTAAATAATGATAGATAGTTGTTAGCCTCTATGCATTTATAAATTCTTTAATGTAGTTAACAGTGTGGAGTTATGTAAGATGGTTGGACAGAAGAGTAAGTGAAGATCTTTGCTTTCATGCCTGATTGTTTCCAGAATAATGTTAACAATTTTTAATTGGTGCTATAGACAATAAGATTAGGTTTACTTTCAGATATGACTAATAAATATACACAATATATGAGTGTTAATATTTTATTGTATCATGCATTTATCTATTGATAAATTATAAATGCTAAAGTTTAAAGGTATTGTGCAAAATAAAGATAATAATAATTAAATTAAGTTATGTATTTAAAAAATATAAATTATCATTTATTTTTATTTTCTTTGCATTTTATTTAAAAAACAACATCAAAAAAAAGTTATAAAATAAGTTCATTTGGCAGAATTACAGAATTTTCACTTTTATAAATTAAAATAATAGATTTTTTTTTAAAATTTGCCTATGCATAGCCAACCAAAACTTCTTTAATTCTTTATCTCTCCTGGTCAATTTTAAAATTTTGTTTTGCAATATAATCCTTTTGCCAATCAGAAGTTTAATTCATGTGAATAGACTTTCATCAAATTTTTATTTACCTAATAGTTCTTAAATGAATTTTTACAATTTTATGTTCTTACAATATGACTTAAAGATGGTCTCATGTATGGTATGGTCTTTTCAATTTATAGGCAATGCTGCAATATCTTTTTTTTTTTCTTTGATAACTTATGACATTTAAATTGTTACAGTATTTTCTTTTAAGTTTATAAAATATTGATCTTATATTGTAATTATAGAAAAGGAACTATGGTGATTTTATATAAATATCTTATTTAGAAATGAAAATTTTTAAATCAGCTGTTTAATTTTTTTTTGTTGTTATTGAGCTTTGTATGTTGTGAAAGGATTTTATTTTGTAAACTTGTGATCTGTGAAGCTTTATTTACCAGAGCAGTGAAATTATGTTTAATGCCAACACAATTAATGAAGAGTTCTGTACATTTAAATAACATGTGTTATCCACTATCATATCTCAACTGTTGTCATAACTTAAACATATTAATATAATAAATAAGTTCTATTAGGAACAAATCTTTTAACAATAAAAATAGTATTTTTTTATAATTATGTTTTGTATAACTTGACTCAACATTTTATTTAGTTAATGAAAATACTTTTTAGCAACTTAAATAGGTTTTTTTTTTTTTTTAATTTAGCTTTCAGTTTTTGAAAAATGTATGGTTGCCAAGTGTAAATCTGTCGTGAAAAGTTAATTATTTGATTGTTTTATAGTAAAAGTTGAAAGAAACCATGAAAACAAAAGTATTAATTCTATAAATTAAAATTAATCCATTCTGAAATAATTTTATATGGAAAATCATTTCTATTTACTAGAATTGAATGGACAAAAATTCAAAATAGAATAGCTATGTTTATGCCAGATTGTATCCACTCATTATCATTTAAATGACTTTTCTAAAGAAATATATATATATATATTGCTGTAATCTCCTGTGCCTTAGTTCCCATTTTATTATTACACCCTGTCCCAAGCAGGATGATAGACACTGTATTATAGAGAAAGGATCAAATTTAATTTAATTTTTACTTTAATAGTGGAAATTACATAAATAATCTCTTTGAAGTAATGTAAAAAAGAGAGAGGAGAAAAACTGTTCATCTATAAAAAATGAATATATTTTTTGATGGAAAGCATCACTTCAAAATCTTACTATCTGTCTTAATATGAATTCAAGCTACATTTTAAAATTCCTGATCCGAAAGTTACTGTTAATTATAGACTTTGTTTCAAATTTGATCTCCAGGTTTAAAGAAACAAAAATAAATTTATATTTATTTGCAAGTTCAGTTATATATTATTATGTTTAATTTGGTGAAGAGATATTATGAAATGCTTTCTATTTTCTATGACAGATGATGATTGTTGAGCAAGATGAAATCCACCTATTAATAATTTGGAAGTAATTATTTTTGCTTTGTTTAACATAAATATCTCTTGGTGATAAGATATTTGGAAGTGTACAATTGCTGAGATGTCTCTGGATAGAAGGCTGAAGTATCATGTTAAATGTAAAGAAGTCAGTGATGAACCATTGAGCAGATGCAAAAAATATGCATTTATGACCTCCTCCAAAAGTTAGAAGCTTTAAACGAGATATATACTCAGACACTAATGGTATCTTTATTTAGACAATTTGCTGTCTATTGAATGACAAATGGTATAGTGAAAGTTTTTACTACTTTATAAAATATTAATAAAATTTTCTTTTCGATCATGAGAAAATATCTTACATAATAAATAATATTTAAATTATGTGAATAAGAAACAAAGTTTTTAACTACTTACATTAGATGTGGTTAGTAGTTTTTAATATCACCTTTTTTTTTTTTTTGTAAAGAAAATGTTACATTATCAATTTGAGTTTTTATGTATACTATTTTATTATCTGTTACATGCAATAAGTAGATTGTAGTATTAACTCACTATAAATCGCAGGATTTTCCATAAGTTAATTTGTAAAGGAAATAGTGGACTTAAACAGTGGAGAAAACAACTACTTCAAGCTTCCAAATTGAGATGCTTCAGATTTGCCTATATAAGTGGAAATTTAGGTCAAAGATAAGACTGCCGCTCTTATCTTTATAAAAGTCGCTATCTTGTGTCGTATACTTATTCAAACAAAATCTATTGCATTAAAAATATTAAAATCAATTTAAGGCAAAATTTAATTAATTTCATTTTGCTATTCTTTTTACTTTAGCCACACAAAAATTGTTTCAGAGCAAAGCTGAGAAATATTAACGGTCAAAAGAAAAGGAAAAATATGTGCTGCAACAAAAAAATTAGTTGGCTAAATTTTTAACTGAGCATTTAATTTTAAATATAATAACCATTAATGAGTTAGGATTATCATATCTGTGATTGCAAAAAGTTAAAAGTAGAGATTTGTTGTTAAGTATTTTTATTAAGTAATAAATTGGATTTGATGGCATACTATTTACAACAAAAGGGACCTCAAAACTAGATTATGTTAGAGGCTACCAAGTTCTTGATCTGCTGTGAAAGGAGTACAAAATAAAACAGATGAATGGATGTCTAATGTGAAAAGGATATAAAATAGAATAATGAATGAATAAGCAATGTTAAATATTAATATAACAAAGATTGAGAGAATAAATATTTTGTGCCAAATATTAAAAGAAAAATTAATTATATAATTCTTAGTCTAATCATTTTTGCATTTTAATAATGGAATTAAAGATATTATTTGTTTTAGATTTCTTTTCTGACTTTTAATTCTTAAAATATAAATTGCTAAATTGTCCAAATTTATAATCTTTGAGACATAGCAATGTGTGCAGTGGTCTTTTTTTTTTTGTTTGAAATATTAAGGAGAAATATAAGACAAATGAAAGGGGCAATCCCTAATTTTCTTTTGTAGAAAACAAAAAGAACAAAACAAATTCTTTAAGCTTCACCTGTCAACTGGCTGACAGTCCCTCTGGAAACATCTGATGTTTAAATTAATATTTACTATTAATTTTATATTTTTGATGTTGTATTTTATTGTGGTATAATGTTATTCCCCTTATCATTTTAATTTTTTGTTTTGTTTATGACTGTTCACTATTATTGTTCTTATTTGCATATTTTAAAAATTCAATTTATTATTATCTTAGTTAATCAATTTTTCTGAAAAATATGATTTTAATTATTTTTATTATGTATATTCATAATTATTTTACTGTAGGCAATTCAACATTCTTACAAAGTTTTAAAAAAAAAATAATTTTTTTTTTTTTACCCTTAATATCAATTTAATAAAAAATTCCAATTAATTTTTAATAAGTAATTAAATATAAAAGCTGTATATGTTGTAGCTTCACATTGTTCTTCAGGACTTTTGGAGAATTGCCAGTGAAGTCACTTTTCTTTTTCTGCGGTCAAGTTCACTGCACTTTTAGTTATACATTGATTTTTTTTTGCCATTTAGTTAACCCCACAGATCATAAAATATATCCCCAAGATACAGGAATAAATTGTTTATAAACTTGATGTATTAGATTTTTTTCCCTATTTAATTAATTATATGTAAATAAATAGAAAGATTGATTTTAATATTCTATTCATATTTAGTTTTATGTAAGTTATTTTCTTCATTAAATTTATTATTTTTATAAATCCCTCCTTTTTTTTTAATTTATAAAAAAATAATTATCAAATATGTATCTATTGCCTGCTATTGTGCAAATCTGGCAGAGCTTATTGTACAGAACTTGATAATTCCATAAAATACAGCTGAGAAATAGAAATAGGGTAAAACATAATTTGGAATTAATTTGAAAATTATAGTGGCAACTAGATTTTTAATAAAGTGGATAGAGCTGTTTGAATTTGTACCATCCAATTTATTATAACTTTCAGGTGTATGAGTTTCAAACCAAAATCATGAATCTTATCAAAAAATTTCTGTCCTTTTACAATGATTTTCATGATTGTATCAGATAATATTTTTATAATGAATATAAGCATTTTCAAAACAACAATATTCCTAAATAAGTGTATAAATTAAGTATATTTTTAAT
The DNA here is from genome assembly GCA_028023455.1 of Epiperipatus broadwayi. Lineage (NCBI taxonomy): Eukaryota > Metazoa > Onychophora > Udeonychophora > Euonychophora > Peripatidae > Epiperipatus > Epiperipatus broadwayi. The sequence continues at coordinate 518,029 of JAQFVV010000365.1, forward strand.
GGAGGTTATTTATAATAAAAAATATATTGTTTATATTTTGAAAGATAACTTGATAGATATAATTATGATTATATATTGTCACTGTAGTAAGTATTTAAAATATTCATTTGATTATTTTAAGAATAAATTAAATATATTTTGTTTGAAATTCCAACGTAATATTAAAATATAAAATATTTTAAAAATAAATTTTAATAAGTTTGTAGTACATATTTTTTTATACATTTAGTGTTACTTATAGATGTTATGATAAAAAGGATGTGCTATTTACAGGAGTACTTGACAATGCTATCTTTGTTTAAATCAAATTAGAATGTGTATATTGTATTATTTTTAAACTATGTGCTTAAAAATAATATATTAAAGTACACAATAAAGTCATAAGTAGCTTTTTTTTTTTTTTATTTACTGAATCTAAAAAGAGATCTAACGTCTTGTTTTTTAGATTCCAGTAAAAAAATAGTTGTTTTGTTGTTTTTTTTTTGTTTTTGAAGCCATATTCATGTGTTCTTTCAATTCACCTTTTTATAATTGCTTGCTATCTAATCATATAGTATTTTTAGAACAAGATTAATAGATCAAAATAATCTCAAGCATAAGAATTTTCAATAGACTATTTTCCAATCATATATTATATAGAATGTATTATATATGTTTAGTTATATTACATATGACTAAATATTATTGTAAACACAAATAACAATTTTTAATAATCTATCATCTTTTTTGTTTTATTTGATTGTATTTAAAAACATGTAATTTAATACCAAGATTAGCATTTTTTTTTTTTTTTTTTGAATGCATTAGCAGCAGCAGCACCCCCCATTCCACCTCATGTGAATTTTTCTAAATTTAATGTAATACTGCTCAACACTTTATTAATAGAGATTTTCATATTCTCACAGCATATGTAAAACTGATAATAACTGCTATAATTTTAAAACTTGTCAATTTTTTATTAGTGCTCCTTGCAAATGGTTACAGTTTTAATTTTATCTTGAGATATTTACATATTTTTAGCTCCATATATTATGCATATGCAACTATTTCTGAATATATTTTATAATTTGAAAAACGTGTGCAATGCAGTTAATTCTCATTTATGTTGAGCATTTTTTTTTGTTGTTTTAATAATAAATAAATTAATTAATTTATTGAAGTCTTAATTTTTATCCTACACAGTAAAAATTATAAAATATTCCATTTTGATTTACAGTGTTAAACTTATGAAACTCACAACTTTGACATGATCCACTCCACTCTAGATAAATATATTAATGATTATTGTTAATAATTTATTAAAGCAGATATTATCCTTAACCTAGCTATAAATGTTCAACCTCAATTAAAGTTTAATATATATATATGTTTTAATTAAGCAAACACACACACACAGAGAAATTCAATTTCATTTCCCTTTTTCCATGTGTAATATCTTTTATAATTGTACTTAATAATCTCCACTCCACTACATATTCTTAAAACAAGATATCTTTATTCATGTTTCAAGAATATGTATGTAGTGGAGTGAAGGTTATTAAGTATATCTATAAAAATTATCTCGGATAAAAAAACATTATTATCATTTTTTTGATAAATTTTCTTTACCCAAAAAAAATTTTTTTTAGAAGTATCTTTTTTAATATGTGTATATGTATAGTAATAATTAGAATAGTTTTACACTTGAAAATGTAAATATACTTAACTTGTATCCAGTATTGTAGTAATACATTATGCACTCTAGGAGGTAAGGGTATTAGAGTGGCAAAGAACTTTTGTATATTAAAGTGCAATGAACTTGACCATAGACAGGAAAAAGTGACTAAATTGGCAACTCTCCAGCTTCAAAATGAACTTTTGTTAATAAATTTATGACATTGCTTTTAGTATATGTGTAAGTATGTTTACATGTGAGTAATCATGTTTGTTATTTATTAATCAGGAATTTGTTTAAATAAAGTCACTTAACTAGGTACACTCAAGAAAGGAAAAATATTAGAGGTGAATGTCACTAAATTAAAATAGAATTCTATTTTTTAATTTGATGATATATCCATTCTTAAAAAATACACAAACCTGTGCTTTTAAATCATTTATTGATGGGAGAATACATGTCAATTTTATAGCACATGTGTGAAGCTATATTATTATTACTTATAGAAATATATTTTATTATTAAATATATATATATTGCAGATTAAACAATTTTATTAAAATGTAGATGTTAGAGTATATACTTAAAAATTTTTTGAGTGATCAAAACCTTTATTTTTGCATTGGAAGAGTGTGTATGCATAATTTTTTTTTTTATAATTCGAAATTAGGATTCAGTGTAGATTTTAAATCAATGCAAAATAAAAAGGAAAGGAAAAGTCTGTTTAATATGATAATTAGTTTTTAAGGAAGGGCAAGTTATTTACTATTTATTAAAGAACATAATTATTACATTTTTATTAACAAAAATAACGTGATATATATATATGGATGCCATATGGATGGAAATAGTAAGACTTTCCATCTTCTATAAGTTTTATAGAAAATGTATCTTTAGAATGAATAATAGAAGCTCAATCAATAAATATAATTAAATATTCAAATGTCTTTTTTTCCTGTTAATTGATCTAGGAATTTTTTATTGGGCTAAAGTTGTTAATATAATGTGTAGTTTTTTTTTTTGAGAGGACAATGTTTTTATACCCCCCAAAAAGTGATACCTGTTTATAAATCCTATGAGATAAAAAAAAAAAAAAGGAAGCTCAATTGATATCATTATTTTAGTAACTGTTAGCTAACTTTTAAAGATACCAAATGGAAGAATAATAATGATATAATTTGTTGAGGTATAAATTTCAAATAACAATGAAAAACAAAGGCAATAATTGATTAGTTTTGATTAACATGAATTCTGTAACCATGTTATCCTTAAGTTTAGTTTAATATATTTTAAAATGCTGCTGTATTTTACAGAAAACTGTATTTAAAAAAGTCCCATCATATTCAGTGTATTGCCAGCAGAAACAAAATTTAACTTGAAGATTGACAAAAACAGTTTTCTTTTATATATATTTATAAGAAAAATAATATTCTGTACAATACTATGAGATTACAAAAAGTAATTGATGAAGTTATAACATTGATCATATAGCAAGAATTTATTTAATAATAAATATGTATCAGCAAAGAATATTTAATATTTTTTGCATCTAATCTCTAGATATCTTAAAAATTGATGATGAAGTAAGAGATTTGTTATATATCTGTTGAATCTATTATTGTATTAAATTTAGTTTTATTTAACTAAATAATGTATGAGTAAAGTATAAAAGTGATGATATTTAGAATGAAAGGGAAATAGCATTATTATCAGTAAATATAACATTTGTTTTGAAAAAGATGTTCTGTTCTGGAAAGTTTTATTTAATATTCTTGATATTTTGTCCGTATGAGAAACATTGATATAATTGAATATAGATTATTATTATTAATTTATATTTAAAAAATAAACTGAATTGAAATATCTTTCTGTAACCTTTTTTGACTTATATTTAGATTGGTAAAAAATGATTATTACGCCCAATTTTTTGCTACTATATTAATTATATATTCATGTTGTAAGTTTTATCTCTTCAACAGTCAACAAAAAGGGAAGGATTACAAATGGTGTCTGTGATAGCAAAGGTTATCAATCATCTTTTATTTATTTTTTTGCTGCTGTTGAAAAAAATTATTATACATGATAATTTTTTGTTTGTAGGTATCCCTGAAGATCGAGATGGTTTATTTGACACCATTCAACGTTCCAAAAATCATTATCAAAAAAGGGCTTACCAGTGTATTAAATGCATGGTGGCTTTATTCAGCACGTAAGCAAGCTAAAAAAAATTTGATTGCTTTATTATCATAATAGGAGGGAAAATTAACTTGATTTTTTTTTGTTCACCATTTTTAGGTGTACAGCTGCAGCTCAGATGCTTCAAAGTAATGGAGATTTAAAAAGAAAGTGGACTTGGGCAATAGAATGGCTCAACGATGAATTAGAAAGGGTAAATTGCAAAAATTATTTATTATTTACAATAATTTTTATATTAATTTGTTGAAATTTTATCATTTTGCTGATTATTCATGAATAATTTTTTTTTTAATGAGCTTCGTTTTTTTTTTATTAGCGACCTTATTCAGCAAATACACAATATGCATACAATAACTGGTCTCCTCCAGCCCAGTCAAATGAAACTTCCAATGGGTAAGAATTGTTAATGATTGTATTAGCATTTTTATTTTTTTTTTAAAAAGTCTTTCAATTTTTTAATTTGCAAGACTTCATTGATTTCTGGGAGGGAAAAAATTTCCAATTTTTTTCTTTAATTAATATTGTATTAGAAATTTAGTTAAAATTAATTATAAAAAATACTGTCTTATGATATGCTCGAAATATAATTTTATATGTCAATAATTCTGACATGTAAAAAAAAAAATATATACACCTGGATCTCATTTTACGCGGATTTATTTAACGCGATTTTGAAGTTATGTGATTCATGTTTCTTCGGAAGTCGAACTCCGATAATGCACTATTACTTTAAATAATAAATTTCGCTCACTTACGTCATATTGAAAGTAATAGCACATTACTGGAATTCGACTTTCATCTTAGTAATTTCAATATTTTCAGTGCTTTATAATAGTAAGATTTTATGCAATAATGAAATTAAAATCATGATTTCCACATTTTATGTATACCCACATTAAATTTAATAGTAAGATTTTATGCAATAATGAAATTAAAATCATGATTTCCACATTTTATGTATACCCACATTAAATTTTACAAGATTATAATGTGAATTTGTTCAAACATTGTGCGTGTTAATTTTGCATTTTAAATCACATTCTGTTTTTGCTTTTTAAAAAAGAACGTAATCAATTATTAATCATTTAGTGTCCACAAGTTTATTTTTAAAAGGTGAGTAATAGTGGGCACAATTAAATTTGACAATTAAAAATTAAAATCTGATTTTTAATTGTAATTAACAATTTAAAAATTACTTAAGGCGACCTGATGTGAAACGAAATTTGATTTTTAAATGGAATTGAAAATTAAAGTCATAAATAAGAATTTAATTTTTAGTTGTTAGATTAATTACGTTGTCACCAGAAAACCATTAACACAACATGAGAGTGAAGTTGGTGCTAGTTGTATTTTCCTCTTATGAAGAATCTGATTTTTTACCAGTTTGCAAACGAACCTGTTTATCGGCAAATAGCGATAATAATTAAAACGTGTATAAAAAAATGTAAATTACTGTAAATTATGCATAAAAATATAAATTGTTTTGAATAAAATTAAATATTATAGTTAAAAAAAGTTTGTCTTGTATCAATTTTTTTCATATTTGAAATTTTTTATTAGTCATATTTTATTTCCTTATTTTTTTTTGCGCTAATTTTAAAGTAATTTTACATTGGTGCTTTGCTTTTATGCGATTTTTGAAAAATCACAGTCCTTATCCCTCCTTTTTCAAGGTAAGTTACGTCTATTTTTGTGCGATTTCTTTTGCACGTGTTTTCTGAGGAACCTATCTATTGCGTAAAACGAGATCCAGGTGTATACTTTTATTGATCAGTGTTGTGAATAAAATGTTTGTATTTTTTATGGCAATATACTTTTTTTTTTGTATAGGTACTTTTTAGAACGATCTCATAGTGCTCGGGTAACATTAGCGAAAGCATTCGAGCTGTGTCCAGAAGAGGTAGATATATTTTAACTAAATGAGTTTAATTTTTTAATAATATAGAATATGGTTAATTAACCTGCAATGGCTACAATGTGGTTTTATAACATAAATGCTGCAACCGAGATTTGATACTGTTCATAATACAATTAAGATTCCAAATTTGATTTTTTCTTTTATTATAAGCATTATTTACAAAAATGTTGTAATATTTCTGTGAAAAAAAGGAAAAATATAACTATAAAATCGCAAAAAAAAAATAAAGAAATAAAATTGCTTATGTTTAGTATGAGGTGTCGCGCAGGGGCATAAATACTTACACTGAGCAAAGAAAATTCATACTAATTATTATTTTTTGCAAATACAGGTACACTTATAAAGGTACTGAGATGGACATCTGTTACATTTACAAAATTCTAGGAAATCCCAGCATATGATAATTTCATGTAATATGACATATCATTTGTAGCCATTGAGAGTTAATTTATTATCATATAATTTAAGGGAAATTTTTTTTTTTTAAATAAAAAAATGGGGTGAAAAAAATTGCGATATCAAAAATGATCTTGTGAAAAGTAAATCTGGCTGAAATTTTTGTATTAAAGATTAGATTTTTGTTCATTTTTTTGGTTTGTAATCTAATTTTTTTTAAAAGTGGATCAGAGAGATACATTTTTGTTTTTTAATGAATCACTCATCAAATTAAAGCATTTTTTTTTTTTTTTAAGAAAATCTTTTTTTATTATTCTAATACAATTTTAGTAATGATATGATATCTAGACATCAAAATAATGTATTTTTATTTTAGTATCTTTTTCTACTGATATTGCAAAATACTTTTCATTGATTACTTAATTAATTTTTCTTGAAATTTTTTTTTCAAAGTTTTTTTGAGACTTCTGGGTAAAATTTAAATATTTATATAATTTACTGAGTAAATTTCTATAATCCAGTCTGCAAAAAAAATAAATAACTTTTTTAATGAATATTTTTTACCTTTTCAGAATAATTATTGTAGAGTTATTAATTAACAACTAATTACAAAAACTTTTTTTTCTCTTTATACATAGGAGCAAGAGGAGCAAGATATGTCTGAAGAAGGAGACAGTCCTCAGTCAGAGGAAAACAAAATTAAACAATATGTTCACCTACAACAGCGGTTGCAGACACAGAAAAATCAACAGCAACAACAACCATCTTCATCTCAGCCATATGTTGCTCCTAGCACTCCCCTTAATAACAGCAGTGTAAGCCCGACACCAAGACCTAATAGCCAGCCTCAAGAAGCTAATATGGAAAACATTGAATCAAGTGGTGATCTTTCTACAAATGATACTTGAACAGTTAATTTCATGCCAGTTTAAACTATAGTTACTGAAATCCATCTTGGGCCAAAGTGTGTTTCTTTGTTAGCTTCAGGAATCTAACTTGCCCATAGCTGAAGACAAGAAAAATGAAGATTTAATAATAATAATAATAAAAACAAAAACTTGTATCTAGGATTTTTCAAAGACTAATAGAGTCAGCTCATCTGGAGCTGTATCAAAGTTTATTTGATGTATTGTAAACAACTTCTTTGTAAATGATAGAATATATATGAGATTCTAAATAAATGGAGGTTTATATATATTTATTATCACACACACAAAAAAAGTGTAACTTTTATTTTAATAAAATTGTTATTACTGGTTACTACCAGACTAATCTGGAATAACAAAATTGTCTTCAAAATGAGTGTTATCTAAAGAACTGTTCTGCTTTCCTGAAAATTTAAACGAATGTAGGAAAAAATATCGTCCAATAATTACATATATATATATTTATTTTTTTCTTAAGTTTATTTTAATTGGACATTAAGATCTTACAAACTGTTTGTTAACAGTACAGTTCTATTATCTTGTCTTAGTTCATCTTTTTATAAAGAAATTGTTTTGTTTGCTTTAAAGTATATTTTTATTTTAATGCATCAGGAAATATTTTAGAGGGAATTATATATATCTTCCTATCAAAATAAATTTCTATTGACACACCTGTGGTGATATCAATTATTTCTGAAGCTGTAACCTTTGTAAGGTTAGTCTCATAACTCCCTTATGCCATCATTGGATTGAATAAAAAAAATTTGTTTCATAAAAAAAAAAAAAATGTTGGTGTGAGGTTGGTAAGAGACAATTCTGCATTAAATATTGCCCTGTAATTCTATACGGCATGTGGTTTCATTTTTTGTCTTAGTCTTATATAATTAAGTAAATATGTACATGATTTAAAAAATGAAAAACAAAATGGAAAATATTTTTGTTTACAGTAAATTATCTGCTCTCTCATTTATTTATTTATTTATTATTAGGGTCATTATTATTTCAGTATTGAGCAATAATCTGGAAGTACGGATTTCAATTTTCTTTTTCCTTTTTTTTTTGAAAATTACATTTTATATAATATTGCTTGCCGTTTTAAAAATTATTATTTAGAAAAAAGTAAGATTTTAATTTTTGATGCTGCAAATAGTTTTATTTTTTTGGAGAGGGAGACTCCTATTAAGTTGCTTAAAATAATTACGGCATGACCTCTTTTTCATTAGCATCTTTAATTTACTAAAAATATTTAAAATTTGTGGATTATCTTTTTTTTTTCCTACAACGAAGTTAAATAAGGAAAAAGAGACAATGACATCATTGTATTTTCTTGGCACTAAGAAATTTCAGGATACTATGCTTATATATCTTATTTATTATAAATATTGTAAATGTATTTTCATTGACATTTTTAAAATAAACTTTTTAAGTTAGGTTACTATAACCAGTGTGAGTTATACAAATTATTATTTTTTATTTAATAAAATTCAGGTGGTAAATATTTTTTTTTTGTTATACCTAACAACATCTTTCATTCAGAAATAATTAAAACCAAGAAATAAAGTATTTATGTTATAGAGTACCAATATAATTATTTTTAAAAAAAATTATTATTTTTTACTTATTATTATTACTAGAAATTAAAACAAACATGCCTGTTTATGACTATATATATTACGAAATCTGGAGAGATAGCAGCTCCACTTATTTTTTGTTTGCCATATTGTGAATAATGTAATAAATTTCTAAGTAGGAAAAATATAGGAAGTTGGTTTTGGTTTTTCTCACATACTGAGTAATTACTAAAAAATTGATTTATTAATTTGGAAAAACTGACAAACCATCCTTCAATATATCTACATTTCAGGTAGCAAAGCATCTCTTCAGATCTCTTTACACATTTTCAAGGTGGGTTTACCTATTTCTTACGTGTATATACACACATAGACCATTCTTGATATAAATTTTTTATGATTTTTAAGTTGTTAGAATTTTAATTAAGTTAAAGCAAATAATCAGAAATATATTTCCCATTAATTACGCCTATTTTCATGATTATTTTTAAGTTTTTGTTTAAATGAAAAACTTGTTTTTGAATTAAAGTTGGAGCATTCGGGCTTAGCAGATAGATTTATATCCCCAAATCATTCATCTTTTGATATATATGTCTGATAGTTATGTGTAGAAAGTTATTTTTATAACACTATTATAAGCCAATAAAATCTAGGAATGTTGCTGCTTTTATACTGCAATTAAAATGTCTTGATTAATTCACATAATAAAATATTGGGAGTGTTTGTTTATGGTGATCTGTTTGCTTTTAGAAAAATAGTTCTATGAATTGGCAGAAGGGATATAATTTTTATAGAACAGTGGTAATTAGTACAAAATCCAGTAAACTGCTATAATTACTATTGTATATATATATATATTGACAATAATATCCTTAGGCAATGTGTGAATGTTAATATAATATTGTACATATATTTATTTTAAAAAATAAAAGATGTGGCTTAAATAAGCATGAAAGTTAAATTATGTGGGAGAAAAAAAGGTTATATATTAAAAAATTATTTTCCTTTTTTCACTTAATTTTTTTTTTTTTTTTTAAAAAAAGGTTAAATGTCATCTTGCTTTTTTAAGCAATTTTACTTTAAAATTTTTAAAATCCACTTAGAATCATTTCTAAGCATGTCATTTCTCTTATTATAAGAAAGATTTTTTAAATATGAGATTACCAATAAATGGTAATGAAGATTTGACAGATTTTTACTTTTTTTTTTTTGTGAGTTTTTGTTTTTGTTGGAATTAGAAATTTGTTTTAGAATGTAATCACTTTCAGAATCAAAATTTATTTTACCTGGTTGAATTTTATTAAATTTTTTTTATTTGCAATATATTTTTTCCATAAATCTTTCCAATTTTAAGTGGTCTTTATTTTCAATCGATTGTTGTTTCTTATGATTTAAATTTTATCAATGGCCTGAATATGCTGTATTTTTAAATGACTGATATGATCTACATTTTAATCCGCATTGATACCTTTTTACTTACATTTAAATCTAAATAATACTTTTTTTTTTAATTTGTGAATTAATGGTATCATAGTGTAAATGTAAAAAAAATACATCATTATAGTTTTTACATCATTATAGTTTTTAATTATGATGGTCTTTAAATTGGAAAATTATCAAAGGGTTTTGCTTTCTTAACTTTCGGTTCATGCACAAGGCTTTCACTTAATGAGGTAATGGAATGTTTTGTAATATTCTATAATTACCCACTTGTGATCATGTCAGATCATGTTGTTCAGTGACAGTACTGATTTACATAGAAGTTAGACTGCCTAACAGAATTGTTATTTTTTTCAATAATTGAATTTTATACAAAGATCATGGATAGTCAGATACTGTTTTTATAAGATAATATTAAAGAGATTCTATAATTGTAAAGATCTTTTGCCATTTTATTAGAACATTTCATTACTTCCTGATAGTTTTTAAAAGAATAGTAACAACAAGGAAGAAATTGTATTTGGAATAAAGATAGTAAATAACTTGACTTAACCTTACTTGCAGTGACTTAGATTTTATTATATACTGATTATTCCTTTTTGGCTTTTATTTACATTTAGTTTTAAAGAGAGAAAAAGTGCAATGTCATTTTTTTTTGACCAATATTCTTATCAAATTTTAGTATTAAAATTTTAAATTCATTACATCATCTTCCTTTATTTTATTCTTTGATATCCATATAGATATTTTTGAGAGTCATTCTAATTTTAACATTTAAAAAATAATGGCGTATATATTAAGAAATATAAAGGAAATCGCTTTTCAAAAAATAATTGTTAATGTAATGGGCATCTTTCAATTTTTAATCTTCACAAAAGCATGAGGATATGTATACACGACATAAACATGCAGTATGGCAAAATTTGTATTTGATATTTTATATAATTTATTTGAATCTGATTGCACTAAACACCAATTATTTTTGAATATATGTTAGTATAAATGTCAATGTGAGTAAATATTTAGGTGTATGTGTGTGTTTATAATATTTACATAAAACTTTTTTTACAATTGTATGTGCTCATATATAAATATATATGTATGTTAATAGTAAATAAACATCACATGATCACCATTTCTTATGCTTGCTTATAACTGTTATTAAAACAGGCAAAACTATACATATTGCCACTCAGTGCAAGCCAGAATAATCAATGGATGCCAGAAGGCTTGTGCATAAAATCTCCATCTAGTGCCTACTCATACCAATATCCCCAAACTAGTTTCTGGCTTGTGGCCTTCGTCAGTGAGGAGCTTTGGATCTGAGAGCACTAATGCCTATTCATCCAATATCCCCAGACTAGTTTGTGGCTTTTGGCCTTCATCAGTTAGGAGACTTGGATCTGAGAGCACTGCACCAAAATCTTAGAATCTAATGCAACCCGCCAGCAGCCATCTTTTTTCTTTATTTAATTACAAAACTATGAGTCTTAAATTGAAAATACCACAATATTTTCAATCCAAGCTCATTAGCTTATGTAGTCATATAGGTCTGAACTCAGTTCAATACCTATACATTTTGGTTCTTTAATAACCATAGCCACCACTATCCTATTAGGCAGGATGGTTGTAAGCCAATAAACATCACATGATCACCATTTCTTATGCTTGCTTATAACTTATTAAAACAGGCAAAACTCTATACGTATTGCCATTCAATGCAAGCCAGAGTAATCAATGGATGCCAGTGACTACTCATCTAATATTCTGGCATCCATTGATTACTCTGGCTTGCGCTGAGTGGCAATACGTATAGAGAGTTTTGCCTATTTTAATATATTAATAGTATAGACTGCCTGCATGATTTGTTCAATAGTAGATTTTGTAATCAAATTCCTGGATCATGACTCTGCTCTGTCAATTCTGGAGCTCAAACTTATTATGAACTCCCAAACAAACTATTCTTTATTTTATTTTTTATTATCATAATTGCATACTTTTTTAAAAAGGGGATAAATGGAAAAAAATTGTTTTAGAAATATTTTATTTTTCAGAATTCCCAAATAGATTTTCAGCATTTTTGTGTTTTGCTCATGGCTAGCTAATATTAAAATAATATTGATTAGTATAAAATCAAATTATTCATTAAAATTCCAACACTGGTTTAATTAGTTCTGTAGGAGTGTGTGTCTTAAGTTTATCAATCAAGACCTCTTTATTTGTATGACTTATTAAGAAAGAGAACTTCATAAATAGAAAAGAAATAATGTGTTATTTATAATAATCATGTCTTATCAACACCCATTTAATCCAGTACTGAAGTTTTTAATAAATAGTTACTATGGATTAATTTATTGCCAAAATTATATTTAATTGCTTACATATTTAATGAACGGAGTTTTTTATTACATTACATTTGCGTATATATGCATACATAAATACACAGGTATTCCCCCATTAGCAAAGTGAATTGTAGTTCTGAGATAATTTTATTTCAGAAGTAAAAATAATATAAGAAAAAAGATAAGTTCTTAAAGTAAAGGAAATTATTTTTTAAAATTTATGTAAGTATGTGTTCTAAAGAATACATGTTATAATGTAATATTAAAAAAATCATACTGTAAATTTATTTATAAATAAATAACCCATCTCTTCTAATTAATTTATGGCTATGGAAATCATTATTTTTTTTAAAAAAAAATTAAATTTTTTTGTTGAAACAAAAATATTTTAATTACATTTTTTTATCATTAAAATTATAAATATAATTTTGTACAAAATCAAATATTTTAATAAGTAAAATAGCTTTAATGAAAAATATTTTTTGTTAGAAAAATGTTTGATAACTTATTCACAGAACAATTAACTTTTTTTTTCTTCAAACATTTGAATATCTTTACCAAAAAATAGATGGAGCATTACATTTGAGGATTAAGTTAGTAATTTGCCAATTTTTGCTGCCTTAATGTGGTTTATTCCAGGATCTCTGTTTTATTATAAACTAATAAATTCATTTCTTAATGAAGTATTCTGAAATTAACCATTTTTACAAGAGATTTTTAAGAAAGTAAAATAACTATTATTAGATAAGTTAATTTTTTATCAATAAAATTATGAATTTTGTACAAAATGTTAATCACAGAACAATTAACATTTTTTTTTTCTATTTTTTCAAACATTTCAATTCCATTGGCTAAAGATATGGAATATTATTGGTAGTAATTTGCCAATTTTTGCTGCCATAACCTGGTGTATTCCAGTAACTCAATGTTTTATTATAAACTAATAAATTCATTACTTAATCAAGTATTCTGAAATTGTTTGTTAACATTAAATTTAAAAAAGAATTAATGATCTTTGAGAAATCAAAACTATTTTTACAAGATTTTTAAGAAAGAACAAAAAACTTATTAGCTAATATTTTATTTATATGCATTAATGTTAATGCGAAGTATTTCATATAAAACTTGCCAGTAATTCACTCCTTTATCATTGTTTTCATCATTTACTATTTATCAATCACATTAAATAGATGTTTATTAGATAGAAATTATTTCATAGCATAATGAAATAATATTTAATGGTCGAAGGTTAATCTGTTGCATTTTTTAAATATAAAAAATATTTATTTAAAATTTCTTTGGTCTCATTTAATATATTTTTAATTATCCAATAAAATTTTTAGGCTGTGGATAATAATAGTGATTATATTAGAAATAACACATTGTTAATATAATTTAAAGTTATTGACTTCTTTGCATTTCAGATAACCTGTATATTTTTTAAACCATATATAAACATTTGAATTGTTTTGTTTCTTTATGACATGTTGGAAGTGATTTTAAAATGAGACCATTTTTATGCTGTATTTATGAAGGATTATTTGTACTTAGATCTTGCATAAGAAGTAATTGATTTTATAAAATTCAAAATATACTAGAGAAAATCATAAATACCATTTATTTTGAAGTTTACATTAAGCATAAGCTTGTTGGAAGATTGTGGTCAAAAAGTTTTTTTTTAAAAAAAAAAAAAGTAGTTTGATTACTAGTTATTTAATGTTTTGAACATTTTCAAAAAATACTGCCTAATTATTGAGATTTTGTCAGTTTTTTTTTTAAAAAAAAATGCCTTTAAAAGTTTATAAACCATTGATATTTATAATTTATATGTTGTACATATCCTTGGATAGAAAACTTGAAAATATTTTTGAAGTTAAAAGATGGTTGAAGTTTAAATGAAATTTAAAAAATAACATACTTAGCTAAAAACTATTGTACAAATAGCATAAATAAAAAAAACAAACTGCTGTAAATTTTTTATTAAAACAAATTAGTTTCCTGGGAAAAAAAAAAGAAAATAAAAAAGTAACTCATTTAAAGAGAATGTGAATTGAAAAAATAGGGAAGGTGGTGGCATGATAAAAAAATTAAGGACTACATTAAAAAATGCACTGCCCCCCCCCCCCCAAAATAAAATCCTTGTATTAAAAATCTAATAGTTTTTTGTTTTTGTGATGTTAAGCTAATGTGAATTTTTTAAAATTAAATCTTGTTGAAGCATTGATTTTAAATTTCTCTTTGTATTTACAAATTCTTTTAAAAGGAAGATTTTTGCATTTTTATACATTTGTTTTCCAGTTTAAAAGCTATGAGTATACAAAAATTAAGTTGATAAAATTATATACAGAATGTACTGATATGCGTTATAATCAACAGACTGGGTGTAGAAGTAATAGTTCAATCATTAATCTCATATTTAATTGATTTTATTTTTAAAAAAGTATATGGACAAGAGATCCATGCACAATCTATATTTCTTTTGACAAAATTACCCCTGATAGAACATGCAAAATTGATATTCTACAAAAACTAACTAATAAAAATTTATACAGAAAATACAGTATTTAAAATTAATTATATATGTTATTACACTGTGATTAAACAAAATCTATTTAATATTGTCATGGAAAAAATTGTTTGTCACATTTTTGAATAGATTTATTGCTTTGGAATTTATAAAAAGTTTGAGTACTGAAAAAGGTATGCCATGGTCCATGGACATTAAGTTCAAGAATCTATTTCTGCATTGAATCATATGCATGAAACATCTTAATATACATTTCTGTATTGACTTTTGCTGATAATTTTCTCTTGTGAGGAAATAAGGAAAAGATTAAAAATCTATTTGATTATCTTTCTGGGAAAAACTTTTGCAATTGGTATTTGGAATATGTCTGTTTAAATACTTGGAAACAGTTTAATGCAAAATATGAAATCAAATTAACAGCATAATACAATATTTGTATAAAACTTATTATGAACTTACGAGTTATGAAAAGCAAAATATTTTCTAGATGATCCAAGATATGCATTATAAATCTGATACTGTTAGTATATATGCAAGATTGAATAATCTAAAAAGGATGAGAAAAATTAAGATATTTGAAGAATAGCATAGTTTAGAAATTCTGTGCATTGAAAAATATTGACTGGATCTGATAAACATGGATGTGTATGCATAAGGAACTTGATATTGTGACCAATATTTTAAGATTAAAATAAAGGTTATGGAAGAATTTGCTGAACTAAGGAAACCATTTGACATCCAAAGTTTTTATTTTTGGAATCGTAGAGAAAATTTAAAGTTCGTGGGCTAATTGGAGAAATGGATGCACATTCAGAAAGATGTCAAATATTGTAAAATCAGTAATAAAGAGTTTACATGGCTTATGATTGCTTGTATATACTACTACAAACCAATTATTTATATTAATTATAAAAAAAATTGATAAGCTGATAATACATGTTCTGATATTTTTTTATTAACTACTACTCAAATCAGCTATTAATAAGACATCAAATATATAAAAAATTATTTTGTTAAAGCATTTCATTTTTATGTAAGTTACTTCAGGAGCTTTAATTATATATTTTTAAAAAGTTGAGTTTTAAAAGATAAGTAGATTCGGGGCAGATGTGAAAAAAATTCTTAATTTCACAGTCCAATTTTTTTTTTTGTCTTTTATTTAGTAGTTTTATACTCTTCGTTTTTTTTCTGAACTCAAAAATAGTAAAAAGCAGTAGCATCATTATTGTGAGCTAATTGTCTTTGGACAACTAACAAAAGTGTTTGCTGATCTTAAAAGGCATTTACAATTTTAAAAAGATAGGACAAACATTTCTCTGCTAATTTGAAATGTGTATAAGATATTCTAAGAATAGAGAATATATAGATTATATACTTATTTAATATTGAATTCTTGATTCATTGCTTAAGTATTTGTATTGGAGAAGTGTCAAAAATACATGGTATTTTATTATAGCTACACCCATTTATTTAGCTGTTTTATCACATCTGTCATAAATCATATATTTGACACAATATCTTTAAGTTAAAAATCATTTTATTAGAAAAAAATGATGCTTGAAAAATATTCCAAGTTGATTTAAAATTCCCTCCACTTATATTTTGTTCTGAAAATATGAATTAACGGTGAGTAATTCATATTTTATTTACAATTCTACGTAGTGGAACTAGGATATCCCTACATAAAAACATTTGAAATACATTCTTATATAAGAATAGATCATTTTCATCCACTATCAATTTACTGCAGGATAAAAGTCTCGCCAATAAACTTTCTCATTGCATCCATTTCATAATCTAGGTCAGTGTTTCCCAACCTGTGGTACGCGAGTTGCTGGTTGGTGGTACACGAAAAATAATCAATAATGGCGGACATAAAAAAAATTTAATCATAAAAATATAAAAACGTTTTTTCCTATAATTCATAAAAATTATTTTAATAATATTATACAGTAAAGTTGTTAATATGTACAGTCGATAACGATCTTTAATGTTAATGATTAAATTGAAAGTATGATTAAGAAATTAGATGTTTGGAAACAGTAATATATATAAGTATCGAAAACAATCAACTGGAAGTATTCGAAACTCTACATATTTTTTTGTTTGAAAATAAGGTTAGTCTGTCTCAAGATATACGAGAAAATATAATAGCACATTTAACAGGATTAAAATTGTCTTTCATGGAATATTTTCCAAAACCCGAAAACACAAATGATAATTGGATTTCAAACTCCTTCCATGCAGAAAATTTAGAAAAAGCTACATCATTATCAATAAGAAAATTTAATAGAATTATCATGTGACAGAACTTTACAAGTAGAATTCAAACCACAATCTAATTTTTGGTTAAACATTAAAGAATATGAACAACTTTCTGAGAAAGCTCTTAAATTATTATTACCGTTTACTAGTACGGAATTAGTAGGAAGAGCTTTTTCTTCATATATTTTTTTAAAAAAATAAGTATTGAACGCAGCTGTAGACTTAAAGGTATCTACCTCACATCTTTTGAACCAAATTTCAAAAAATTATATTTGAAACAAGCACAAAGATCTCATTAAATTTATTTTATAAAAATATTTGATTGTGATAAATATTAATTGGTTTTTTATAATTTTGTGTTTTTATTAAAACCATTTATTAGTAAACGAAATATGACGAAATAGTAGATAAATAATGAGTTGGATCAAGGCAAATCAATCTAAATTATTTAATTTGAAAGAATGTATCAGAAAAGGATCATACCCAGAAATTAGATTCATTAATTCTTGATCATCTATTGTGGATTACTATATGTAAGCTAGTATTTAATCATCAAAATTTTAATCCTATTAACTTCATGCTGAACAATATAAAGATAATAAGAGATAGCCTGATAACCCCTGAGGTTATTTTTACCATGACTTGGGACATGCTGGATTTATCCTCTCCATGGCCCAACCAATAGCAAGATGCTCCGAAAAAGAGAAAACACTCAAATTCGGGAAAACCAAATGAAGGAATGAGAAAACACTTTGAACAAAATATGTGCCAAATAATCTTTAATAAATTATTTTGGAAAAAATATGAAACATTGAACAAACACATATAAATATGTTACAGTGAGTTTATAATCTGGTGTGATGTTTTAGACATGTTTCAATGTAATTTGTCTCGTTATGAGATGTGAATACATACATGGTCACTATAATATTTATAATGCAAATAAAATAACACCCTCGCAATAACAAATTTCACAAAATACAATCATTTTTACGAAATGGTACAATTTAGACAAGTGGTACATGAGCCAAAAAAGGTTGGGAAACGCTGATCTAGGTCATTGGCCCAGCCCCTTTTTAGTCTCGATTCTTTCAAATGAATGTTCTGGTCCATGCATTTCACTACCTTCCATACTTCATTGAGTGACTTGAAGATTTTATACCAGTCATATTCATGTATAAACTAAAACATGAAGGCATGCTTTATTTTAATTTCTACCACTATTACTTCAAGTTTAATACCATGATGTATTTCATCTGTTATGATTCTATCTACATTAATAATGTGATAAAATTAATTGTTCTAATTCTTGATCATCTCAAATTAATTTGTGTATGTAAAAATCTGTGGATCATTGTATTAACCATTTATTCTACTTTAATTTGATAACTTGAAATATTTCCTGAAACCTTGAAGAATTGTTTGCAAAAACTGACTGCTTCTGCAAAGTCTAGATGACTAATAAGATCATGTATTTTTATTCCCTTAGCTTCTCATTTAAAATGAAAAAAAATCCTTTTTATAAAATTGTTTCATAGTATTGTGTTGGATTAATATTAATTGTTAACATAATCTAATCACTGCTGTTACATCTTTAAAATTCTTTAGAATGTTATAATTGAAGAATTACAATATACACAATAAATAGAATACCATTGTATTTAGAATCAAAACATCCATTTTTTAAAAAAAAAACCTATTACTGCATGAAATAAATATTTAGTGTAGTTACAGCAGACCACTATTAAGAATTATAAAAAGTGCTAAGACTTTCATTTTAATTTAACAAAGAGTTTTTCTGGTACTGATCCAGTCAGCAATCTATTTCCATTTTTATCTTTTATTAACTTACAACAGCTTGGGATGACAAATTGATCCTTTGAGGATTTCTTTTGAAAAATGGTGATTTGTCAGTAATAGTACCTATGGTTTAACTTATAAATTCTATGTTGTCTACAATCTGTTACTATTAGTTTTCATTGACAGTTTTTTTTTTAACTTTTAGTAGCATTTTTTTTTTCAATTTCTAAAAAAGATAAGTTGTAAGTTTTTAAGAATTGATTGGATTTCCTGTCATATAGTTAATATCTGATTACAAAATGGATTGATATAGAATTTCAAATTCTTTTGATTTGTTTTGGAATTTTAATATCTTGAAAAGTTTGTGTATTTTTTTTTCTTATTTGCTTTTTAAAAAGTGAGATTGGGGGAGGGGGTGAATGGTGTCTGTAATATTACCTAATTCAAACAACCTGTTTTGATTTGTAATTGACAGATTCAATTTGGAAATTTTGTTCTAAACATTTTTTAATTAATATCTAAATTAATGAGGAAGGGGGTAAATAACATGTATTACCTAATTCAAACAACTTGATTTGTAATTGACAGATTTGGTTTGGAAATTTAGATAACTTTGTATTTAAAACTTATTGGCTTTTTAAAAAGTGAGGGGTGTGTGAATTATGTGTATTATCTAATTCAAACAACGTTTTGATTTGTAATTGACATTTGTTTTGGACATTATGTCAGAAATTTAAAGTGTGGGGAGTCCTTGCATTGTGAACTTTGATCCAGTTACATTCAATACAAATCCAATCAAATACTCCAAATAAAAATAAACTGGTTGACAAGCAATCAAAAATTGGTTCATATAAAAACATTGATTTGAATTTTTGTAAATAACAAAAATAATCATTTAAATGAAAACCAATAGTACTGTTTCCAGAAATATTTTAAATTATCAAAGTTTACTTTGAAACTAATTTTTAACAGTTTTTGAGAAAATATTGATTTTTTTAAAAATTAATTCACAAAAGTTGGTGAAAACTAATTAAAAGATTATAGAGTGAATTTATATATTTAGTTGTAGAATTACTAGCTCTCTAATTTATCCTTTTTAAAACAAATTTCTAAAAACATTCCAAACTGATTTTCCAATACAAATAAAATGATTATTTGAAATTTATCTCTATTTTGTAAATTACATATTTTTAGTTGCTCCCATCCCTAAATGAACTCTATCCTCTAACTTTTTCCATCATTAGCACCATATTGAATTTTTAAAAAATTGATTTGAGACCAATTTTCATAATTTCAGTTTTAATAATGTTAGAACAAAATGCTATATATTGACAGAAAATAGAAAAAATAAGGTTAAGAAAAGTAGTGATTACCATTAAAAAATAAGGAAAAAAGAAATTTCAATATCTGAAAAAAATATTTTTGTTTATTCATAATTTATCATTAACTATGTTTAAAATTACATCTTCGTTGATAATTCTTTGCATTTTCCACAAAATTCTCATTCAAACCATATGTAATACTTGTTACTTGAGATAATCCATAGCTTCAGAACTTACAAAAATAGTAGCATAAGAATTCATATTTTCTTGTAATGCAGAAATTAAAATATCTAGGCATATATAAGAAAAAAGATTGTTCTTAATAAAAGAGAAACTAAATCATTTCCCGAAGGTGGATATGCATTTGTAATCAGCAATTGGCTTATCTATTCAATATTATAAATTGAAGGCCACTCTGTATCAAGGTAAAATGAGTAGTTTATATTTTTTGTGCACATCAATGATCCTATCTTGCTATATTTATTGTTGCGTAGAAATAATTTATTTATATATAGCTCATTTGCTAGCTGTAGACTTGAAAGTAATGTGATGCAAGATGTGGTAAAACTACTGACTCCACAGCACGAGTAGCAATCTGGATTCGATTCTTTGTATAGCTATCGCCACACCCACCATTTGAAACTTCCAATTGATTTTAAGAGTTTATATAGATAATTCACATGGTATTATGCCCATTAAATTGTGTGATTGCTTCATCAACTGCAACCTTTCTGTATCTGATAATCAGCCTTAAAATGTACATTGCACTGCTCTATAATGCCCTAATTTTATAGATGCAGTTAAAATCAGTACAAACACATACAAATATAGACCTGATTAAATTAAACCTTTTGAGAGTCATCCCAAATTACATAGTACATAATCATCAAATTTTATAGATGCAATCAAAATCACTTTAATTATATCTGAATACAAATATACATTATATACACCCTAGTACTAGACAAACTAATAAGTTATATAATTGAATAAAATCTACAATTGATTATTTATATATGACTATTTGTAGGATGATGGCTTTGCAATTGCAAAATTTTGAAGCATGTTGAATCCATTTTCTAATTACAGTTTGCCGTTAAAATGTGTATGTCTTTGTTTTCTCTGTACAATTAATAAATTTAGCAGAAAAGAATTTGACTTATTGCTAAAAAAAATGAATTTTTGTCCAATTTTAACAATAACAATATGAAAAAGGAACTCTAACTGCAGAGAAATGATGGTATTGGCACATGCACTATAATGGTCAGATTTGCACCTTCACATAACTAAATCCAGAGTCCAGGCAAAATAACCAAAATTGACTGATGGTGAGATCTTGAATCTGACCAAACTTTAACTCATTCACCAGTACACTGTCTTGATTTCTTCAGCGAACTGGTTCTGAACAGGGAGATGGGGGGGGTAGCAGATTAACTAAGGGTTTAATAGACTACTTACATGCTAATTTGCTTAACTAACAATGCATATTATACATAAAATACTAAAGAATTTAACTTGTTGGATTGTGAGTAAAAATGAATAAAACAATTTATAATTTTAAATAGGTTTATTAAAACAATTGAATAAACATTGATATTAAGTGTCCAGGATTACTATATATAATTAATGCATACAGGTGTTACATAGATGAGATTATTAATACAGCATTCTCATCTTTAACACTAACTGAATTTATATGTGTTGTGCAATGAATAAGTCATGCCTATCATTCCGATATGCTAAATTATTTTTTGCTTGGTTTGCTACAGTCCAAACTCCAAGATGATTATGTACAGCAGTAAGATGGCTATTATAATTACATTAACAGATTAGCAAATAAATACGCTCAATATACCGATTCAACCTGGTAACCAAAATTGCAGTTCAGACTAATGCTGAAGCTTTAATCATAAGGAGGAAAAGAACTGGTTACTTTTAGCATTTCATCCATAAACTGGTGCTAAATAAAACTAAGAAATAAGGTCATATTGTGAGAGTAATTGTTCATGGGGTTTAGCATCGAATGTTCAGTGCCCTAAGACCAAAAGGCTTGCTACTATAATAAAAACATTTAGTTCAGAGAATTGGATAGGCTTTAAACATGGTCTGGATTCTCACATTCCAATTCTAAAAGAAGCCATACCCAAACTGTGGATGGGAGCTGCCACCACCACAAACCTCTCAGAAACATGTAGCAGGATGTTAATGTACCAATGAGTACTTAGAACATTTGCAATGCATAAGTAAATACAAACCATGCCTATAATAATTGTGCCTAAACAGATCATTTCTATCTGCTAGCTAACTTTACCCAGTTCTTAGACTAGCATATTAATTATGCTCAGTAAATTGGCTAACTAAATTATGAATCTATTTAATATGCTGAATCTATATATATATGCAATCGCAATTAAATTAACTATATTTAACAATCTTATCAACATTAACAATATAATTTTCATAGCCTTAGTTACCTTCTAACTAACAGATAAATCATAAGTTCTAACAACTTATGCAAACTTTAATGAACTATAAATTAAATAACATGATAATGAGCATGTGATTGGTTGTTATCGATCAGAATAGGATTTTGAAACAGCGATTAACCATGCTAAAAGCAGTATTCTTAATTATTAAGATGGAGAATTTTATAATCTCCTTAAAAGTTTACTAAAATATTCACTGCCTCAAAATATTGGCATACCATAACATTAAAATAAATGGAAATAAAATAATTAAAACAATAGTTATAGGCATGACCACAGTTTATAAAGAAATTTAAATAATGACTGGATACAGTTATTTAGATTAAAGAAATGAAATTACATTATTTAGACTTCAAGCAAGTTTTACATAGATTTAATTTTATAAATGATTTACTTTAAAGAGATTAATAATTGAATGTGAACGTTCATTAAATTTAATAGCTAACTTAATATTGAATTGCAGGTTTAAGATTAATTTAAGAGTTTTGAAGAAATATTACCAATCTTCTGCAGTTTGGACTTTAGACACTTGAGGGCAGGCATAGTGGCACTCTTCTCTGTATAGGTTGCTTGGTGATAATGTTTTTTCAACAGCAGGCTGTGCTGGAAACTTTCCATTCCAGTGATGATTACACACCATTGCAGCATGTTAGAATGGCATTGGAGATGACTTCTCACAGAAAAAATGGCAAATCTATGGCCCTCCTACTCAATCATAAAATTCAAATGGTCATGGAATGGTCATGTATATATTTTATAGAGAAAGCTTCCGAGTGTCCAACATATAGGGTATTTATACAAATTTTGAACTCCTGTATTATTTTTATCACAAGATGGATTCACAGTGGGTAAACCATTAGTACTTGATTTCTATTTCATTTTCAATTTGTAAAATTGACTTAACTATTGTTTAAATTTTTAACCCAAGTTCCTTTAATTTGACTTATCCACCTTGATTCCCTGAAGACCCTGCAATAGTAACGGTTCAGTGAATCTTGTTATTTACAAAGTTACATTTTTGAAAATATTGTGAAAATTATAGATTTAGAAACTTAGCCTACCACTATATTAAAGAGGTGCATGGGGCATGACTTATTTACTACATTTTAATTTTAATTTAGAATTTTGTAGAAAATCTTCAATAACATTTTGTTATATATATATATCATGGTTATATATGTGGATTTTATACACATGTATGCAATTCTTAATGCAAAACTAATAAATTGACTTATTTAATAAAATAAATCTATAATCTAAAAGATCTAAATTTTAAATATAAGACATGCTGTAATATATGTATAAACTGATGGTATTACAGTCTTTTACTCGCATGTATATGTGTGCTGATACACATATAACTATGTTTATGCTTATATACATGTACTAAAGGAGTTCAAAGCTAACACAGATGGAGTTATGGGGTAAAATAGGTGAAATATATAGTATGCAAAGAATATATTTCAGCATAGTCCATTTGGTTTTCCTACAATTTTAAAATGAAAATGCTTTAATTTCCTAAAGAATGAGTACAGCCATTATAACGTTTATGAAATAGTTAAATTAAACTGAATAAGAAGTTGAAAAAATTAAATTCACCAAAAAACAAAAGATCTGTTGTCAATGAAAATACTAAGAAGTTTTAGATTAAACAATGAATTTATAAATTTACTCGTAATATTACCAGTAGGATAAAACACCATTTTTGCAAAGAAATTACAAATTTTTGATTAGTTATTTCAGTGCTTAAAGACCCCAAGAGAAAATTCAAATGTAGATAGCCAATTAGATGAGTACATAAATCTTATCCCCCCCCCTCTCAAACTTAAACAATAAATCCTTATCCCGGAAAGCAATTTATCCTTATACAAGGATTCACTGTAATGATCATTAATTTCCACCAACTATTTTTATTTACAATTATTTGCTACAATGATCTTTAAAAAAAAATTAGAATTTTTTTTTTGTAAGATTGGCGATATCAGGATAGTGATGTCATTAAAACTACAGCCCTGAAAATAAAATGGCAATAGTGTCACAAAATGTGTAGTAAAATAAAGAGTTTATTCATTATATATATAATACTGTTGATTATAGAATTAAAATATTATTAATGTACTTTATCTGACTTAGATACAATGTCCTTACAAGATTACCCATGTTTTCATTCATGACATATCCAAAGTAAATAAGGTTTTAATCGTTAACGAATACAAAATATGATAGTTTCAGTCAATACAATAATCAAAATCAATTTGATCACATACAATAACAATATTAATTTTTTCCCATAGAAACTCATTATAATTGCTAATTTTTTTGTATGAAGTCTTTAGTTTATGATGCATTTTGGGATAGCAATTGTTTTCACTAAACGGGTTAAAGTGTAATAGGTTACAAAAATAATGGCAAACAGTCAAAAATTGACAGAAGTAAACCTTTTTGAAATTAACAAGTTTCTATATATTGTAATGGACAGCAGGTATTCTAGTATCTATCACCAGAAGGCACCACTAGATTAGAAATGTAGTGAGGATATTGAGTATCAATGACTACCACAGCTGTACCCTCACTCAGATATCTAAAATTCCCTCTATATCATGGAAATCAGATTCTTGGTAAATAGTAATTGGAAGAACAGATAACAACCAACAAAACACTGAACAAATGTAACAAACAAAATGTTTATTAACAATCTAACAAAGCATAGTATACATTTCAGTTGTAAGGTTTAAATACATCAGACTTTAACTATGACAGAGTTTGAATATATTTGAGTTCGAAACAATAATATATCTGGATTTGACTACAATAGTTAAAATAAACATTTGAATGGTAATGAGGTCTTAAGTTAGTGTGGAATGCATTTGATACATGGTAGCTTCTGATATTATACTTCACAAAAATTGTTTTGTCGTATAGGAATCTCAAGTTTGATAATTTTGATTTATCCATATGTGTTCACATATATTTTACATTTGTATTAAATGAGCAATCACTAATAAAGCAGTCTCAATCCATTATGGATATTTACAGATACAGACCATCACAAAATTAGTCCAATACATTGAGCATTTGATCCTATCACTAAAATAGAATGACCTGAAATAGACCTTTTAATCACTTGTGTTATAAAGCAAAAATCTATATTTCATCATGGGGAAAAATGTTTCTGTACCCAATGCAAAACAACCATCTGTGAGCATCTCAAGCAGGAATAATAAATTCATGTAGTGGATAAATATCTAGGATTGCCATTTACAATACACACATATACGTATATCAATTCCTTTAATTTCAGATGTGTGTGATTTTAAAATCCTGAAAGGCATTATATTAATTACTAAATAAAAACTACAATATAAGAAAAAATTCTTCAAAACTTTTTTTCTAATGAAAACTTTTCTCTAAAAACAAGTGGATTTTCATTCAAAAAACAAAACATTTTACAAGGGGGGGGGGTAATTTTATAAGCAAATTAGTTATCTAAACTAAAGCTACCATGAAATATCAAAGCTCTAAGAGTTAAAACAAACATTAATAAAAAAGGAGTTTATAAAACAGATAAATGCATAAATATAAAGTTATATTTAACTTATCTATCACTGGTTATTGGTAATGTCTTATAAAATAGTTCATAAGTAGAAGTTTACTTTAAGTCTCTGGGAAAAGATGAGAAATATTTTCTGGAAAAGTTGACTGTTACATAGATATATACATGTGTTTAAATGGAGTTCCTTAGTAGTTACCATGTGGAAATTGTTTATTTACTAGTATTTAATTTTGTAGAAAGTTTGTTCTGAAATAAATGTTTTCTCTAATATTGAGAAACGCATTTGTTGAATTACAAAATTGTTGGTGGCTAGCACTTTGTTAGCTTCTCAGCAAGGAAAGTTAGACATTTAATGGCTATAGGTTATATACTAAAAAAGTAAAGTTCATTTCCTGATCCTTTAGCTCTCATCATCATTAATTTGACCATTGGCAAAGGTTCAGAGTATATCATTCTAAGAAGGCAAGTGCAACAATCACAAGTGTATAGTACTTTTCAACACACATACACATATATATATATATAACATGCTTTTTTATATGTTTACTATGCATATAAAAATTTTAATACAAACAACATTTTAAAAAAATAATAATATAGCTATTAATAATAAATTGAGAGGACACATTTATATATATTTTTTTGTTCACTGAAAAAATATTACTAAAAATTACTTTACCATATTTTTATTTTTAAAATAATGTAAACAGCAAAATGTTTGGCTTTTATTGTGAGTAAATAATATTCTCTGGGCATTTTTTTTCTAAGTAATTTTTTCTCTTACAGAAACATAATAGATTTGTCTCTATCAAGTAATTATGATCTCTCTAATTGTTTTAATACTTTTAAGTCAGTTTTAACATTAAGTATGTTCTAAAATTTTGTAAAACATTTAGCATTTTGCTTAGAAAATATTTTATTAAATGAAATTCTCAGAAAACGATAATAAAGGAAAAATAAAATGTATATACTGTTAATACAAATCGAAGAAATTTTAGTGATGAACATAATCATTTATAGCATTCTGAGGTGGAATAACAGTTATTGGCATAATTTAAAATTTATTTACAAAAATGTCACATGGAAATGCATAAAATTCTTTGTAAAATGCATATTTTGTTCCTATTTATTAATGCATTAACACAGAATTTGAATACAGGCTGCTGCTGACATGAAAAATAGATCTCTTGCAGTCATTCCTCTCAGGAACAGATGTTATAGAAATTAATACAATCATTTGCTATAGCTAATGGCAGTTGCAGACAATTCTTTCTCTTTTTCTATCACCAGAATTATAAATTCTCCTCCTTCTTAAAAATTATTAATAAATCACCATATCATGAGAAAACATCAGTAAATTCTCTTAGCAGTTGTTGTTCAGAGTTAATCTTCATATCTAAAAGTCACTCTACTATTTGCTAACACTAGATTCCATAAACCTGAATTCTGCATCTGATATTTGAAATCCAAAATTCTAAATGAACATTTATATGGTGAAGTCACAAACTATGGTATATTAAAAGCACATGAGTTCAGTTATACACTACCCCCTACTCTTAAAAGTAAACAAACAAAAATGTAAATAAAAAAATTAAGATTCACAAATTTAATACATTTTACAATCTCAAGCAACCATTTTCCTTTTTTTTTTTTTATGAATGTCATTCTGTGATATTTATGTCTGTTTAAAAAATGTATTTGGGATTAAAGAATCATTATCCTGCTCCTGAGTTCACATTAGCATTTTCAAGTTTAGTATTTCAGTTACTAGAAGTGAGTATTATCTGGATCCAATTGTAAGATATTTCAGTTTTTTATTCAATTGCGTAAATTATTAAAGCACAAACTTACTATATTGTTAAAGGAGTCATCTACAAATCTAATGGACATTAATCAGTCATTCAAAGCTTATATTATATGAAAGTTCTTGCAACAACATTGTGTTTTTGTCTATCATGTGAGTAATAGATTTTATGTTACTCTCAATGATTGGATCTTTCTCCAGGCTATCCACATCATTATCTGAATCGATGTACATGTTGCATAGTGGCATAGTTTAGCTATTCTATCACACACTTGTTATTGTTTGGATCACAAGTTATTAAATATGATTGTATTTCATACCTTAACTCACAATGAAACAATGTGATAACATTAATTTCACTTCTAAATTGGGCAAAACTTTTATTGAACATTTGAAATGATTTAGACTATGTATGGCAATGATGTTATGAGTCATAGGAATGTTTGTCAAATGGTTTTCAAAATTTTGTGGTGGCAGGGAGAGTATTGAAGATGATTTACAAATGTATGAAGCCCACTGTCAGTTCATAACCTATGATTCAGACATTGTAGCATCTTAAGATTTTTGTGATGTATACCCAGCCAAGTTCTATCATGTGCTAGATTTACAGATTGCATTGTAGGTAGCTTAGCGAGAGATTGAATCATTTTTTAACTGAGATACATTGTATATATATTTCAAAACTTACTAAACATTATTCTTCCTCAAGCAAATGAATAAAAACATCAGAAAATGCCAACTGATTTCAGAAATGCATTTCAGAAGAAATAGCTTCATTATTTGACTCAGGTCATTATGTTGTCACCATAGTCCATTATTTATCTATTAGACTTTCTTACAACTTAAGCTACAAATGAAGACTGCTGCACAATCTTAATAATGATTTACCATTTTTTAGACAAATACATCATCGGTATTACTAATGACTATTTATTATGCACTAATACATATGTCTCAGAACTCTCGCTAATTTGAACAGACTATTAAATAATACCAAATATAAAATATCCCAGGATTAAACACCTAAAATTGTGTACAAAATCAAGTACAGTAATGTCTCTTACAAATTAGTCTACTATTGGGAATCCAGGGCAGGTATAGCTACCAGAATCTGCCAACACAAATACTTGTACAAGTGAGCTAAAAACCTCAGAATATAAATACATTTTCTTGGAGCATGAGCAAAAATCTAGCCACATATTTCATCCAATAAATGTTAAAATTATTTGCACTGAGAAAGACAATAGAAAACGTAAAGTGAAACTATTGTTTTATTGCTAATAACAACAATGCTATTAGTGAAAAAGAGCATAGCATCCAACCCTTCAACAAATGGAATATTTAAATCATTAATTTAATAAGTTGCATTGTACATTTAAATGCTACAACATACCACACATGAGTGCTATTTATCTGGCTTCATCAGACAAAAACATGTTCAGCCACAATTAGCCATTAAGCCAATGCACCCACCCTTTGTGGATTTTTAATTATAAATGAATACTCACACTTTCCAAACACAAGATAAAATCTTTGTGAAAAGATAGATGGATTCATTTTATCTTTTTACAAAGACTTTATCTTGCGTTTGGAAAGTGTGAGTATTCATTTATATTTAAAAATCCACAAGGCATGTGCATTAGATTAATGACTGATTATTAATATTACAGTTTATAAAACATAGCACTATATAAAATAAATATTTATATATGTGTTTGTAAAGTAGAATAATATTGACACCAGATATATTTGTAACAACAATTTCTATTGGAAACTGAGTATTGTAAAGAATATTATTAAATAATAGACATATTTAACAAAGAATATCATTGGATACTAGAATAATACACAATTAAAGTCTCTTTTTTTTAAAATCATTTAATAATTATCATTAAAAAAGATTCAATGACTTTGAATTTAGATGCTAAACCTGTGAGTAAAAAAATACTGACATTTAAGATAAAATTAAAGAGTAATTAAGTTGGGAATTAAAGGTTAGCAAAAAGTAAGGATATGGCAATATGTATTTAGTAAAACGTGTCTTCAGTTGGCTCCCTACAACTAGCCTGCAGGCTGTTTTATCAGGAAAGCAGCAGATATTTTGAATCCACGTGAAACCAGTGGAGAATATTTTTTAAAAAAAGAATTTTAAAATATTATTCTAAGAAACTTTTAGTATTTTAAAATATCAAATCTAAAATTAAATATGAGAGAATGACATATATTATCCATCATGTGACTGATATAAATTTCATAGGAATCATTTCGAAATAATCTAGTATAATTAAAGAAATTATTTTGAAGGAGGGGGGTTAAATTTGAATAATATTGATCGATATGTACTAAAATTCCCTTTTAACACTTTAAATACAAATATATTTATATTACTGAAGTCTAGATAGATTTCAACACAAACTTTCAAGCTCCCTACGACCATTCACTCTATATTATAAAATTAACCGTATAATTTTATGCAGATGGGTATTATAAAACTAATTAAAAAAAAAAAATCTTTAAACACTTAACATAATTAAAAAAAAAGTATATGTTTCTTATATATATATATGCATATAGTTAACTGAAATTAGAAGATTTTAAATGCTATCTATTGATTAAAAAAAGTGATCAATCTTGACCTAGTCATGGCTTGAGTTTCAAGTTCATCAGGTTGATCAATATTGTCATAGACCATGTTTAGAATTCCAGTCTCATCAGGTGTTCTAGGAATCATCATGGCAAACTTATGTTTATTAAAATACCATTATTATGTTATATTTAATATTAAAACTTGAACACTCCAATTAACAATATACTTACTGCACCCTTATTTCAAATAGCTTAGCATTAATATGCAAGGCAGAGAGATATATAAAATCATGTTGATAGAGAATTGATTGTTTTAAGGTACCTAATAAACGTGAGGTCCAAAGCATAAATGTGTCAATTTGGTTTTTTTCAATCAGTAAGCAATGTTTTTTTAGAGTTAATAAAATCTTCTAGATGGTATGCTAAAATTTAATATCACTTCAGGTAATTACATATTTCTAGTGCTGATAAATTATTTATTCATTATCCAAATTTTATCATGAATTGTTAAAACATTATGTAAACTAGAAATAACAATAGAAAACTATTATGAATAAACTCATATAAGAAAAGTAAAACAATCACGTTGATCTGTTTTTGTATACATTTTGAACAGAACTTGAATTTGCAGAAATAATGAATCCGTAATTTGGAAAATTTTATGATACTGATAAAGTATTTAAAAGTAAATAAAAATGAAAAGAATTGTTAAAAAGGCAAAATTAGCTTACATACTTGCTTTGAAGTAATACAGTTATAAAAGGGGTATTAGAAGAAATGTTTAAAAAAAGATAGAATATAAAGACATAAAGAATGTTGCATGATTTTTATTATGTAACAAAATAAGTGTAGATCCCAAAACATTAGATTGATAAGAACTTATGTTTGACTTTGACTGGACAGTAATATTGGCATCAACAAGGGTTTTGAGCATTCCATCCTCAGATTTTCAATGAAATGGGTGACTGAAGAGTTGGAGAGTAGAGAAGATTGAAGTTTGTTCATTAAAGTTTAAAGATTTGCTATCTTAATGTAAACTGAGCACTGATTGTATATATGCATGGGAGATGGTGATCTGGACCTACTGATGAGTTCTGGTGCACAAAATGTGTATATTGGAGATCATTTATCTTTTTCACATTGTGGTCACATGTATTAGTTGTATAAGATAGATTGGACAGATGTCAGGAGGTTGAAAGTTCAATTCAGGTCCAAGTTTTGACACTAGTTTAAATAATATCTGCACTTATTTATATATCTGCAGTGTGTTAATATTGCAGTTGCATAGATTTGATATTAGTCTGTGCAAAAAAACTTAAGAGGAGTGATCTACAGTCTACACCCCACCTCCACCCAATCATAGCTCATGTATTTAGATATTCTGCATTATAGGAGATAGGGAAAAAAAATTAAAAGCTACATCCCAGGCTGACCTTATAGCTATTTTATGAATCAGTCTGGAACTAGACCTCAATTTGACAACTAAGTTGTACCGACTATTGTTTTTAGATCCATACAGGATCTTTGATTACTCTTGCTTGCAGTGTGGCAATACGTATAGTGAGTTTTGCCTGTTTTAATGACAGTTATAAGCAAACCTAAGAAGTGGTGGTCATGTGATGTTTATTGATCTTTGATGCACTTACTTGTTGTTTACAGCAATTATAGAACAATTTATTATAATTATAACTGTGTATATTTTGACTTTTTAAACATTACTAATTTGAAATCACATGTTATTTGTATTCATAACAATCTTTTTACTGTTTTTCTATTATTCTTCTGTTATCTTTATTCAAAAAGAGATTCTAGTATTGACACAAATGAACAATAATGACTCACCCTTTTATACACTTTATATAATGTAAATACAAATATATTTTTAAAAATAACCGAGTTTCGATTGTCCAATCAGTCTTCTTCAGAGCGGTAATATATGTAACATATATAAATACCTTATTATAGCAAACTAAAAATACAAAAACAAATTGTAATGGTTTAAAAAAATGTTAAATCATTTTTAATAACAAAACAGGTTTAAATTTGTAATAAAGACAATTTATTTAAAGCTGAGCACTTTCAATACTTAGTAGTATCATAATCATAGCATCATGTGAGTAAAGGAAGTTGAGATCTAGATTTAAAGTTACTTTTGAATATTAAATAGTAGATTAACATAAATTTGAATTTTTAAGAATAGATTTACATACTAATGATGAAATTGGATGCTACAAGTGCCATTTTTTAGAAAGTAAGTTCTATAGCCCTTTTTATTGATGGCACGACAATCTTTATCTATTGATCATACTTCCTTCACCTTTCTATTCCTGTCATCTCTCTTGGAACAAAAGGTTTCAGATGTAGAGAGATCAAATTTATGGCCTTATTGCAACTCATGGTTCAAGAAAATGGAAGAATATTTATTGTTTTTCTTGGCCCAGTTGTACAGATATTTATGCTGGGCAAGTTTTGTAGATACGTTAGCTCAGGTTTCACTATAGTAAGACTTCAAGCAATTAGATTCTTTCCAATTAACTTTGTACACAATTTGATTGAAACCACTAGGTATTTTGTCTTAATATTTTTTAAATCATTACAATTATTGCATAAAAATGGAGTAAAAAAAATTATTCTAGAAAAACAAATTGGGTATGTTACAACTCTGAAATATACTTTTGGGCTATCAAAACTATCATCTATTTTTCAAAGTATGATATAACATTATATTTGCATCATGTAAAATATACTGTAATGAGCACAGACGTCGTTACATTGTTTTTTATTAGTAAACATGAAAAAAATAAAAGTTCACAAATAAAACTTCTCTTTTTAAGAATTAAAAATTGAAAATTAAAATCCTATACTAAACTCGTATCTATATAATCGCACAGATGAAAAAAAAAAATTATTAAAATAAAACTTTATTAAAAAAAAAAGAAAAAGTATTTTAAAACTAAATTGTCAGTAAAGACTTAAAGATAAAAATATATCTAAGTTTGTACAAAACAAATTAAAATGTTATTGAAAAAATGGAAATGATTAATTTAATTAGTCAAATGTAAACTAGCCTTGGGCATTTAAATGTATAAGCATCGGTCAGATAGGGAAACAATGGAAACTAATAGCCAATGAATGAAAAACAATGGAATCGGACCTCAGCGAAAGGACCATATCATCATCGATGACATAATGTCCATTGGATCCTTAAAATTAATATAAAAGGAAAAGTTTGGAAAATAAAAGAATTAATTAGTTATTACAAGAGTACAGATATGTGTTAGTGCGGAGTCGAAGGAGAAGGGATTGAAAAGACGCACTCTTCAATCCCTTCAGTTCTGCTAAGAAAGAAAGAAAAATGAACTATCGTTTTCTACATTGAGGACCAACTAAACTAAAAGACCTCTGGATAAATAAAAAACAACGGCTAACTCAACCAATCTCTTTAGGACGGCGTGGGAATTCACGTTCATGGCAAGCAACGGATAAAACTACAGATGTGTTAAAACCGTAAGAACTTTATAAAATATAATGAACAATATTAATTTGAAAACACTAAAAACTTTAAATTTTAAACTTTCCTAGTATTTAATTTATAGAAATAGAATTCTATCTGACCAAACTAAATTATTTATTCATTAGTTATAATTTTATTTGATGTATTTCCTTTGTGTAAATCATTTCCATTTTTTTTTTTTTTGTTCTTTAAGTTTTATTTATGATTTTTGTTTTCCGATAAATTAAAATATATAAATGTTAAACTTAAGTCAGGCGTGAATGGCTATATAGATTTGTAAAGTTATATTAGGGGAGGGTAATCTTAGGTTATTTGTTTCATAGTTGAATTGGGTCAATGGATTGGATATATTGATGTAGTTAGTAGATGTAGTATGAGATCCGCTATGGGCAGGATTGCATATATACGCCACACACCTTCTGTCTGCCTATGGATGGGTTTGTAAGTCGGCAAAGAACCGCAATCCATTCCTATGGAGTTTTTTGTTTATTGTTCTACTCGCCAACAGATGTAGCATTCCTGTTGGTAGAGAGACAATGTCTTCTCTAACTCTACTTACTGTTCAGATGTATATTCCTGACAGTATAGTATTTTGTGTTGTCGTATTTTCATGCTACATTGAATACATAAATATATCAGATGGATTGACGCCAGTTTGACTGCGAACTTTTAGCCTAAGGTTAAATGGGGATAGAATGTTTTATCTTCAAATGCAAATCTATGTAGTCTATTCATACTTGACACTAAATAAAAATGCATTAAATTTAAGTTGTTTATAGATGCTTGCATGGATTCGTTATCGGTTAATTATGTTTTGGGTTTTCATATTGGATCAAAATATATAGACATTCGATAAATAATGATACCTTACGGTGAGTATCTAAAATGTATTTATTCGGATGTCTTTTAAGTTATTGGTGTTAATGCGGTGTCTTATGATGAACACCATTGGGTTTCTTGTATTCCCTATGCAATTGACGGTATCAATGATTTTGTATTTTGATCGTTTATGTTTACTTTGAAATGTTTTTAACCGTGTAATCTATGTAACCGATCTATACTCAACATTATAAAACAAACTTTCATAAATCCATCTGTGCGAACTTAATTAAAATGTAAACTTATAATATTATAAAAATTAAAATGCAAATTTAAATTATAAAATCAAATTAAAATCTAAAACAAACATACTAAAATAATAATGTTAAATTTTATATATATATGTGCGTAAATAAATGTTTGTATGTTAATTACTGGCAGTGGCTTATTTTATTCTTTTTTTAAATTATTCTTAGATAAGAATTTTTTTTTATGAATATAAATCTCTGCTATTCCAATGAGCTAGTGACTTGGGCTAACGACCGGATATCAAAATATATTTATTAAAATAAAAAAAAAACTTTTTTTTTTTTGACTTACGTATCTGCCTACTTTATAAATTTTTCTAGGTTCAAATGCCTAGATGGCGCCCTGTAGTGCAAATTACGTTAAGCTCCTATTTCTCTGGATCGTTATAATACAGAATGTATTACTTCTGTTTATTTATATTATTTCTATAAAGTTAGTTGGATTTTGAAATCTTATCGACATATAATTAGAGATGAATTTGATTAAACTATTTTAATTAAACTTTTAACCATTATTATTACACAGAATAAAAAAAATAAGATGTGATAAATAAGAGAGCAAATAAGATATTCATTCTCTATTACTCTGCTCTTCTATTAATTTACTGCAATCTATATTTAGACTTTTGAAAGTATACTCATAGCAAGTAAACACACTAATATTTATATATTTCATTAATTGGCTAATTTGTTTATTAAATTTATCAAAGTGTTTGTCTATCCTGAATATGATTGTTATTTTCAATATACCTGGGCCAATACAGAAATGGTAACAAAAGGTCACTATATTTATTGACTGAATCCCTAAATCTGGCCTAAAAGAGATTCTGTCTTACATGACATTAAATCAAGGGTTATTTTCTTCTATAATCTGATTTTCTACCATATCCAGAACACTAATAGTCTCATAAAGAGATATAATTAATAGTCAGAGGTTCTGATAATGTTATTGTGGCCCATTTTGTTGACAATTCTAAATTTTAAACATCACTGAAAATAAAGATGCAATTTTTTCCATCCAAGTTCACTGATTCCGGAAATCTATTTACAAACACCCAATGTGAGATCAAATTATAAGTTCATGTTTTATTATTTATTTTATAAACACTTTTGTTCTATTAATAAAACAGAATAATAAATATTTCCTGGAGGTTAAATGAATTCTTAGAAAAAAACAACCTGTCATAATAATATTTATTTTTAGCTTTATGCTGCTTTTTTTTAATAAGGTCACTTAAAAAAATATTTAAAAAAGAGATGTTTTTTTTTAAGGTGAAATGTTTTTAAAAATCTTTTCTCTGTGTTTCATAAGAGATTATGTTACATTATTTTGTCACTTAATATTTAAAAATAATACAAGCAAAATACTTAATCCCAAATCCTGGTTCCAGAACTTTTTTGGATTTGGGTACTTATATATTAATATGGTAATAATTTCTATTAAATGTCACATGATCACCATTCTTTATGCTTACACAAGCTGTTTGCACAGAGGCAAAACTTTATACAGTGCTCTCAGATCCAAGGTTCCTCAATGATAGGGATATTGGATAAGTAGGCACTAGATAGGGATTTTATGCACAAACTTACCTGCATCCATTGATTGCTCTGACTTGCACTGAGTGGTGTTACTGAAACAGACAGATCGAAGAATCGATCTTAGTTTCATGGTTGTCATTTAAGAACGGTAATTCTAAACCACTATTTACCCGCAATGAGACTTTTTCTATTCCAAGCCACATAGATATTAAGTTATTTATTTTGTGTTTGTTTAAAAAGAATTTAATGTAAAGAGTATGAGTATAAATGTCACAAATCATGGTAAATAATATTTGTGTGTGTGTGGTTTGTGGATTTATATTAGCTCAATTTAAAAGTTTCAATTGCTTGTATATTTTCTTTAAATTTTAATTTTGCAAATTATACAAAGTCATTTAAAAATGCTGATCAAAAGTCACATTCCTTTGATCAGTATTTTTAATCAAAATCTTACTTGTACAAAAGGTATAGAATGATTAATTTGTACTTCGATAAATTAAGATAATGAATTTATATTTTTGTATTCACGAATTCCGATGTAATTGTTTTGTCAATTTAGAATCATGTATTAAATTTAAAAATAAATGAGAAACGTAGAACTCTTATCAAGAAAGGCAAATGCTATTGTATAGTCAAAAAATTAGATATTGCTGGAGGCCGAAAATCAAAGGAGGCGGAGTTATGAACAAAAACTAGGCAGAAAGGTCAACCATAGCCATCTTAAATATAGACACTCTAACTTTTGACTTGGCTGTGCTTGGATCGTCTCAAGCTACAGCAAAGTAGTTGTTCCAGAGAAATCACTTCAACCGTTATTAAGAAGTTGCCCGGTAAACTGCAATCATGATGGGCTAAGTCCAA
This sequence comes from Epiperipatus broadwayi, assembly GCA_028023455.1. Taxonomy (NCBI): domain Eukaryota; kingdom Metazoa; phylum Onychophora; class Udeonychophora; order Euonychophora; family Peripatidae; genus Epiperipatus; species Epiperipatus broadwayi. The sequence goes on from JAQFVV010000365.1 coordinate 555,856, forward strand.
GAAGCTGATCCCTGTTCTGCCACTTTGAATCTTTCGTACCACTGATCTGTAATGTTTTCCGTGCTTCCAGTCTTCCAAATTCCAACATTTAAATTAACCATGCCGTTCTAAGAAATTCAAAATGCGCGCCTACGTTCTTCATACATATCACCGCAAGAAGAAAAGCCGGACGAAGAAAGAATGGTAACTTTTGTTACATGAACTTTTAACTTTCCTCTCAGTAATAATTTTATATTTAATCTGTTAACCTAATTAATTGCATGTAAATTTCTTGTTTTCCATTTGAAAATGTTACACTAAAACCTGTCAGTAAATTTCTTCTCTAATATTTCTGGGCTCTAATCTTTAGATGATAATTATTAATATTTGTGCCTACTAATAATCCATTTGTGAATACATTTATATTTTTACTATTACTTATTTTACAAACAAAACGATGCCAATAATAATATTTCTCAACTCTAATTAAAGTCAGTAAAGTTTATCTCATAATATTTATTATATTCATTATAAAAGTAATTTTCTTGTATCGAACTAAAAATTGTTTCATTTATGTTGAGTTGAGAAATATTCAAATATTTTATTGTTTCTTTTACTTCGTCATGATATTTTAATCTATACTCCAAATCTCAAATACTTAAAATAGTCTAAAATTTTATTATAATTTTTTTTATATATTATTACGGAGTAAGAATAATAAGTGAATATTTTATTGCTATTATTACCTTCCGAACAATCTGGGGAGTTATGGGTTTCAGAGTGAAATTAATTAATTATTACTTTTGCGATCGTTTGATTTCGCCATGTTTTTATTGAATAGTTATATCGGACTGTTGTGTAGAAAATGTTACGGAGAGAAAAGGTTTTATATAATTTTGTTTTAAAATCCACTTCCGATCACTCTTCCTCGATGTTACTGTGGCAATGCCTTTACCTCCGCCTAAGTTGGCGTCTCGTTTTACTACCACATGGAGAGAAAGAAATTCTTCTCCAGGTAATCTCTTGGATCACCGGGGTTCGAAAATGATCCCGGCTGGTTGTAGTGTCCTGGATCTACTTGGGGGCATTAAGACTTGTCAAAGTACAAGCCACCCGGTATTCCGTCAATGCACCGCAAGTTATTATTTGTAGTATACCTTAATCCCTGCAACCATCAGTACATCAGTATTATATATTATATTTTTATATAAAACCGCCTCCCATTTATCCGTATACGCAATGGTTTGAATCTATTAAATAAAACAATTTAATATAAACTAGTAGTTAAATATTTGAAGTGCTCCAATTACTCTGATTCTCATATCAACCTGTACAACCATTTAAATACATAAATATTGGCATGAGTTTGTTAATCAGTACAACCCGATTATTGATGACTAGCAGCAATTTATTATAAAATACATATGAGAGTTTTACCGTACCTGTAAATAATATTATTCAATGCTTTCAATAATTTATTAAAAATTTATCTAACCTAATTTTGTCTCTCTCACCTTATTACTCTCGAAATCTAGTCAATCCTGCTGTCTGTATCGACAACTTAAATATATACATTAAATTATTAGCCGTACCAATATCCCGACTATAAGGTATCTATGAAATAGCTGATTGTAGGTAATTTAGTCTGTGTTTTTTCGATGAGCTAGTAAAGGGAAAACCCCATACCGTTGTAATGTGGTCATCGGTGGGTCATGACAGGTTTGGGTTTGAATTTAGTTTGCATTTTGGAATTTATTCCTAGACATGGACTGGGTTTGAATTCGGATTACTGTGTGTGATTAAGCCTGGTAATTTTTACCGGTACAGTGTTTAAAATTTTGGCACCCCACATTGGGTGCCAAAAACATAACCATGTACCGGTCAAAACCCACCACCACCGCAAGTCAAATCGGATTCAAACTCAGGCGGTTCAAAACTGAATTCAAACCCAACTCAACAGCTCAGATAGCAGAAATCGATGGCACAGTGCCATGCGCCAAGAACTAGCTCAACGGTTGGTGAGGACTAGAGACCCTTTTACTGACACGAATATCAATTAACTTTGACTACTTTCAAATCGAATCATATGTATGTTCGGGTTGCCAACACAGACAGCGGGTATTAACATTTAAATAATTATAAAAAGAATGATGAACTAAGAAACCAAGTATGTTAGAAAATATTTAATAATAATAATAATTTGTTTTGTTCAATAAAATATAGATTGCATTAGTTACCTCTAGTCTTTAAAAGAATTTATAAATATAAAAGAGTGGCGGTCCTTATCATATGCCAACAAGTATTACACAACATGGGATTCTATGTCTATGCCCCCAACGAGAAATATAAAGGCAGATAAAGGTATTCATTAAGAACGGAAATGATTGTTCTAATTTTATTACGGTGGAATATGAGATTTATTTTCACATTCAGAAATCTATTCATGAAGAGCAAAACGTATTTTAAGGCATAACTTTAATCTTGATTTGAAAACTGATTTAAACTAAATATATTTGAGAATTGGTTCGACTTTAATTTAAATCACTTCATCACGAATTACGAGCACGGAGCGGGTTTTACCGGAACAAAGATGCAACGGTACTGACGAATTACAAGGCAGAGAGTAAAATTGAAAGATGACCGCTAGTCGATGATCGAAGTCCTATGGCGGCTTGCATTTGGCAAGTCTTACGCCCTTTGACTAATGAATCAGAAAGGAAGTACTTTCTTCCTCGAGAAATTTAAATAAGAGAATATGATCACCGACCAGCCTAACAGAGCGGAAGATGGCCCTACATCAGCAACATTTGATGATGATGACTTGATAGTCATCGTTGAAAAATAAAACCCATGTAGAATGCTCTACGTGATGACTTGACCAATTAATTAAAGTCAAATGAGCTTTTATCGAACTATTTTAAAACATTTATAAACTATATTAATTATGCCCTAATATCGTGCCCTTCCTGAATATTAATATAAAATAACAAAAGTGGAATTAAAATACATTTAACCCTTTATCGACCCTTTTTGCAATAAAAACATTTAAGGTTATATTCGAATAAATATATATTAGTAGAACAAGAAATCAATATTTTAACATTTTGTGAGTATATAAACACTTGTAACTTAGGAGCTGGGGACATAGGTGAAAAATGGAGCTAATAGTTTATTATTAGCCAATTATAAAAATAATAAACATGTAATATTTTCTTTTGACTCGATGATTAATAGAACTTTCAAATTTAGTTCTAATGGGCGAGAATTACTATTTGAAATTAATATTATAATATTTGCATGAGGCAAATAGAACAGAGGAGCTCATCGAGTTGAAAGATTATTGGCATATAATTTTTAAATAGCATTAATAAATCACACGATAAATACATATATATATATATATATAAAATATGTTAAACGAACCGCCAGGTAAGAAAAGAAAAAGTTTAAAGACTAGAGATTGAAAGAATTACAATATAAATTTATAGTAGCATTTTATAAAGATTTTTACATTAAATAATAAAGAGCTCTTAAATAGGAGGAGTGTAAAATAAAGTTCGAACTGGCCAGAAAGTTTAACGTTCATTATAGAAATATATTACCCCTTCCGCTGGTCCTTAAGTTACACCTCCAAGTTGTTGAAAACGTAGGCATCATTGGTTGACTACTGGAATAGTATTTTAGTAGCTTTCATAATTTTAGCAGAATGATCGGTCCGGAAAAAGGTTCAGCAGCTCCATTGAAGATTTCTCGGGACTTTAGGAACCATAGCCAGATTCCTGATGTTCTAGCCCTCTATCATGATAAAATACAATTTTTATACGCACAGAGTTCACTGCACTACTCTACAACAAAGCTAGTCTTTTTTTTCTTCCGACTTTTCAGGGCTATTTATACTGTCCTGATGCCTTAAGGCTAGCGCTCATTTTATTATCAATGTGTTTTTTTATAATTAGTTGTTTTCAGATACATTCCTTCGATAAGGCTTTCAAACCAATTAACTTGAATTCATTTTCTAATTAGAAAATGAATTCTTAAAATCTGAAATGATTTTAATTAGAAAATGAATCCTTATCTTTTTCCAATTAATAAAACTTTACTGTTGTTTTTGAGAATTTGAGAGCTTATCGAAAGAATGTAGCTTTTAATCACAAAACTTTACAAATTATTTAAAGGTGAAAAAAAAAAAACAAGTATTCCCGACGCAATGAAACTTTCGAACAATTATATATATTTAATATTTACAAATATATATACGCACAATCCACGCAATTTAATATATATAAATTCATGAATATTTTATCATGAATTTATTTAGAGAATTGATCAAATTTAAACTAAACTAATTAATTTTACTACGTATTTGAAACAAGTTATTCATTATGGAAATTAGCGTGGATTGAACGTATAAAGCCCCATTGCATCGGAAATTTAAGGTTAGTATTAGGGTAAATAACATGAAGCTAGGATCGAACTCAGATCCGACTGCTTCAGTTACTGTATGAAAAAATTTGCCTCTGTGTAGTAATTTCTATTCTTGTGATCTCGGAAAATAATGTTTATGAGAACATATGACAAACTTTATGAATCAATTGAAGATTTATTTCAAAAAGTGATGACCTATAACTTTATTTACTGGATACAATTATCTACAAACATGCATTTATAGTTTTTATAAGAAATTATCTTCAACCACTTAAACTTATAAATATTTTTTATTTTGACAAATGATCACCTATAACTTTATTTAGTGGAAATGAAACAAATATGCATTTACATCTTTTAAAAGAAATGATTTTCCAACAAGTAAACTTTTAACAATCTACATAACCAAATGAAAAAAATATATATATTTAAATGCACAATTCAGCCCATTAAAAAATAATTCACTTCCTTTTTAGAAGGTTGTAAATGTGTTTAATTCAATCCTCATATACTCAATTGCTTGTGCTGGTGACTTTCATTTCCACTGGACCAATACATAAGTACATGGATTTATTTATTTTTTAGATTTCAAGACCCAAAATCTGCTAAGTGGAAAATGCAGGTACATTAATAACTGATTCAAATTACTTTTATATATATATATACACACACTTATATTTGAAATTTATATATATTCAACATGGAATAAATTATGAAAAATGTTAATAATTTATTTATTTTGACAAATTCAAATATGTTCAGAAATTATTATGCCACATGTCTGTGTGCATACATGTTCATTTTAAATTATTATATCATACATCTGTGAGATGATATGTGTTGATGTAAACCCATTATGTTGTTTTATATCAGTTAAAAGTGATAACTTTAAATATTTATTTTATGACAAATCAAATGTGTTTAGAAATTATTATGCCACATGTCTCCATATGTATATGTATCGATATGGGTGGGCTGACTGTATTTTTAATAAACCTATTGCGATGTATAGGTAAATCACAATGTAATAACTTGAATTTTGTATATTAATCATGTGGTTTTATTTTCTCCTTATTTGTAATAATAGAAATACTTGATTGTAAATTAGAGAAAAAATCTAGTTTAACAATAATAATAATAAATTTTGGCTGAACGTTTTCGAGGAACCATGCCTCATATTCATAGCCTTCTTGAAAAATGTGATAAATATATGTAAATTATTCTGAGTTACTGTTATGTAGCCCATTTTTTTGAAATGTCGAAGCACGTGTCTCTTCTGTTGATTGCATGGATGTCTTTGTTGAACAGCAGCACATCTTCTGCGTTTTTTGAACACACTAAACAATCAGGCCACAACTTCATACCCGCCAACCCCGTTATTTTATGCTCAGAACCAAACGACTACAGGAGAAAAATAAAAGAGGCATTCTACATCAACAAAGACATCCATGCAATCAACAGAAGAGACACGTGCTTCGACATTTCAAAAAAATGGGCTACATAACAGTAACTCATTTGAATATTCTAATTTACATATATTTATCACATTTTTCAAGAAGGCTATGAATATGAGGCATGGTTCCTCGAAAACGTTCAGCCAAAATTTATTATTATTATTGTTAAACTAGATTTTTTCTCTAATTTACAATCAAGTATATTAATCATGTAAATCACAATTTGATAATTTTTATTGTATGATAATCAAAATCAGAAGATGTATATGTGTATAGCCATATTCTAAAGATGTTAATTTTAATGTTTTTTATTGTTCATAAATTTGTATTTTATTGTTAAAATTATTTCAATGAACTTGTTTCTAAAGTTTTTAGGATATTATGTGTTGCATCATCTTTTGATCACAGTAACAGTTATAGAGCTTGTGTTCTCTGAGCTAGATTCATGTACAATTATCTGATATATAAAAGGGGGTGCATTTTAGTGTATGGGCATCCAGTGATAATGATAGTTTAATGATGATGATGATAGTCATTATCATCCTGGTTGGCACAAGGAGAATATTCTTTAAAGCCCATGTACTACATTTTATTTTAATTTAATCTCTATTAGATATTAAGTTTATAGTTGACCAGTACACTAATAATTCTAAATGGTCAAATTGTCCCAAGCTGGCAAGAGCTAAATAGTTGGCCTGGGACCCATTTCAAATCTTAGTCATCAAATTGACTGTTGATTATATTTATTGTTGATTATTCATGATGATGAGTGGTTATTTCTTTGAATGTTACTTATACTTACTTTAACTTACTGATAATACTGATGTATAGTTACTCTAAGGAGTTAACTGGGCCAATCTCTCAAAGTGATCTCTTTAGGTTGCTCATGCACTTATATGATATATAACATTACTTATATATCTTATATATTATTTATATATCTTTTGATATTAAACATTAATCTCTTATTTTAAGAATAATATTTTTAATATCTTATTAACTGGGGTAATTTGACACCTATCACCTCATGGTGACGAAAGATCTTTGAAGATTTGGACCTTTTGCAAAGAGAGTGAATCAACTACTCCACCTCTGGAATATGTGAACCGATATACCCTATTGGAACTGTTTGCCATCCGTTATATCTACCAGACCAGTTTTCTTGGCAAGGTATAAATGCGGACTTGTCTTTGATCGCGTGAACTAAGGTAAAGTGACGTGGCACAAAATATGTGTTCAGTGAATGTATCTTAATAAAGAAACTAGTGTTACCTCAATGTTAATTACTATATTAAGTCTCTTTTAAAATTAAATATATGCCAACATTAAATAAACAGCTCTAATATATAGATTTGCACTATTTTGATGCGTGTATGAATTATATATATGTGTGGGTGGATCAGAATAAATGGGCCGTGTATTTGTATAGTGATATTTCTATGCTGGTATAAATGGGATTTATTGGTAATGGGTATGGTTGTGAATAGAATAAACTCTGATAAGATCCAGGTTATATTAATGGATTTTATCCAATAAGCTATCGCATATAATAATAGACATGTAAGACATGGTTAGTTGGGTTGTAGCTTTGTTCTCTAGTTAGACTATCGTCCCCAAACCTTGAGGTTGAGCTGGCTCGGTGCACTACCATATCAGATATACATACCAGAACCCTTATGTACGTTTTCGATGAGATAATTCTTATCTACAGGTAGGATTGGCGTGTGAGATGGGATCAAACCATGCTCACAAATATCTTTATTCGAAGCTTCGGGTTAAAGCCAACAATGGCGGTTTTATATATATATCGGTGGGTGTTATAATGGCGTCCCAACTAACGGGGCTGCGAATGTTAGAGAACGGGCATTTAAGGGGCATCCTAACGTAACGTAAAAGAGCTCACAAACGAGAGTGGATTTTTTTTTATTATTAAAGGAAAAAAAAAAGGGAAAAATAAAAGCGATAGTTTGGTTATAAATCGGAAAGAGTTTGAACACATATTTGAAAGATAGTAGATGGGCATATTTTGCGTGGTGAATGTACGGATAGAAAAGTTCTCGAGTGGTCAAAAGGGAAATAGCGTTGATGTATGTCTAGTGATATATGTATAAAGTCATGGGTTAGAAAATAGAGGTTAAGAATTTATCTAACATTGAGATATTATAGAACGATATCGTTCAATAGGATAAGAAGAAGGGACAAAGGTCTATCAGGTGGGTCATGCAGGGACCACTGGAAGCCGGGGTGACGAACCTGGCATGTTTAACCTTAATAGTGATATATATAAGAAAAATGAAGCAAAAGAAAAAAGGGGCAATGGAATTGAAGATAAGAATATATGGAGGGGGAAAGGAGGAGACACCCGTAGAGCACCTCTAGAGCCTTGAAAGATACTATAAGTATTATGAGATAGCAGATGAACACCAAGTGATCATAGCATACCATCATCTAGAGAAACATGCAGAGACATGGTGGAATTCACTGAATCAGCAACCACGAACATTTCTGGAATACAAAGAAGCATTAACCAGTGTATTCTGGAATGAAGAAATACAAGAAAGGGTGAGGGCGCAAGTGGCAGAGCAGGAGTTTCAAGAGGATAATGGAGAAGCGTATATACATTTTTTTAGGTGGCAGGTGGCTACGTTGAGAACTCTAGATGCATGTAAACTATCAGAGGAGCAGATTGTAGCAACAGCATGCAGAAAGTTGCCCAGTGGAATTAGATGGATGCTGGGAAAAAGAGGAGAAAGATCAGGGGGGACAATTGATAAAATGTTGAGCCAATTAGAAATAGACACAGAAAGGAGACGGATAGAGGAGCATAAGCTTAGGCAAAAAGGGGACACCGATGCGGAGAAGCAGGGGATAAAAAGAATAGGCAATTTAATATGTTCTTGGAAAGACCGGGTTCCTGGATATGCTCTTCAGACGTGTCCCATCATCCCTATAAAGGTGGGTTCAATAAAGGTGGAAGCCCTCATGGATTCGGGCAGTCAGGTATCGGTAGTATCAGAGAGATTATACCACCAAATTAGAAGGGAACAACCAGAGATACCGACTCTGCCTCTAAAAACAGTTCACATAGCAATGGCGGACAACCGCAGAGCTAAAGTAGAGCCAAAGCAGATATGGATGGATCTAAAAATTAATAGAAAGAGTTATTCACATGTGTTCCTTATAATGAAAGGTTTAGTACATGAGGCCCTTTTGGGATCAGATTTTCTAAATAGATACAAATGTAACCTTGACTATGAGAGGGGTCAGGTCACGTGTGAGGGTGAAGTGGTACGTTTTCTGACAGAGGAGCCTCAATGGTCGATAGGAATGTTACATTTAGAGGATGATGTTCCTAAAAAACTCAAAGATAAGATCGATGGAATGAAAGTAGAAGGGAAAGTTCAAGATAGTGCCTTACAACAAACGTTGACCAAGTATCACCAGGTCTTTTCAGACAAGCTGGGGGTTATCCAAGGGTTCGAGCAGAGAATTAAGATAAGAGATGGCCAGACATTCAAAGCTAGATCATACCCCATCCCTCATCAATACCGAAAGGCAGTAAAAGAGCAAATAGATCAGATGTTAGAGTGGGGAATTATATCAAAATGCTCATCAGCGTATTGCAACCCGATGGTGGTAGTGAAAAAAAAAGATGGATCCGTTAGATTATGTCTTGACGCTCGACAGTTAAATAAAGTGACTGTACCAGACTGCAACGTACCACCTCCCATGCAAGAATTATTAAGGAAGTTCCAAGGAAAGAAGGTATTTTCGACTTTCGATTTGACTGCCAGTTATTGGCAAATTAAGTTACATCCGGAAGATTGCCAATACACGTCGTTCAGATATGAGGGTCACTCATATCAATTTAACAGGATGCCTTTTGGTCTAATAAACAGTGGGGCCGGTCTACTCAGGTGCTTAGACCAGGTGCTATCCTCAGAGATAAAGGACATGGTCACAATTTACATGGATGACGTGTTGATAGCCTCAACTGATATCAAGGAACATATACGGGAAGTGGGACTATTTCTAGAAGAATGCGAAAAAAAGGGCATAAAAATAAATATCAATAAGAGCACGCTGTGTCAGAAAGAAGTGGCCTTTCTTGGGCACATGGTGGGAGCCCAGGGGCTCAAACCGCACCCGGACAAGATCTCAGCTATTCGTGACTTTCCAAAACCTAGATCCAAGAAGCAGGTCCGATCATTTCTGGGTCTGTGTACATTCTACAACCGCTTCCAAGAACGGTTTGCAGAACGGATGGAGCCATTGGTGAGGTTATTAAAAAAGGGTAGTGAGTGGAAGTGGACGGAGGAACAGGACCAAGCCTTCCAAAGAGTGAAGACGGGTTTCTTGGAACATGTTATGCTGGCCTTTCCTGACTTTTCAAAGATGTTCCTAGTCCAGACAGATAGCAGTGGATATGGTCTCGGGGTGACCTTGGCTCAAGAGCAAAAAGATGGTAGGATGGGTATACTATATTTTCTGAGCAGGCTACTCAAAGGTCCTGAGGTACATTATACAACCACTGAGAAAGAGGCGTTGGCCATTGTTTGGGCCTTTCAGAAGTTTCGAACACTATTACTGGGCTCGGAGGTCATCGTGGTTACTGACCACAAGAGTCTGGAGTTTATCAACCATAGCTACCTCACAAATAGCAGATTAGTACGGTGGAGCCTGTACCTCCAAGAATACAACTATACGGTGAGGTATTGTAAAGGGTCTGACAATGTAGTAGCTGATACTCTGAGTCGCAATCCGGTGGACAATCAATCCCATCATCTGAGTACTGAGAATTTGTACATAGCAAACATAGGGTTAAGAACGGATGAGGGTCTCGGAAAATGATTTGAGGCGCCTGGAGTACTTTCAGAGAGAAGACCGCCAACTCCAGCCAGTCATTGACCAATTGGAAGGTAAAGAAGCCAAACTGAGTGGGGGTTGGGTCAAGCGGACTATTCAAAATTTTAGATTGGAACAAGGTGTGCTACAATACAGAGTGAAGGAAAATCCAGCAGAATGGAGGGCAGTCATCCCGTGGCACATGAGGACGGCCGTGGTGGCACACATGCACCGCAGGTCGGGCCACTATGGGATAATGAAGACTGAAGGATGGATCAGAAGGTGGTTTTACTGGCCAGGCATGCGTGGCAAGGTTGCAGCGGTCATTGGGCAGTGCGAAATTTGCCAGAGAGTTAAGCCCGCAAATAAGAAATATGCAGCTCCGATGTTGTCCATGATTCCCAGAGGACCTAAGGAAGTCGTTGCGGTGGATTATTATGGCCCACTGCCGGCCTTTAATAAAAAGAAATACCTCCTGGTCGTTTATGATTTGTTCTCTAAACTGGTGTCTGCATATCCCATCACCCAGGCCAACACGCGGAATACGATACGTGTCCTGGAAAAGGAGCATATTCCATCAGTGGGAAAACCTCGAACTATCCTATCGGATCATGGAACCCCATTCGTTTCGAGGGAGTGGGTGAAATGGACTGAACGGTTGAAGATCGGTCATGTGTTAACCTCGATCCGTAACCCTCAGTCAAATCCCTGCGAGAGAATGATGCGAGAATTAGGTAGGTTGTTCCGTACTTATATCCAAACCGACCATAGAAGGTGGGTCAAACACCTGCCAGACATTTTAAATTATATGAATTGGGCCGTGAACGAATCTACTGGCTTCACTCCGATACATTTGCATTTTGGTAGACACGCACCTGCGTTATTCCAGACTGATTTTCCAAGAGAAGAAACTCCCATTGATCTAGAAAAAGATAGGCAGCAGGCCTACCAGCTGATGGTTCACAGGAGCAGACAACGAAAGGAGAGTTTCAAGAGTTCATCACACTCCTTTAAGGTGGGGGACCAGGTAATGGTGAGGACGCCCCATGTAAGCGAACCTGGAAAGTTTATTTGCAAAAAATTTTGCAATTTATATGAGGGCCCATTTACGATAGTAAAAGGTCTGGGAAAACATGCATTTTGGGTGGATACTGGGCAGGGAGTAAAAGGGTCATATAACGCCCGGTCACTCAAGCCCTTCGCAAACCCGGAGAGGGATAAAGGATAGAAGAGTCGTTTAAGAAGCCGTTCAAATACACAGAAGGTATTTGAAGGCTATCGCACCAGGGGGGTATGTAACAGACGGGTTCGAATACGCGCGTATGTGATATATTACTAATTGCTAGTGTTAATGTGGAGCGACTATGTATAAACAAAAAAAAATATATATATGTAAATGGTCATTCGAACCCTGTTACAAGGAGTGCGAAAGTTAGGTGTGTAGGTATATGTAAATATAGTGTATGTGCGAGTGTACAATATACGCATGTAGGTTCGGTGATGGTTACAATCAATTATATATGTAGAGCTGTATAAAGCGTAATTGATTATTCGTAAATATTTTATTCGTAAGTTTTTTTTTTGAGTTTTATTAATATTGTCGGTAACACGTGTTTTCTTTTGTTGAGTAATCTCTGGAACATATGAGGACCGAAATAGAAATGAGTTAATTGCTGTAGGCAGTTTAGTTAATAACTGGCGTCGGGAAGTCTGAAAACTGGTCAGGTGGGTATTTTTTGAAGAACAATGGAAGAACTGGTCAGTGGCGTACGGATACACAGGGAGAATTTTGAAAAGTTAAAGGTGAAAACAAAAGAACTTTTTGTTGCGCTCGAGAGGAGATAAAAAAAAAAAAAGAAAGAAAAAAGGAGACGCGGCTTGAACTCCAGATTAGGAGGACGTGTAAAATATTTCTTAAGAAGTTTTAATAATTTTTTTCTTTCAAATATGTCGGGGTAATTCTATTGTGCGGGTTTCGTTAATCGGCCCAGTGGACACTCGTCGTGAAACTCACCTGAAGCGGACTTACGAACTGCGTTAATAAAATAAAGGAATTTTGTTTCATCGAAGAAATGGTGACGAAAGATCTTTGAAGATTTGGACCTTTTGCAAAGAGAGTGAATCAACTACTCCACCTCTGGAATATGTGAACCGATATACCCTATTGGAACTGTTTGCCATCCGTTATATCTACCAGACCAGTTTTCTTGGCAAGGTATAAATGCGGACTTGTCTTTGATCGCGTGAACTAAGGTAAAGTGACGTGGCACAAAATATGTGTTCAGTGAATGTATCTTAATAAAGAAACTAGTGTTACCTCAATGTTAATTACTATATTAAGTCTCTTTTAAAATTAAATATATGCCAACATTAAATAAACAGCTCTAATATATATATTTGAACTATTTTGATGCGGGTATGAATTATATATATGTGTGGGTGGATCAGAATAAATGGGCCGTGTATTTGAATAGTGATATTTCTATGCTGGTATAAATGGGATTTATTGGTAATGGGTATGGTTGTGAATAGAATAAACCCTGATAAGATCCGGGTTGGATTAATGGATTTTATCCAATAGGCTATCGCATATAATAATAGACATGTAAGACATGGTTAGTTGGGTTGTAGCTTTGTTCTCTAGTTAGACTATCGTCCCCAAACCTTGAGGTTGAGCTGGCTCGGTGCGCTACCATATCAGATATACATACCAGAACCCTTATGTACGTTTTCGATGAGATAATTCTTATCTACGGGTAGGATTGGCGCGTGAGATGGGATCAAACCATGCTCACAAATATCTTTATTCGAAGCTTTGGGTTAAAGCCAACAATGGCGGTTTTATATATATATCGGTGGGTGTTATAATATATATATATATATATAAATTGATGTCACATGAAAGCTTATATTTGTACATTAAAATATTAAATTTACTTATATAATATATAGAAAAAAGATTTAATTGTAAAAATAAAATATCAAATATGGAAATATATTTAATGAATGATTTGCAAAGTTATATTCAAAAGTTTGACAGGCAGAGGTTTCACTGAGCTTTAAAAAAACCTCTCATCTCAAATTAATGTTAATAAATAAGGCAGATCTTTAAATAAAATTCATTATTTAAAAAGCCTTATTTTCAAATAAATGTTTAAATATCATTAAATATCATACAAATGTGTAATTACATTATTATTAATTTTACACATATTAGATTTGCTTTAAACTTTAGTATCAGACTGAATATTGCAAATGAGCTTAAATAGAAATTGTATTGTTGTGTTTGTTGAGGTCTCACTGACTGTTCTATTGATGATGTCAGGTCATTGACAGAGATATGGACTAGCATAAGATTAGTTGATTTTTTATTCAAAAGTTGCCATTTAAGGATTTGTAAATTTCTACAGAGGCTATGATTAACATTAACAAATATACATTTGCAATTCTATATTAAATATTTATTCTCAAAATTTTTAGAATAGCAACAATGATAAAACATTTAATATCTAAACAGTTTTACATCAGAATACATTTCCAAAAACTATATATTATAAAACTTTTATTGTTATTTACCAAATATGCATTGCAAAATTTTTTAGTAATCAAATAAAATCATGTAATGAATCAAATTTTTTCTTTAATTTTTTTTTCTCAATATCTGTATATTACATTAAATCGTTTCTTCCAAAGAGTAAGCTTGTGGTTTAAGACCTGTAGAGGTCCCTACTATCGCATTTTATATGCATGTGCTTGAGGCCCAGCCTTAATGAATATTACTTACGTAATCAATGTGTGCGTAATCAATGTGTGCGTTTAAATAAATTTATAATAATAAATTGTGTTTAATTTTGTGCAGTTTATTTTTTCTTTAATTAATTTTTCTACATTTAATATTCATTAGTAAATTACATTTAAATTAAAATAATAAAGTTTTTTAATTTTATTGTATAGATATTGTTTAACTTTTTTTTTTTTTAATTAGTAATCTTTTTACAACAATAGGTACAGCATATTTTTTTTTAATTATTTTATCTTTTTATATTTACAATCATTTGAGTGATTTTGTTCATATCAATAAAATTTTCTAATCTGGAAAGAATCTATAAAACGAGAATTTTTATATAATGTATTCAACTTGTTTACTATATATTGTAACCGGACCCCCGTACAGCCCTTTTATTACGTCAGTTGTAAAAATTTTCTGATGAGCATGCTGTAGGAAGAAACTATCAATTGACATTCCTAATGCAGATGTTAATGCTTCCTACAACAATATTTCCTGCTCATCAGAGGATGTAGTACCATAAAGACTGGAAACATCTAAATATTTCTATGTTTGGTTTCCCAAAAAGCGCCATTAGAGTTCCGTCTCACTACAACCTGACTTGGGTAGGTCTAGTTATGTCAGACGTAGCTCAGAAGGCATGAGATTCTCATGAACAAGTGCTATAACTGATGAGTGATGCAATAAAACAAAACAGAATTGGACAACTGGATAACCAATTTAATTTTTAGTAACAAAAAAAAAAATTTATTAAATAACAATTAATTTGCAATTTCTAACGAAATTCATTTCTATCCACATGATAACACATTTTCATTTTACTTATGAAAGAGCTAGAAGCAGTTCTTTTTTTTTTTATCAATAGTTCATTTACAAGTTCATTTATGAGAAGACGTTTGGAAACAGTCTAATTCAACAATAGTTCATTTTGAAATCATTTATGAGAAGAAGCTTGGAAATATTCTAATTCAACAATAGTTCATTTTGAATCCATTTATGAGAAGAAGCTTGGGAATATTCTAATTCAACAATAGTTCATTTTGAATTCATTTATGAGAAGAAGCTTGGAAATATTCTAATTCAACAATAGTTCATTTTGAATCCATTTATGAGAAGAAGCTTGGAAATATTCTAATTCAACAATAGTTTATTTTTGAATTCCTTTATGAGAAGAAGCTTGGAAATATTCTAATTCAACAATAGTTCATTTTGAATCCATTTATGAGAAGAAGCTTGGGAATATTTTAATTCAACAATAGTTCATTTTGAATTCATTTATGAGAAGAAGCTTGGAAATATTCTAATTCAACAATAGTTCATTTTGAATCCATTTATGAGAAGAAGCTTGGGAATATTCTAATTCAACAATAGTTCATTTTGAATTCATTTATGAGAAGAAGCTTGGAAATATTCTAATTCAACAATAGTTCATTTTGAATCCATTTATGAGAAGAAGCTTGGAAATATTCTAATTCAACAATAGTTTATTTTTGAATTCCTTTATGAGAAGAAGCTTGGAAATATTCTAATTCAACAATAGTTCATTTTGAATCCATTTATGAGAAGAAGCTTGGGAATATTCTAATTCAACAATAGTTCATTTTGAATTCATTTATGAGAAGAAGCTTGGAAATATTCTAATTCAACAATAGTTCATTTTGAATCCATTTATGAGAAGAAGCTTGGAAATATTC